>JAODKC010000041.1:854966-881189 GCA_026777985.1 Mormyrops attenuatus | reverse complement strand
GCAGGCCTGATAAGGACTAGCCCATCATCCTCCAAAGCCTACACACAGCAGCAGGCCTGAGGAGGACTAGGCCATCATCCTCCAATGCCTGACACCCAGCAGCAGGCCTGATGAGGACTAGCCCATCATCCTCCAAAGCCTGACACCCAGCAGCAGGCCTGATGAGGACTAGCCCATCATCCTCCAAAGCCTGACAGACAGCAGCAGGCCTGGTGAGGACTAGCCCATCATCCTCCAAAGCCTGACACGCAGCAGCTGGCCTGATGAGGACTAGCCCATCACCCTCCAAAGCCTGACAGACAGCAGCAGGCCTGGTGAGGACTAGCCCATCATCCTCCAAAGCCTGACACCCAGCAGCAGGCCTGATGAGGACTAGCCCATCAAACTCCAGACCTGATGAGGACTGATACTGGTTTCTTTCTTTGTGCTAACAGCACAAAGGCAGAGGGACTTTCCCAGCAATTGCTTGGCCCTACAAACTTGTTATTAGCCATGGCCTGAGGGCATTTCTGATTTTAACAAAGGCCAGTAAGAGAACAAGAAAATCTTTATTTTAACTAGACAGAAGCTAAAAACTCTTCAAATAATTGCACAAGAGAATGTTACCACCAACACCAAAACCCTTATAAGTACTCTAGTTGCTCAGTTTTAATGACCACCATGGACTAATTCACCCTGAATTGTCATCATTTACATGTATATAGAGCACAATTGTGTGAGCAGAAAAATCAGTAGAAGGGGAGAGTAACAGAAACCTACTACTGTGGACCAGCAGGCTGAGGTGGGTAGTTCAGGTCCAGAAAGTAAAAATCCAGACCATGATTTTGTTTCAACCAACCAGTTGATGCTAAAGAGCCACAGTCACAGAGTACTCAACTGGTTCGTTGGAACAAAGTCTTGGTCTGGATTTTTACTTTCTGGACTTGAACTATCCAATTCCACCAGTTAGGGGGGAAACCTTTGGAGGCAGTAATGTTCAGGACGCTTTCAGAATCATTTAAGGAAATCTATCATTTGCAAGAGTTTGCAAGCAGGAGGGCGGGGGTGGGGGTGGGGATCCCTGAGCTGCTAGGTGCACTGAGCCGTGGGCCAGGAGAAGCTCGTGAATGACCTCGCATTCTTCTTCAAAGAAGAGAAAAGCAAAGAATTCGGGAAGTTAAAAAGAGGAACAGACAAACAGTCAGTGTCACAGGTGTCGGGGTTACTGTCCAAACTGGAGGACGCTCACTGACATAGGGACTGGTGGGGCAGTAGCACTCAGGCAAGCTCCCCCAGACCCCCACCCTTCTGCTGTGAATGATGCCCAGCAAAAAGCCTTGATCAGCTTCATCTCCGGTGGCTGTTAGGGTTAGACAGGCAGGGGGTGAGTCAGCCCACGAAAGTCTCACAGCTTTAGGGTGTTTATGCTCCAAACGCCTTTCCGTCACTCTCGCTCAGTTTACGGAATCCCTGTCACCCTGCGGTTAGTGACAGTCCAGGAGCTCCCCACTGGTGACATGCAGTCTTTGGCTGCAGCTGGTCCTACTAACTGTCAGACACTGCTTTGACTTTTTCTACACAATCGGCCAAATCACGCTGCAAAGCATGGCAGCTGAATGATCCGTCCATAAATGCCAGCCCCCCCCCCCCCCGGAACACCATGGATGCTGTACGGGTGGAACTTTACCTGGGGGATTCTCTTCAGGGGTAGACAGGAATGGGGAAGAAACAGGGCAGCGTCACATGTCTTTGGTGGGGCTGTTAGTCATATGGTGCTGAAAAAGCACATCGCTGCATGACATGAACAGGGCCTCCAGGACAGGCTTACCCCCCCCCCCAAATGAAAGATCACGGCCCGTGCTGCTTCCTCTCAGATGAGCACAGCTTCAGCTTTAGATGCAGTACATTGTCATAAAATGACCCACGTCACCATTTAATGACAGCTACTGACTTTTACAGAGAGAGCTACAGGTTTGCCATGTGGAGATAAAGAGCTAAGTGTTACCTATCAGGGGTGGTGAGTGGCTCAAGCCCCAGCCTCAGCAGAATGGTCACATGACCATGGGTCCTCAAGCAAGGCCCCTAACCCCCAGCCCCCCAGTGCCACAAGGTGGCTGACCCGTCACTGTGACCCCCATGGAATACAAAATGGGGTAAAGTGGAAAGAAAATTTCCTCACATGGATTAATAAAGGTTCAGTGTTCCATCGGGTACGTCTGATACAGCGCAAAGCATCTCAAAGAAGTAAACTTATTCAGCCACTAAGATGTTCATATAAATCATTCGAATGACATTCATGAAAGCATAAAAAGATCTTAAAAATGGATTTCCAAACAAATATAGCTGATTACTGTGTGATTCATTATAATGGATGAGTTTTAGCTACAATGTGGTCAGTGATAATCTCAAATTTCCCTGTCTGACATGTAAGCTTCTCCATGATTGGCTACAGATCACATGACCTAATATCACCATGCCTTTCCTTGAAGAGAAACAGTATTCTCACTAAACATCTCAAGGATAGCACTGCAGATCAATGTTCTTGTTATTCCTACATTCCAAAACCACTCATTTGATGGAGTTTGGTGTGTATAGTAGCTCTGTGCCACCCTCTACAGGAGAAACACAAAATAACAAGCAAGACAGTAAATGAATGCCTAGATCTGAATTTACTCTAAAACATCACAATGTAAAAGAGTTAGTGTACAGGAAATTTACAGTGTGTTATGCCCTTTAAATGGCAGTGGGGTGGAGAGGCTGCCTCTCTCTGAAATGGTCAGTGCTGCACCTAAGAGTCACAGTGTGTCATTCCCTTTAAATGGCAGTGGGGTGGAGAGGCTGCCTCTCACTGAAAGGGTCAGTGCCGCACCTAAGAGTCACAGTGTGTCATTCCCTTTAAATGGCAGTGGGGTGGAGAGGCTGCCTCTCTCTGAAATGGTCAGTGCCGCACCTAAGAGTCACAGTGTGTCATTCCCTTTAAATGGCAGTGGGGTGGAGAGGCTGCCTCTCACTGAAAGGGTCAGTGCCGCACCTAAGAGTCACAGTGTGTCATTCCCTTTAAATGGCAGTGGGGTGGAGAGGCTGCCTCTCTCTGAAAGGGTCAGTGCTGCAAAGTGCGAGCCCATCCTGGCCAGCACAGGGCACAGTAAACCCTGAACAGGATGCCAGTCCACCGTAGCCAGGAGACAGGTGCATACTCACGTAGCCTTCGTGACATGCTACGTGTAGCTGATCCCACCAGCCCAGCAGGGGCACTGTCCTAAGGTTGCACTGCCCACGACCCCCTAAAACACTGGCTCCTCCCGTTTCCTGCCTGTGTACACACACCTTCTACTGCTTAATGAAGGATCCTGTCTTTGTGTGCGAGGTATCATCGCTAATTATGGGCCACCAGCGCTCTCCGGTGGCAGATGCGAGCGTTTGCTGTGAGTGTCTCCTGATTAATGATCTCGTTTAAGATTCTCCTGACAGGCTGCGAGTCTCCCTTCTGTGTGGGTGATTAATTGCCAGCCGCATCCCCATACTTTACGGTTATGGTTTGCCTTTCATCTGAGGAATTAAAATGATTAATTCATTTGTAGATATTTCCCTTTTCTATTATTACTCATCCTCTGCTCCTTTAAGTTTAATTATATCAGTTATATTTCAACTTACTTATTTGTTTTTTTGTTTCTTTGTTTGCAGGCTGCTTTGTTTTTAGCATCAGAAGTTTGTTTGGCTGACAAAGAGCCCCTCTCACCCAAAGACCCCCTGTTTTTCCTTTGCACTACTTCGTGTCCCAGGGTAGCTGTCCTCATTCCCACCCACCCCTGCAGAGTAACACTGGAGCAGCCATGACTTTTCACTTTGTTGTCATCCCACTCTCCCCTGACAAATGGCACCAGAGTGCTTAATATACAGCTGTACAGCCAACCTCCAAACAGCCAATCATGCGGCTATACCTGAACACATAATACGTATAGGCGGGGTCAGGAGGTTCAGTTACCAGTGACTGAGCCTTAAAATGACTAAATCACTTGATCTACGCTGTTTTAAATGTGGTGTGGTGGTTGGTGCACGAAAATAAAAGGAAGCGCATCATTTTAAAAAGACCACAACGGAACAGAGGAAGCATTGACTTTCCAAGGTAAAGGCAAGAAAAAATAGAAAGCTGAACAGACACACCCCCAGCCAGGATCCGCCCACTCTCCCAGACAGGATCCGCCCACTTTCCCAGACAGAATCCGCCCGCACCCCCGGCTGCTTAGACATTCTCAGGAAGGATGAAAACGTGTGTCAAGCACAGTCAGGGATTTCCAGTAAGGGCACCATGCCAGCTCTACACAGGTATCTCTTGTCAAAGGACACAGAATGTTCTGGTAGGCTGCATCTCCCAAACCTTATTCCTCAAGGGCACAGCAGCGGTTGTGTGACCCTCTGCTGAAGGCACACTGATCGTCGTAGCTCATTTTTGTATTTAGCATTAGTAATGTGCAGTATAAGCAATGGTGCCATCTTCTGGTTGTTGGAAAAATATCCGGCATATTTTTACATAAACATTAAATAAGTATGCTGCGTATTTTTTTGCAAAATCTGAGCCTATAAAGATGTCAATTTGACAGCGGACAGTATATCTGAAAATGGGTTGAAATGCCAAAAGAGCCATAAAGGCGCCTTTGAGTATCTGTGACTCTGAATCTGTCCTAAAGGGTGCCTTCATAGCCTCGACTATTTGTGGCTCTAAGTCTGTCCTAAAGGGTGCCTTCATAGCCTCGACAATCTGTGGCTCTAAGTCTGTCCTAAAGGATGCCTTCATAGCCTCAACTATCTGTGGCTCTAAGTCTGTCCTAAAGGGTGCCTTCTTAGCTTCAACTATCTGTGGCTCTAAGTCTGTCCTAAAGGGTGCCTTCATAGCCTCGACTATCTGTGGCTCTAAGTCTGTCCTAAAGGGTGCCTTCTTAGCCTCAACTATCTGTGGCTCTAAATCTGTCCTAAAGGGTGCCTACATAGCCTCGACAATCTGTGGCTCTAAGTCTGCCCAAAAGGGTGCCTTCATAGCCTCGACAATCTGTGGCAATCTGAGTAAAAACGCACTCAGTTCAGGTTTAGTCTGTTCTCTTCATCCTGCACGGACAAGCAGCTGAATGTTTTTCAGTCATATTCATAAAATGTGCTTCATCCATCATCCTGCCACATGTCATGAGGTAAATGTCACCTGAACGTGCATTTTGATTCATGAGCAGGGCAAGATTCCTGAGAACCGCTGAGGGTCGGCCCCTAATTAATCTGAAGGATTGAGAGAAGTGGTTCTGTCCAGAGGAAGTGATTCATTAGGCCGGTATGAGCTCATTAGCAATGGTGTTGACCCCTAAGCCCCCCCACTGTTAGTTTAAGACGGGAGGGGGGGTCCCTGACCTGTAAATGGATTGCAGACTTTTAGAGACAAAAAAAAACAGGAAAAACATCAGGTTATCGATTAGGCTGCTTTAGTGAAGGAGCAGAGCAGAGAGACGGTGTCACAAACAACAGGAAAGAAACGGGATCGGTGATGGGGGGGCAGAGTGAAATGAGGTGAAACAGACCCCAAATAAACACAGAAAACACAACCAGCAAACATCCCTGAATCGACTGCTCTACCTCTTCCTGCTACCTACATCGACCATCATCGCCCTCTGGGGGAATCTGTCACAGCTCTGCTCCGATGAGGTGAGAAGTGAAATATGGCTGACTGACAGAAAGAAGCTAGCAGGTACATTCACTAGGCCAGGCGGAAAGGGTTAAAGTGAAGAGTCATCAGGAGACCCTGGGCATTTCATCAGGAAGGAAACAATGACACTTTGGGCAGCCAAGGAACTGCCTCCATCTGTTAATTAGAGAGCCATAAACAGGTTTATTGATTTCAATTATCGAGCAATGAGTGTAACGGTCTGGAGTGGCCGTACATGACATGATAAGGTGCCATTAAAGTGTCAGAAGCCTGTGAACGAGAAACCTGTGAGAGACGCATGCATGAAACCTGTGAGAGACGCATGCATGAAACCTGTGAGAGACGCATGCATGAAACTCAGTGTGGGTTACTGTGTGTGTGCAAGTGCCCATGCGAGTGTATACGTGTGCCCGTGTGCCTGTGAGTGGGGGTTCAATCCAAAATCCATAAATTACCTTCTTTTACCACCTTTTGCCTCCAGAGTCATAATAAAACTTATTGAACTTCTTTGAAGTTAGAGAAAGTTCACAGGAGGCAGGAGGTAATTGTTAGCACATTTGTGACAGCCAGTATTTCAGAGCATAACCGTGCTATGGCTTCTGTTTAGTGGTGGCAGACGGCACCCCTGATAGCGGAGAGAGGCTGGCCGTGGCAATAACGGTGAATAATTCCGACTTGCAGCAGATGGCGTCCCTGATAGCAGAACCAGGTCGGCCATGGCGATAACAGTGAATAATCCCGACCCGCCACAGACAACGTCCCTGATAGCGGGGCGAGGCCGTACATGGCGATAACGGAGAATAATCCCGACCCGCCACAGACAACGTCCCTGATAGCGGGGCGAGGCCGGACATGGCGATAACGGAGAATAATCCCGACACGCCACAGACAACGTCCCTGATAGCGGGGCGAGGCCGGACATGGCGATAACGGAGAATAATCCCGACCCGCCACAGACAACTTCCCTGATAGTGGGGCGAGGCCGGACATGGCGATAACTGAGAATAATCCCGACCCGCCACAGACAACGTCCCTGATAGCGGGGAGAAGCCGGACATGGTGATAACGGTGAATAACAGTGGCCGTGTGTAGTTGGAGTAAACACACGCATACAGGCGGGGAGTCTGGCGGTCAGCAACTGTGTGTTTGTACAGGGGGAAGGAGCGGAGTCAGGTGACCTACGGGGGGGGGCTTTACAGCCACGCTTACCGCAACAGAGCACCTTGTGAATGGTTCTAGAAACACAGCGTGACTCCCACAGCACAACTTTCAAATCTGACTATATCAGCACATGCACACATGCACGCACACACCCATGTACGCACACATACATGCACACACGCACATACACACGCATGCACACACGTACACACACATGTATGCACACATGCATGCACACACGCACATACACACGCACGCACACATGCACAGTGCATACCCCCTGATGCTCTCGCTGTGACGCCTCAGCCTCATTCACTGTAAGATCACTTGGTAGTTGTCATGTTGTATGAATCCTTGTTCCCATGGCGACCCGCTCCCCCGGAATCCAGTCCGTTCCAGGCCAGCCGAATCGCTTATAAGCAGCAGTATGAGTGGCTGTAATTTACAGCCCGTCCATTAGCGAGGGAGCGTGTGCGCAACCGAAAGCAGAGCATTAACGGCTCATTCAGGACCTTTCTCGGGCTCGCCTGAATGAAATATATCAGCAGAGGACGACAGTGTGAGGCAGCCATTTTGAAATGAGCGGACAGGCCAGGCTGAGTGAGGTTACTAAATCCTGCAGAGGACACACAGCCTCCCTGAGACACCCCCATCTCTCAGTCATCCATAGATGTTCATCTTTCATTATTAAGTGGCAGGGATAGTGGGTGAGTGGCCACGCTGGACTTTACGGGCCGTTTTTACAGGGTTCACGCAGCATGAGGCCCCAGTGATTTACAGGCCGATGTGCAGCCCGGCTGCCCTGAGCGGCCAAGCCTTCCTGTCACAGGACAGGTCCTGCGGCCCAGCGTGTGAGCAGACATGGCGGTTAGCGGTGAGCCATGTGCAGGGGGCAGATTCTGCGGCCCAGCGTGTGAGCGGACGTGGCGGATAGCGGTGAGGCCGTGTGCAGGGGGCATAAGAAGGTCCTGTGCTGTTTCCAAACATGTCACCGCCTGCCTACTACCCTGCTGTCTGCAGTGGTCACTGCTATGGTTGGGTTACTGGGGGGGGTGGTGTGACCAGGAGTGCTTCCTCTATAAAGGGGCGTCAAAAAGCTTTTGACCATGGTCACCCCTCCACATCAGACAAGTGAAATAGCCCAGGGCCCTCTAACCATGCTAATGTACCTCAGGTTGGGTACGGTGTGACCGTCGCCCTGCCGTGTGCTGTGTTTGATGGTCAGGTTACGGTTGGGATATGGTTGGGTTAGGATTGGCTTCTCTTTTTCAGTAACAAAGACAGATACATTTTACTCGGCAGCCTGTTTCTCATCTTCCAACGTGAGCCTGGGACTCTTCCCCCCCCCCCCCGGATTCCCCAGCAGCCAAGTGACACCCATTAACAAACCTCTTCTTGACAGATTTACAGCCAGCGCCCTGCCATTGGTCAGCAGTGTGACAGCACTGATTTAAGGCAGCCATTTCATTGGTGTGGGTGTGACAGGAAAATTCATGGCTGCACTGTGACTGGCTGCTGGCTGACTTTGATGTGAATTATGGCCCTGTGGCTTATAGGACACAGAAACGGCGTCACGTTATGGTCATAAAATTCCATCCCTGAAGGAGGAGACCACTGCGGCCCTGATGTCATGGAGGAGGAGGAGGCTGGGGAGCGAATGAAGGAGGGGAGAGAGAGAGAGAGAGAGAGAGAGAGAGAGAGAGAGAGGGAAGGAGGGAGGGAGGAGAGAGAGGGTTAGGGAAAAGAGATACAGGTATGGAGCAAAAGGGGAGGAGAGAGGGAGGCAGAGAGAAGGAGAGAGAGATGACAGAGGCAGAGAGGGTGTAAGAGAGACGAGGAAGGTGTAAGAAAGACAGGGATGTATAAGAGAGACAGAAAGAGTGTAAGAGAGACAGGGAGGGAGGATGCATGAGCAACAGAGAGGGTTTAAGAGTGTAAGAAAGACCAACATGAGGGAGAGGGATAGGGAGGGTGAGTAGCTTGTGATAAAGTATTAAAGTGCTTTAGTAATAGTGAATTGATGCCAGTGAAGCTGACTGTGATGGACAGGGTGATGTTTCACCTCATTGTCACCAAGGATTTGATACAGCTTGTGTGTATCTGTGTAAACAGATGGGGATTTCAGTGGAAATTTTCAGTCCAGGTAAACTAGCTGGCCTCCTTCAGCTTGTACTATTATGCTGTATTCCATCCATCTTCTATGCCCGTTTGTCCTATTCAGGGTAACAGAGGTCGAGAGCCTATCCCAGAAACAACGGGTGCAGTGCAGGAAATAACCCAGGATGGGGCGCCAGCCCATCTCAGTAATACTGTATTATGTATTAATATTCTTTATATTTACAATTACATATACAGAATTATTCTTTATACATATGACAGTAGCGCATGACATGATGTAAATAATTAAGTACTATTATGTATGCAAATAATTAAGGCACAGGCTTGAAAACATCCTTTATAATGAAAAACTTGCATTACAGGTTTTGTCATTAAAATGCATTAAAGGGCCGCACAGCTACGTTTCAGATTCAGCGGTTTGACAAGGTCAAGTGTGGCTGCATGTCACCAAACTGCTAAATGACGGCCACCCCAGCCTGGTTTAATGATACCCACCCCAGGCCAGCCCACCCTGAGCCCAGTGAATTCTGAGCACCTTCAAATGGTCCCAAGCTACTAACCAGACAGGCAGGATCCCCTGAGCCTCCCCATTGTCATTGCCGTGACTTCATTCACCTGCCCCCCCGGCTGCCTCTTTACCCCCGAGCCGGCTGTGTCACCCCGCCCCAACATGGTAGCTTATTAATATGTCAAATAACATGAAAGCACATTACATGCTTCATAAGTAAGCAGCCAGGGTGGGATTTTATGACACGGTGGGAGATTAAATTCTCCCCACAAGGCGGGGATCTGTTTGTGTCCCTGTCAGGCGATCTCGCGCGGATCCGCGCTGCCACCCGCTTTGAAATAAGCCCCGCCCCCCACCCAGTGCCCCTGAAATCACCGAGGCGATGTCTGATGTATCGCACGTCAAACATCTCTTAACTGCATGAAATAAATCACTGAGCCCCACGGCTGATCGACAGCAAAAAACAGGCAGCAGTGCTTTAGTTCTTCATCAATCTGCGCTAGTTATGTGCCGCTCATGCTCTTCGTGTTCCTGTCTGGCTGAACACGGACACCCCACATGTCCCACAGAGACCAAAACCTGAGGAGATGCATCTTCAGGAAGGCTGCAACATCCAGGTACAGCAGGTTCAGGCCAGGCTGCGTCTCTTCATCACAAACATTCACCTTCCAGTCCTCCCCAGGACGAAATCCTTGTCTGTTTATCGTGGGATGTTTCAGTTGGCTGCTTGGTTGAGGACCTGTACCAGGAAGCAGAGGGATAGAGGTGGCAGAGGCAGGGGGACAGAGGTGGGGGAGATGGAGGCAAGGGGATGGAAGCAGAGGGAAGGATGCGATGAGACAGAGGCAGGTGGATGGAGGCAGAGGGAGAGAGGTAGGAGGATGGAGGGAGAGGGAAGGATGTAGAGTGAGAAGCAGGGGGTGGAGGTAAGGGAACAGAGGCAGAAGAAGTGTGGCAGGGAGAAAGGAGGCAGAGATGGAGGGGTGGAGGCAGGGGGACAGTAGCCTACTGCTGATGCCCCAACAGGCTTCAGATTGATGGGGGGCGGCCTCCTCGCATTAACGTATCAGTCATGGTGACGTGCTCGTCACTCACAGTCATCCGGGCACTGTCAGCATGTCCCGGGCGGGGGGGTTGGCATGTCTCATGGCCATTGCTCATGGTGATCCCCGCACCATCAGCATCCTCACCAGGGCGGGGGGGTCTCTGTCCGTCCTGTCTGCAGGGAAACATGGTTGCTGGTGCTCAGTTAGCCAGCCTGCAGACCAACATCAAGATCATTAACCCTAGGGCCTCAGAATTGGCTTCAGTGCATGTTCAGGATCCAGTTCTGGGTCAAAGGTCACGTGTGAGCTGCACCCGTACCCCACACGGTCACACTCACAAAGCATGAGCCTCACTTTGATAATTAGGGCACCATTCATTAAGCTCTAACAGCAACGGCCTGACCTACTTGTGTTTTTAATATACAACTCACTTTACGGGGGGGGCTCATGAATATGTAACGGGTGGCAGGTTTTGGGGGCGATGTGTGTGTCCCGGTCCCGGTGCTGCTGTCAGGTGGGCTGCTCAGGGTTGGCGCAGCGAGCTGGGATTTCAGACGCCGGCTAATTCATCACCATCACGCTTAATTAGGCACCAACATTCAGCAGTAGCCTGTCATTGGCTGTTACAGAAACTAAAAAAAACAGGAGACTCAGCGAAAACCCTTAGGAAGGCTCTTCGTGGCCTGTAGGGTCCTTTCCTTCGTCCTCCTCTTCCTCCTCTAGTCACAGTTCATAGACATTACAGCATATTAAATTGATTGCTCGGACATGAATGCTCTCAACAAATGTGACCCTAATGGCACTTTCCTCAGTACAGCAAGAACTCAAACGCATAGTCTGTCCCACTATGCTGCTGTCCCATTCAGAGTCTGTCTGCACTGCGGTCACTGAGGCAGGCTCAGGTTTATGCTGCAGAGCCACTTCCAGAGGTATGAACAAATCTGTGTGAGGATGAGTCCAGAATGCCTCAGCACTGCCCCAGCTGGTCTACAGGGATCAAACATTCCCAGCAAGACAAGAGTGAAGATTCATCCTGAAATACGGGCAAGCTAAGGCTCAAAATGAACCGCAAAGCAGACAGAGCAGATGAGTGCAAAGTGATTTTACTCACTTTGTTTTCAGTCTGGGGGCAAAACCTTCTGTAAAGTGTGTGGGGGCTGGGGGGCTCCGAGGCATTTCCTTGAATTTGGCCTGATAGAATCTCCATAAATCAGCAGCGCTGCATCCAAACAGAGTGCAAGCGATAAGTCTCACCTCTTAGTGTGGATTCAAAACTGCTGTCTGATCCGTGCATGAATCAGTCTGCTGAAGAAGCTTCTATTGACACCTTACTTCAGGATATCAGAGCAGATACCCCTGAAATTCAGCTCCCCAAGGAAGAGCCCCACTTTTCATCAGCCGAGCTGTTTGGCATGGCCGATCCCCTGCCGGTGTGTTGGGCCATCAGCGTGGACTGAGCCGTGAGAGGACAGTGCGTTCAGTGAAGGAATGCGTTTCCCCACCAAGCTCAACATCTGGAGATCTGCTGGAATTTCCTGAGTGCCTCCTAAAAGCAGGCCGGGGTGAGCTGAAGTGAACGCTCGCAAGCTATCCCTGTGCTACAGTCTGCCAGCATAGTTACCAGTCTGTGAGAAACAGCACTGGTAAGCAGCTTTCTTCCTCTCATGGAGGTGTCATTCTCTGCGGGAACGAGGTACATTTCTCACTGCTTGTTTTACTCGGTGATGAGCAGCGACGCTAAAAGCACAGCTTTATACTTCCCACTTGAAAGGGATTTTATTATAGTCAAACTACTCATTATATCACCAGCAACTGTGGTTCACGGTTGTGGTTTTTAGGAAACAACAACGTTTTACTGCATATTGTAGCTCTTTTTATAGCGCGGCTGATCGTTCAGCCTGCTTGTGGCCCTGCGCCTTTGTCCTCACCGCCTTTGTCTTTCTTCAGTCAGCTGGCTGGAAGCCATTTTGTCCCCTAGGTGGCAGCACTGAGGGACGGTCCACAAAATGGCTTCCGCTATGCTAGCAGAGGGCAGAGACGCACTCGTATAGATCATTCATCATCCCTGCTTCCAGCTGTTAGCAATTAATGCAGTTGAAAAATACTCAAATGTTTCCACTGAATAAAGATATGATGCCTGTATTTTTTTACTTTTCATCTGTCCTTTCAGAGAACCCATTCAGAATGTTACACAATTTAAAAAGAATTTTAATAGGAAATGGAAACGACAAAAACCACATCAATAACAACAATAGCAATAATTATTAATACTAGTTATTATTATGGGAAGTAGTAATACTAGTAGTTGTAATAGCAGTCTTATTATTATTATTACTCAATTATGTCATTATATGGCATTCCTTACATTCCCACAGACACGACTGAGCTCGCTGCAGCCGCCTTCCAAAGCCGGCCCCTAACATCGGCTCAGTGGTTTGAGATCCTCCAGACAGCTGCGCAGATCACTCCTTCTCCTGGGTCTGCGTCACCCGGACAAGTAGGTGGACTTTGCTGCACAGTGTCATCATTCTAGCTTAAGCGACAGTACAAGTGTATGTCTGTACTGTGCAGTGAACTTCCTATCTATCTATCTGTCTGTCTGTCTGTCTGTCAATCAGACAGTCAGTCACAGAAACACTTCTTATTCTGAGGTGCCGTGTGGAACCAGGGACCCCTTTCAGAAGCACAGATCTAGGGGCAAATTAAAAATCCCAGCATGCACTGTGCTGACAGCCAGATTCATGCCAGCGACACTGCTGTGAGCTGCTGCGGGTCTCTGCTGCGGCGCTACCCTGAGAGGATGGGGGGGAGCAGAGGAATTTAAATGTTAATGAGACACACTGATGGGCTGACAGGCACAGAGCACTTACACACCGCGGCTAATTAGCATACAGCTCTGCAGGCGCGTGATCAATGCTTAAAGCATATCACAAAAGCTGTTTATTAATTAAACATGAAATGGGGGGTTTCAGCAAAAACGCCTCTGCAGATCGTGAAAGGATTAAAACACCGTAACAGGTTTAACAGCTAAGATTATATCGTATCATTCAGGCGATCGCCACAGGCAGAAAGTGGCACCTTTCCCAGCATGCATTGCTCTTATGGTAGCATGGTCAGTAATGCACATTTTAAGCACACCTCTCTGAAGGAGAGACGTGTTCACCTTTTTAGAGACACTGAGGTGTCTTCATTATGCAGAGGGACAGTACCGCCCCGACAATGGCGTCCCGCCTCGCTCACCCTCTGATGCACTCTCAAGTCTTTGTCATATGCACAGTATGGCAGATACATCCATACAATGAAGTGCTTGTGGTGAGGTTTAAATGATCACACAAACAGTCACACATTTAACACGTGTACCACAAAAATATAAAGGGCAGGGGGAGAAGGTAAATAAGTCAATTTAAGTCAGAAAAAAAAGATGAGAGCTCCACTCCCGAAAAGCTCACCCTGTCCTGCACACTCAGAGAGCTCCACCCTCCTGGAAGCTCACCCTGTCCTGCACGCTCACAAAGAGCTCCGCCCCCTTAAAGCTCACCCTGTCCGGAATAATCAGAGAGCTCCACCCCCTGAAAGCTCACTCTGTCCTGCACACTCACAGAGCTCCGCCCCCTGAAAGCTCACCCTGTCCTGCACACTCACAGAGCTCCGCCCCCTGAAAGCTCACCTTGTTCTGCACGCTCACAGAGAGCTCCGACCCCTGAAAGCTCACCCTGTCCTGAAAGCTCACCCTGTCCTGCACGCTCACAGAGACCTGTGCCCCCTGAGTGTTTCATGGGATTATTCAGTTTCATCTGAGTAATTACATCTTTCATGCAGAACACAGCAGCAAAGACTCTCCTTGAACTCTGGTTATGACTGCAAACCTCACGCCACCTGCTGCACAGCAGTGGCTTTGCCTCATATGTTAAAGAAGGGGTGGGGAATCTGATCCACAGAGAGCTCATGTGGGTGGGAGTTTCTGGGATGACCTCTCAACCAGCCAATAGCAGTGGGTCCCCCGGACTGGAGCTGAGAACCACTGCTTTATTATTGGCTGATTGAAAGGCCGTCCCAAAAACCCGCACTGGCCCTCCATGGATCAGGATCCCCACCCCAGGGATACTTCGAGCTCTTTTGAGGGTAAACCAGCATTCACTCCCAAACTGTAATCCGACAAGATTCTTTTGAGCTCTGGTCATTTCTGGGGAAGGTGCTGAAACTGATGCACTAGTCACACAGTGATGACATCATAGATTCAGGGAGAGGTAGGGGCCAGCTTCTCCCATGTCTGTCCATGAACATTTGGAACCTCAGTCTAGCTGCACTTATGCCTAGTTGATTCCTTGACAGCATGAATGTTTGCAATGTGCTATTTGCCTCACATATGTTAGTTTGGAGAAAAGCATCTTCTAAATGCATAAAACGTAAATGTAATAAACAGACAGGGTCCATATGAGCTACTGTTTATTTCATTTCCGATATGACAAACATTTCACTGAGGGGTGATGTGTGGTTCAGTGCCTGAAGTTTGGATCACTGGCACGATCCCATTGGTAAGCAGCCCTAACATGTGTTGTATGACTTATAAGTGATTACAAGGTCCCACACATCCATCATCTATAAGCACCAATCCAGCACAGGGTCTCAGTGAAGCCCAGAGAACCTACCCAGGCAGAACAGACAACAAGGCAGGGGCACCCTGGACAGGATTCCAGACACACACAGAGGTGGCGGGATTACACTGCTCCTAAATTAAAGCACATCAAAAATGATATGTAACGATTCAATGTAGCAACTACCTGGCACTACTTTTAAATTTCTAATTGAAATAATTTAACTCAGGCTTTAAACTGAATTCAAACGCCCTCTGCTGGCAAGATGAAAAAACAAATTCATTTTGCTTAAAAGGGAGTTTCATCTATAACAGTGTTGGTAAAAGGATCATCCTGTCTTCCACATTTACAGAGGAAACATGACATCATAAAAAAACAAGCCTTTATTTACTGTTAAGTTCACCTTCTGTTGTCATTGAAAGAAATCAGTTTGTGTCTGAAGTTTTAAAAACATTTTATACTGTACTGACGTGATGAGGAGACTGTTCCTACTTGTCCGGGCTTTTATGGTCAGCCTCCCATGAAACCTCTGTCAACAAGAGTGAAATGCATCCTGGGAATCGGACCAAAGCCAGATGTTCTCCTGCCAAGATGTGACTCCGAAATCTTTCATGTACCTTACCGGTGTAAACTCGAAAACGGCAACAAAACCACCCAAATCTGCCTTTAATTTTCTCCCGTGACAATAAAACGCATCATTAGTTTTAGGGAAGACACACGACACACGGTGCTTTTAGAAAAACAAAAACCTTTTTTAATTTCATCTTAAAGGAAGCCCCCTCTTTTTACATAACAATGCTAACTGGACAGTGAGGGTACATTAGTATGCTATTTAAGAAACTAAATAATCAGCATCAAGAGACATTTCTACACCTTTTGTGTTTACAGTAGGAGGGGGATTAACTGCGAAGGACCACGAGCACATGCAGGAGGGGGGCTCTACACTAACATAGCCTTTCACTGTAGCGTCTTTGTTACTTCTACTGAAAGTGATCGTTTGAAATGAAAGTTACATTAAATTCAGCAGGAAACGCCGCCGTCTGGGGCACTAAATGCCCTAGGGGTCGCTAAAGGCCGAGGCAGCCAGTTCTCAAACCAACTGCTCATAGGGGAGGCATTTCAGGTTCGCTCATCCTCCCACGAGAACTAAGAACGAGAATCACCAAAACTCAGAAGGGTCGCATCCATGAAACGGACAGCTCAGGGCGGGCATGCCGGGGGCCAGGTGCAGATCGGACAGCCCCGCTGGGTCGCTCTGGGATGCGCGCAGTCACGTTAAACTGCCTCTCAGGGTGACGAGGGACCGAGCTTTACAATTCAGCGAAAACCAGATCGGTAGCAATAAGTTAAAGAAGCACATCTGTGAAGGGACACCGGCTGGCTGTGACAACAAGGGAGGGTATAAAAACATCAGGTTCATGTTTTTAACGGCGCTGATCTGAGTCGACTCAGAGGACGGACACGTGCCTTGCTGGGTCCAGAGGGGGGCAGGCCATAATCCTAACGTGACTGGGGATCCAGGAGGCCTAACGCCCCAGAGTCCGCACAAAGACAGGGGAATGCACCCAGGTCGCAACAAACAAAACAGGAAGCAGGGAAAGCGTGCGAAGGCCATGGGGTCTGGCGTATCCGCCATCAATTACCGACGCGTCTGTTTGCGTGTGGGTGTTACCATAACAACCAGGCTGTCGCGCTGTGCAGTGCATCATGGGAGATTCCTCAGTACGGTTTTACACCGGGGCTTCACCAGAACCAGTTTCTTATTGCTGCCTGCCGGGGGAGTGAATTTCACTGGACGCAGTTCCCAGTGACTCGCCTCGACTCTTTGGATGCACTTTGCGGACTGTAGCCTGTGAGCTGCTGTGTTTTGGCAGATTCTGACCAACACCATCGCCATCGGCAGCTACTATCTGGTGTTTTAACGAGATGCCAGCATATTATTGCCATAGTGTCAGGAAATAAAGGTGCCCCCCCCACCCCAGCCCAACTTCTCGCCCCTCGGCTCTCAGTACCAACGACAGTACATAAAAATCCTCTAAACTGTAATAAAACTGAAATGTAACCAGAATTAAAATAAGTACAAAATAATCTGTTTCTGTTTCTCAGGATCTGAGCAGGGAAAAACCACGTTCATCTCCACCTCCCACCAGCCCTCGGTGCTGGAGCTGCAGTACCAGTCCGTGCCAGGGTGAGGCACCACTGAGCCTGGGACTCTGGGGAGCTGACGTCTGCTCGCTGTGTCTCAGCGTGCCGTCAGACCGTCAGGCGACTTGAGGGTGGCTGCAGGGGGCTCCAGGACGCGGTGGCGGCAGTGGTGGGGGTCTCCTGGGAGAAGGTGCGGGCCTCACCCCCTACCTGGCAGCCGCGGCGATGGCGGAGGAGTCTGTCGGTCCGCGAGAAACTCTGCCAGAGAGACATGGGCGTCACGGCGTCAGTGTACAGAGAGAAAGAGACCCCCTCATGTACTGGCAGCAGTACGCCCCCCCCCCACTGGGTGGCTGTTTTGCTGCTTCCTTTTGAACCTGGAAGTTCCTAGTCCTGAATTTCAGCTGCCAATGCCCCCTTAAGTCAGACTTATAACTCGGAAAGTCGGAAGAACTTCCACAACCCCAACCTGACAATTCAAAATGGCTGCTCCATGCATCAACTGTAAACAGCTGTAGTTAGATACTCTTTATTAGCACTTATGTCCATTAAACCGGTTCTACACACAGTGCCATTATCTATGCACATGTTGCTATGTTGCTTATATGTGCCAAATACCGTTTCGTATGTTATCATCAACTGGTATCGCTAACAATGGCTAACAACAAAACAGGCAAGAAGTGGAACTGCTAGTGGCTAACTTGGCTAGTTGAACTGGAACACTGTCAACCTGCGAGTGATGTCATTCCCATCTCCAACTTCAGAGGTAAATGGAGCGCAGCATTAGACCCCCCCACATGCTGGCAGCAGTACAGCTCCCCCCCGCTGTGTGGGTGTGAGACCCCTTCACCTGCTGGCAGCAGTATGCCCCCCCCGCTGTGTAGATGTGAGAACCCCTTACCTGCTGGCAGCAGTATGCCCCCCCCACTGTGTAGATGTGAGAACCCCTCACCTGCTGGCAGCAGTACGACTCCCCCCCGCTGTGTAGATGTGAGTTCCCTCCCCAGTTGGCAGCAGTACGACTCCCCCCTACTGTGTGGGTGTGAGACCCCCTCACCTGCTGGCAGCAGTACAGCTCCCCCCTCCCCACTTTGTAGATGTGAGACCCTCTCACCTGCTAGCAGCAGTACGCCCCCCTCCTGCTGTGTAGATGCGAGACCCCCTCACCTGCTGGCAGCGCTCACAGCGGTACGGCTTCTCCCCACTGTGAACGCGCTTGTGCCGCTCCAGGTGGTAGCGCTGGATGAAGCGCATGTCACAGACATCACAGGGAAATGGCTTCTCCCCTGAAGAGAGACAAAGCAGCTAAGCTAAACAAAAGGCCCAGAGCACCACCCCCTGTCAGAGCTGAGTGGGAGAGGGCACGGGGGGGGGGGGGGGAGGGGCTCACCTGTGTGGGTGAGGATGTGCCTCTTGAGGTGGTAGCTGCTCCTGAAGGCTCCATAACAGTGCTCGCAGATGAAGTTCTTCTGGACTTTAAGAGGACAGTCGCCGTTCTCGTCCACCACCACCACCTGAGGACACGCCAGGTGGACATATCACAAAACGGCTGGTGCAAGGCTCAGTGGGTTAGGCCTCAGTAGGTTGTCAGTTCAAATTCTGAGCTCAGTAAAATGGCTCCAGGGCTGCCAGATGGACGGCCGATCCGGGGCTCAGTCCCCAAGTTTCTCTCTTACCCATGTTTGTGTGTGTCTTTAAAAAGGAGTGCATGTTGGGATATGAGAAAAGTGACATATTCCAAAATGTACATATTCCATATGTACCCATAAAAATGGCGAATAAAACTTGATTTCAAATCCCGCATTTGACTGGCACTCACCTCCCCTGCTTTGTTTCTCTCCCTCACTTTGCAGGGCGTCCCTGACTTCCTATTCTTCTTCTTCACTGAGCTGCTCTCTCTCATCCCCTTTTCATCCAGAAGACGAGAGGAATGAAATTCCCCCTCCTTGCGTATGAGCTGTGGGCAAAGCAGAAGTAATTAAAATGCATAAAATTAACCAGCACAACTTCCTTGTTGGGGAGAGCAGAGGTTTTGTGTCATCAATGAATAATGGAGGGGGACCAAGAGATAACCAAACAGATTACAGAAGAGGTGGGTCCAAGCAACTAGAGAAGGCGGGGCCAACCAATCAGTTATGTTAGACCCACCTCCTCTATAATCTGATTGGTTATCTCTCTGAACGAATCATTTTTCATTTCGCCTTCAGAACACGCAAAACTCCCACAAGCCGAGCTTTGGCTTGAGTGCAAAGACCTGGTGCTCCTCCCACTCACCAGCGGTGGGCAGCTCATTCCTGAGGGCAGGACCATGTGGTTATGCTGGCTGTGCTCGGGGCTCTCCCTCTGTCCCTGGCCCAGTGGGGTGGCCATCTTCTTCTGGCCAGACATGGAGCCGGCTTGCATCAGGGCCATGCTTGATAGCACGGCCTCACAGCCCAGCAACCCTGCCTACAGACATGAGGGGGAGTTTGGTGTCGGCGTGGGAGGGGCAGAGGGTCGAGTAGAGCCACAGAAACAAGCTAACCCACGTGATCATGCAAAAACCCAAAATGATTACCTAAACTATACGAGCAGCTTGTAGGGTAGTGGTTAAGCACATGGACTCATGAACTGAAGGCTGCCAGTTCGAGTCCCAGCAGGGCCCTGACGCAGTGCTGCCAAGCAACGTTCTTAACCTGAACTGCTCCCGAACACATATCCAGCTGTGTGAACGGGCAGAACTGTGAGTGGCTTCGCACATCAGCATCAGCTACGCAATTCACAGTTATGATCAGCAGGGCGGCGTCGGCGCCACACTCACCCATTTCATGTGATCGCGGACAGAGCTGCTAGGCAGGTGGCTCATCTCTGGGACGGCTGGACTTTGTGACTGGGGTATCCCTCGCTCAGGTCGGTCTATCTGGCAAATGACCGGAGCTTCCCCAAGTCATCTGGCTCCGGCTCCTGGGGAAGATGGCAGACACAGATAGTTTCATTATTGATCCCGAAAGAAATCGCAGAAGAGACACTGTCCAGGTTACAAGAGGAAACTGAATAAAAAAAAAATGGACAGCAGGTCTTGCCTACCTTCTGCCACTTATTTATAAAAGCTCGTAATGGGATCGGCGTTAATTGGGTGCCAAGGCACGATAAACAGAAAAATGACAGAGTCAAGTTAAAGGTATAGCACCATCAAGCTAGGCAATCACAGGAGGAGGCTTTCCCGGTCATGTTACTGGCTGGCACATGACGTTCAACAAAGCCACCCTGAAACACAGACTGCATGAGTCTGCAGTGACACCAGCTGTATTAAACTTCTACAGCAGGATCCCTCAATTCCGGTCCTGGAGGGCCAGAATCCAGCACAGATCACGCTGCACAAACACACCTACTAAACCTGGCAAGTAGCTGATTATGATACGTTGTTTAAGCAGGGAAATCTACAAACTATGTTGAATTCTGGCCCTCAAGGACCGAAATTGGGGAACCCTGATCTACAGTTACTAGGAATGAATCAGATAGCTAAGCAAGCTTCAGTCAGTGTTTCCGATTGCCTGTTGGTCTGGGTTAAAACAGCATCTGCACAGATCTGTCCATACCACCTAGGACTGGAATTTCACCTGCATATCAACCAGAGAGCAAAAATTTACTTTAATTCTATGTGGAAGATAATTAGCTGAAATACGGCTTTTTTCGCATTATTAAAACTAGTGGCTAATGGTTAAAAACCATCATCAACTGCAGCTGAAAACATTTAATAGTTAGGGGAACCGTATTTACTGTAAATGAGCATAAGAAGATGAGAGTTTTGCATCTGTCAGGAGGCTTAACTGGCTTTACGGATGGCACACAGTTGGGGTTCCCTGGTTAAGGCTAAACACCGACCGGGGCTTCACTACACCACAACACTAAAGTGAGTCAAGTTTCTCATCCGTGCAATAAACGCAGAAAGAGCCGGAAGCGGAGCCGAAAGGTGCCGCTCTGGTGGCGAATGGGAGGTCCCGATCGGCGGCGCAAACCCCTATTCCCCCGTCAGCACCACGCCAGGACGGGCGGCTTTACTCGGGAGACCCACCGAGAGCCCTCGGCTTTACGCCCGAGCACGCCGGCGTCCGGAGACCCGCGGCCGACGGTAACTATCAACTAAACGCGCCAATTTACCTTTACGACTTCGCCTATTTCGCCGCCTGTAAGTTTCCCGACCGAGTTCCAGTTTTTCTTCAGTTTACAAACACAGGAAACGGTACCGGAAGTGCTCCCCGGGGAGGCCCCCTGACACGTGACCACGCCAGTTTACAAACACAGGAAGCTTCGCCAGAAATTCTTGCCCACGTGACCAGAAAATACAAGTCGATAGCTCGTAAACGCGGAAGTGTAACCGGAAGTGGTCCCACAAAGGCTTGCTCCACGTGACCAGAAGGCTCGAAGCGCGGGCAATTTGGCGGCCATATTGAAGAATGTTAGGTTGTTGGACCCAACGAGTAGATTAGGGGTTGTTTGTGATCTCAGAAATTGAAGAAGAGATCTTAATCTTGGTGTTTGTTTATGGTTATAATGACAGAGGTAAAAACAGGACATTGATTTTTGATTTATGTAAACATATTACAGATAGACTAAATTACAGGATAAACTGGATAACTTATATTTAGATGAAGCAAAGGGGCCTTTATATGCTCACGCGCTCGTTGGATTGAAGAAGGAGAGAAAAATACTACCTTTTTTAACCTTGAGAAACATAGACAATTTAAAAAAACAATAACTAGATTGGAAATAAATGGATAGATTTCTGAAGATAAAAGCCAAATTGAAAAAGAAATACGTCACTTTTATTCCAACTTGTATAAGTCTAATTACTCTGATGTAAATTGCTCTTCTTTTCTAAACATGATAAGGGAGTATAATAAAGTCATTGTTACAGAATTTAAACAATTTATGGAAGAGCAGATAAATATTGAGGAATTAGATAAGGCTGTTTTGGAAATGTCCTCTGGAAAGTCGCCTGGCTTAGATAGGTTAACAACTGAATTTTATAGGTTCTTTTGGAATGATATTAGACAGATGTTGTATAAAGCTTTTTTAGAATGTATCTCAACAGGTAATATCTCCAACACAATGAGACAGGGAATAATTACTTTGATTCCAAAACCTAATAAAGAAGTACAACTTTTGGATAACTGGAGACCTGTCACTTTGCTATGTACCGATTACAAAATTTTAGCTCATGTCTTTGCTGATCGATTAAATAGAGGACTAAAGGATATGATAGATGAAAATCAATCAGCCTTTGTTAAAGGGAGAAAGATACATAATCATACTAGATTGATACTTGACTTTTTGGATTATCGTGATTACATTGACAAGGATAGCTTGATTTTGTTCCTTGATTGCTACAAGCCATTTGATACAATTGAACATACCTTTTTGTTGAATGCTTTAAAGTTTTTGGGTTTTGGGGATAACTTTTGTGGGTTAATTAAGATGTTCTATAGTAATATTTATAGTTCAGTATTCCTTAATCCAGGACTTACTTCCAGATTTAAGATCCAACGGGGTATTCGACAAGGTTGCCCCATTTCCCCAAAATTATTTATTTTGACTGCTCAGTTATTAGCTCTTCAAATCAATAACAGTCCTGAGTTGCAGGGAATTCATATTTTCAATAGAGAATACAGGATAAGCCAGTATGCTAATGATACAGCATTGTTTTTGAAAAATGATCTCATGGTTGATAAAGCCCTTAATGCTATTACATTATTCTCAAAGGCTTCAGGTTTAGGACTTAACATCAAAAAATGTGAAATTCTTCCCATCCATACTTGTGTACATAAAAGCATTTCGTCAATCAGGGTTAAGAATGAGGTTAAATATTTGGGAATATTAATATCCAAAAATACAATTAGAAGAGAAGATGTTAACATCTCAGACCACTTAATAGATATGAAAAAGGGTCCTAGTCGTTGGTTGATGAGGGATTTGACTATTTTTGGAAGAAGCTTGTTGATTAAAGCAGATGGCATTTCCAAGGTGGTGTATCCATGTCACTCTATGTTTATATCACAGAGAAATATAAAGAAAGCTAACTCAATCATTTTTCAGTTTTTGTGGAAAAACAAGACTTATTACATTCAAAGATCTCAATTAGTTAAGAACTATGAGAAAGGTGGCATCAATGCATTGGACTTTGAAGCCTTGATCGGGGTGTGTAGGGTGAAATGCTTAAAAACTTTTATTATGCAACAGGACTCTATGTGGTTTCATATTCCTGGTTCAATTTTTAAGCACTTGGGTGGAATTGATTTTCTTGTGAGGTGTGACTTTGAAATTAGTAAGATCCCAGTTAAACTTTACAATTTTCACAAACAAATTCTTCAGTTTTGGAAAATGATATTCCAACATAATTTCTCCCCTCATGGGTCAATTCTGTGGAATAACAGGGCAATCTTAGTTGGCAAGAAGTCAATATTTATTAAGGGTTGGTATGACAAAGGTATTATTTTTGTTAAGGATCTTTTAGACAGTCATGGGAATCTTTTGAACTTCTCATCCTTCATTGCTAAGTTTGATCTAAGTTGTTGTTATAAAGATTTTGTGAGGATATGCAAAACGATCCCTTTGGCATTGATTCAACTAATCAAACACATGATTGTATACTCAAAAGTGACTGTTTCAATGCCCAGTTTAAGAGTGAATGACTGTAACTTACTTGACTTCAAATGCAATGACAAGGTTATTAATAGTGGTATGCGGCAAAAGCTCTACTATGAATATAATAGGGATTCTTTCAAGAAGCGTCCTAATGTAAATTCTGTAACCACATTGGTTTCAGCGTATTCTAAATTTGTTAAATGGCCTGTTTCTCCAAAAGTGAAGGAGACTCATTTTAAAATAATAAATGGAATATATCCAGTATCTATATTTCTTAAAAGAAGATTTAAATTTGAAGTTAACCTGTGTGCTGTCACGATCTGTGGCCGGCGAGCGGGTGAAGGAAGCGAGGGAGTCCAGGATACGGGGGAAACGGGGTTTATTCAGGGTAGACAGGGGAGCATACGGGAGGCGAACACAGGAACATCGACCAACAGCTGGAAACGTTAACACTACACTGACAATACATTGACACTACAGCTGGTAAACGGGAGGATTCCACACGGGGTTAACGAGGAGGTGTGGTCCACAGGAGGGTGACCGGGGCTGGGCGTGACATGTGCCTTTTGTAAATTGGAAGATGAATGAATCTGTTTTTTTCTTGCCAATATTCACATGGTTTTTGGACGGACATTAGTGAATGAATTAATCTCAAACTTAATATTCCTTTTTTTGATGTTGGTGCTATCTTATTTTATGTGGAAAACTTGGATTCTGCTTTCTCTGATGCCATTAATATTGTTGTACTATTAGCCAAATACCACATTCACTGTAGTAAATGGAGGGGTAACAAGCCCTCTTTTCCCTGCTTCTTGAATGAAATTAAATTGTACTATTCTTCTTTAAGTAGATTTAAAAACTGGAAAAGTGCTAGAATCATCTCACGCCAGATTAATGAAAACCTATTGTTTTAAATCTCCTTTATGACTTGTGCTCCCACATTGTGTATTTTTCTTTCTTTTTTTCGGTAGATTGCCCCCTAGCTCATTCTTTGTAGTTCTTACGTCCTCCACGAGAGTTTGTATTTCTGTATATTGTTCTGTATTTTGTGTTGTTAATAAAGCATCAAAAAATAATAATAATAATTAAAAAAAAAAAAAGTATTCATAAAGCCACCATGCTGCTCGCCAATCTGTTCCAGGTCGTAAAAGACTGTGGTACAAGACTTTTAGGCACAGCCGGTGTAGGTGCCCAATGTGTGCCTGCTCTGTTTGCTCGCGGCTAATGTGGTTTGGGGAACATGGCGTGCCCGTCGCCGATATTAGGTTGGCTGCAGGAGAAGGTAGCAAGGCAAGTGCAGGGGGGGAATTTGAAGGGAAGTTAGTTTTGTGCTGTCCATGGGGTGCCGCGGAGTGCATTGGGCGTGGAGAGCTGTGACTGTGGGGCGGTACCACGGCACAGAACGTCCCCCTTTCTCTGGAGGAGGACGGGGAGGCTGGTATTGCCTCACTCCAGGGGAGTAACCGCCCTGTAGAACGATTCTTTTAACATGGAGTGTAGTGCTTATTTCTTCACTTAGAGTGTGTTTTGGCAACTGTACTTTGTTGGGTGGGATTGCATGCTTTGCTGTGTACACGTGGAAGGTATTGCCTTCTACTGCCTGCCGTTGTCCCCTAGGAAGGCTTGTAGCCCTGGTCTGTATTTATTAATAAAGGAAATTCCCTCTTTATACCTCCATCTCATGTGTCTGGACCTCCCCAGCTAATTGATGAAAAGGTGGTGGCAGCGGTTACCAGTGGACCTGTTTAAGTGTAGCGCTCATTATATATTTCTGGGCATGCTACAATTATTACACACTAATCTAGACAAGCCCTCTGACTTGGACAAAAGTATATGACCATTCAGAGAAAGGTCTCTAAGCAGCCACGAACTAAGCCTGTTTTCAAATGTTTGAATTATGAGAGAAAAATGAAGATCACTTCTAGTATTTGAATTTTTTGAGATCATAATACTAAGATATTTAATGACATCTTTTACAGGAATGTTACATATAGAAGTTAAATCACATTTCCCAAGAGCCATTAATTAACATTTATCAATATTTAGAGAGACCAGGGGTCTCATTTATAAAACTTTGCGTAGAACTCATACTAAAGGTGTACATGTGCTCAAAAGACAAAAATGACGTACGCAAAGAAAAAGTCAGATTTATAAAAACGTGCGCACACACACCTGTAAGCAATATATGCTTTATAAATCGCACACTACCTGGGATTCTACGTATATTCTGCCCTCTACATGCCCCGTTCACCCAAACATGGTCAATGCAAATCACCTCATGCATATTTAAGCCTCCGATGTAAACCTGAAAAACTCATGGCATCATGGCAACCGAGGGGAAAAGTAAAAAGAGAATTTTTT
>JAODKC010000041.1:841727-854866 GCA_026777985.1 Mormyrops attenuatus | reverse complement strand
CAATGCCCAGTTTAAGAGTGAATGACTGTAACTTACTTGACTTCAAATGCAATAACAAGGTCATTAATAGTGGTATGTGGCAAAAGATCTACTATGAATATAATAGGGATTCTCTCAGGAAGCTTCCTAATGTAAATTGTGTAACCACATTGGTTTCAGCGTATTGTAAATTTGTTAAATGGCCTGTTTCTCCAAAAGTGAAGGAGACTCATTTTAAAATAATAAATGGAATACATCCCGTATCTATATTTCTTAAAAGAAGATTTAAATTTGAAGTTAACCTGTGTGCCTTTTGTAAATTGGAAGATGAATCCCTGGAGCATCTGTTTTTCTCTTGCCAATATTCACATGATTTTTGGACGGACATTAGTGAATGGATTGATCTCAAACTTAATATTCCTTTTTTGATGTTGGTGCTATCTTATTTTATGTGGAAAACTTGGATTCTGCTTTCTCTGATGCCATTAATGTTGTTGTACTATTAGCCAAATACCACATTCACTGTAGTAAATGGAGGGGGAACAAGCCCTCTTTTCCCTGCTTCTTGAATGAAATTAAATTGTGCTATTCTTCTTCAAGTAGATTAAAAAACTGGAAAAGCGCTAGAATCATCTCACGCCAGATTAATGAAAACCTATTGTTTTAAATCTCCTTTATGACTCGTGCTCCCACATTGTGTATTTTTCTTCTTTCTTTTTTTCGGTAGATTGCCCCCTAGCTTATTCTTTGTGGTTCTCACATCCTCCACGAGAGTTTGTACTTCTGTATATTGTTATGTATTTTGTGTTGTCAATAAAGCATCCAAAAAAAAAATAAAAAGAGTAGATTAGTGCAGAAATTTAAAAAGACTGTATGGCACATGGTCTGGTAAAACACACACACTGAAAAGTTGGAACACGTATTAATATGTCAGCCTAGGGATCTCCAATTACAATGGGAAGTGTGCTGTTTGGCTTCTTCAATTGTTGCAAGGAAGATAACTGTTTTACTTAATTAATCTAGCTTTTACTAGCCAAATTCCACATGCTTATGTGCAAAGCTTCTAATAAGAAACATGACTTTGTGGCACTCTTAGATGAAATGACTGATCTCCCCCACTGCACTAGACACTTCTGCAGCATCTAGTCCACTACTGCAATCTTTCACTTGCACTTAAGTACAGATAAAAAGACAATTTATTTATCAGTACATGCTGCTACATCCTTTAACGCACCATAAAAGACATGCTGCTAAAAAGTTTTTTCATGCTGCTACTCCCTCCAAGTGCACCATGGATCACCGGGTTGTATGTGTATTGCATATGTTATTTTTATGTTATTTTCTAATGCTCCCGTAGTTCTTATTTTTAATTTGTCTATTCACACTGTTGGGTTAGGAGGAATGGCATTTCATTCTTGATTGAATGAATGAGCGCATGATAAAATGTCCATAAAGGAAATCTTAAATTTTAAACAGTACATCATTACGCTTCTAACATTGCAGGGAGAAGTAAGGGATGGGCTTCCATTATGGGAGATGTTTTCCTGAAATGTTTCTGAGATGGTTGCAGTAAAGCTTAAACGAAATAATGAAACAGTTAGTAAAGCACATTTGTATGTTAAAAATGTATAGGAAATAATGGAATAAAGTAATTTTGCTGTGGGAACATATAGCAGATTAGACGTATAACGGTTGGAGCAGAAAGAAGGTCAGTAAAGTAAGTGTGGCGTCTGCCGAGGAGAGATTGGAAAACCAGCAGGAACATCTCTGTGGTCCCATTTTTGTTTGATGGGAAGCCAGTGCCGTAGAGCTAAAACTGTAGACAACTTCCTCTCTTAAGGACCCTGGAGGCACCATTGTGGAGCAGCTGGGATTTTCTAGGGGCTCATGAGAGGAGGCCACAGTGAAGTGCATTATCACAGTTACTACATGATAAATTAATCTATATCCCAAGCAGGAAATGCTGGGATTACAGCAGCGCATGGAACAGTGCAGGAGTGCAAAGACAATTCAGACAGTGCAATAAAAGCACATTATGCGTACAGCTCATTCAGCTGAGGATCCCTCCGGAGAAGCTGCCTGAAGTCTCAGTGGCCCTAGAGTCATCAAGTTTGAGGTTAATGTCCAACTGTGTGCTTCCTGCCTAGCTTTGAAAAGTGACTGCCCAAAGCCAGACTGTGTGGCCCACATTGGTTTTGAAAAACACTCCCTGCGAGCTGCTGCTGTATAGTGAAACTGGAGGTCTTTGAGAGCCATCAGTAAGACGTGATTTCCTCCCCTGGCTCTGCAGCCTCTGTTCCTGAGTCTGCATGAGGTGAAGCTCTCCCATAAGCCATGGTGAGGATGCAGTCACAGGGCTGACTGAAGGATTTCATTATACAAATTAACTATACGCTCATCTGGTTATCAAAATAGGCACAGGGAGCACGTCCTGTAGATGTTGACACACACTACATGCTAATGTGTCTAAAGCCATTTTCTCAGGTACAGAATAAGTTGGATGATTTGACTGAAATAGAGGCTTCTGCATTGTCAGAGGTACCAATTAGTACCTTTGAGGGTACAATCACGTGTCACTGGGGCTGTAGCCTCAAGGCTCTGCCTCACAGGAGGTCCTGGAGCCGATCTCAGGTAGCACTAGGCTGGGGCACATCCTGGACAAGATGTTTGTCACAGGACACACACATACAATGATACACAGGGGGCAATATAGAAATAACAATTAGCCTAACTCCCTGTCTTAGATATGAGGAGAACATACAAGCATGGAGGTGGGACTTCAAACCCCAGCTAGCTGAGCACTGCTTGGTAGATCAGCAGTGGAAAAAAGATTAACGAATCATATTAAAAGCTGAAGCATGTGCATGAACTTTAAGGTCTGGATTAGGGTTATATTATTCAAGAAGATATATTTCAAAATCAAACCTAAATCTGTTCAGTATTTCTTTGGACAATCTATCGCTTAAGATTATTATCTGATTATTCACTAGATGGTGCTGTTAAGAGGGAAGTACTTTGTGGATGTTTTGTTTTGATAGTTTCCCTTTGGCCAGTGAGCTTGTTTTTAAAAACGGATTTAGATTTGCCAAGTAAAACAACATTTTTAAAAGAGCACCTGCACCATATGTCTTTGAATAGAATCCGAAAACCTTGTATTTTTTGGTTATTTAAATGCACCTCAGTAACAATGCGGTTACCACAGCAAAATGGCGAAAAATAACAGTTCCGTTACATTTTTTACAATTTCAATTAACCTGAATAAGGTCACTCCGGAAAGTTATCATTAATGTAACCAGTCACAGTTTAGGACACATGAGTGCAAAAGTCTAAACATGAACTGTGAATTCAACACAATTAAAACCTTAAGGACACTTCTTCTAGTACATAGATGTGTTCCCAAAACATAATTTTAAGAATGCGTGACAGCAGATCCTACAAAAGTTTAGTCCTTATAAGATTATGTTTATGAAACGGAGACGAAAATTGGGCTGATTAAAATGCGCTGCTGTGACTTTTAACGAATGCTGAAAAGACTGAAATGGATGGGATGCACATATTTCTACTATTGAACACGTAGACACTAACTGTGCAACCTTTGCTATGCTTCCATTAATTAATGTGATTTTTTTCCCTAATAAGACTGACCTATTAAAGAACTAAATGGGAACAGGGAGGAACAGGAAATCAGGCATCTACTGAGAATGAGAGTACTGCGTGCTGACTGCGGGGCAAAGTCAAAGATCGTTCCCCAGCCTCTCAATCTCGTCCAGGAAAAAGTCCAGGTCCTTCCGGGTGATCTGATGGGAGATGATCACCATCCGGAAGAAGTTGACTCGTTCCGTCTGTGGCTGGTAGCCCACCATCATGCAGCCTTTACGCACCATTCGCTCCTTTATGATTGGTGCCACCTAGTGGGGAAAAACTGTCACTGTTACTACCACACGAATTTTAACCAGGGAAAGGACAGTCTGATTACACCTGGAAAAAAAATTAAGTAATAATAGCTAAATTCAACTCTTGTGGGTTTTTTTCCATCTAGTATTATAGGAAACATTTTAAGTATCTTGGCACAACTGGAATGCCCACTAGTGTTATGAAAGAGATATAGTCTAGTTATACTGATTAAATGAACATGACCTTACAAATAACCAAGCAAGGTTCTTTGAATGCTGGCATCTTGATGGACTCCGGTTTCACTTACACACCTTGGACAGCTTTTCCTGGTATCCCTCGGTGCATTCGCTGCCCCTCAGGCTGGGAGGGATGAACCAAAAGCAGACGTTCACAAACTGCGGCTGTTTTGGGGGCAGGAAACACAGACGATTAGTTTCAGCTCTTAGTGCGCAAGATCCAGTAACAAGCAGTCTATACATCGCATCATACCTGCTGCAGATAACAATGTCAGAGAGTGGCTGAGTATCGACCGTTACCTCATTGACCAGCTGGAAGCCCTCCCTCATCTTCATCTTCCCCACAAGGTACCTGTAGCATCAGGAGCCAGTGAGAGACACTGTTTACCCTGGTTACCCTTCACCTCACTAACTCAAGCAGGTCCATCATCAGTGAGATTCCATCCAAGACAAGATGGTCGAAGTTGGATTAAAGAAGGTCATGTCAGTGTCCTGAGCAGTTGTATCTCCCACTTTTTTTAAACAAAAACCAAAGTAAGAGGAACATTTTCGATAAGGAGGCCTTTTAGGGTTGATGAGTAAAAGTGACAATGGCTAATGGATCGCTTGACGTTTCACCACGGTTTTATGGCACCTTCTATCCGAGCTCGTCCTGCACCTCCCCCTTTGTACCTGGTGTTCTCGAAGGCCTTGTCCACCCGCTGGCCCAGCCCCCGGCTGCCCACCGCCTTCCACATGAGCCACAGTTTTAGGCAGTCCACCTTGCGCCCACACTGGATGGATTTGTCCCCAGTGTCCAGGCTCACATCGTAGAACTTGTCTTGCTGGAACAGGTAGGTGGCATTGGCGCAGTGGCAGCGCTTCAGGAGGTCCTGGAGACGGCAGAGGGTTTACAAGAGGACATGGGGCTTGGACCAGGACCCAGGGCCGCTGAAGAAAACCCCTTCCCCCAAGCAGGAAGCCAACGGACTCATTGATCTGCTGGCTCTGGTTCTTTAATGGGCATATAGAACCTTCAGGAACGCTGAGCCCAGACCGGCACATACCGTGGTGTCCTTCATGAGGAACACAGAGCATTGCAGCCCTGCCATCAGCATCTTGTGGGGGTTCCAGGCCACCGAATCTGCCCTAGTGCCACACAGAGAGGACAGGGACTCGGTCACTGTGCCATGGGCATTTTCATCATTCCATTACCTCCAGTAGTGTGGCAGAATGCTTCAGCAAGTCAGAGCGTACCTCTCGATGCCTTTCAGCAGGTGTTTGTGGGTGCTAGAGAACAGCACACTGCCCCCCCAGGCAGCCTGCAGGACATGGGGAGAAGCTGTGGCAGCTGTCCACATTCCTGCAGACATGCCCCCCCCTCACCCCCACCGGCTCAGAAACTCACATCGACATGCAGCCACAGACTATTCCTGGCGCAGATGTCAGCTATGTGGTCCAGTGGGTCAAAGGCTCCCTGTATGGTGGTTCCTGAGGTGGCACTGACCAGTAGGGGCACTGAGCCCTGCAGGGAGACATGGATTAAGGGAGAGGGGGGTGTGACGTGCTGGCAAAAGCTGACCAAAAGGGGGCGCTCACAGAAGCTGATGTGCTGATGACTGTCAGGAAAATTGATTCAGGCAGATTGCATGATTTATGAAATATCCAAAGTAAACAAATGAAAAATGGATCTCAGTCATTGTATATAAACTAAATGGTCACTCTACTCTTACAGATCTGTTTGACAGCTGTAACCAATGAGGATTCAGTGTGATTAGGAGATGTCCATCTATATAATATCTTACAAGCTCAAATCACACTCTTTCAGAACCATGGTACATTAATAACTGTGTTTTCAATGCCAAATGGCCAGTGTCACCTGAGAGAAGGTACAGCCAAATACAAACATTCACTGATGAAGACATGAAAGAAGCAGCAGGCCTAAGCAGGGCCCATGTTCTCCAAAAGCTTCTAGATAGGATGCTGTTTAGCAACGTGCCTGAGATCTAGCAAGTTCAATTTTGTCTTCTAGGTCTTCTGGCATCATGCAACCCCTGTGGACAGTAAAATGGGTAGAGAGAGATAGAGCAAGAGGTTATCCAGGATCAGCCATCCAGAGCTTCAGTACAGGATGAAAGGGGATGAGGGACTGTACCGTTCATCCACCTTCACAGTGAAGATGTTCTCCAGGCCAATTCCTTGGAAGGAGGCCGCTTTGCACACAGAATAGTGGCTCTGGAGGGAACAGGACAGCAGGCTGATGTCATGTGGAGACGTCTTTCTCAGGTGAGATACTGACACGTCCAGGTGCACAGTATCAGTCAGAAGAGACAGAACATCTCGGCATGGATCTTATCATCTAAAGGCTGACCTTATGGAGCTGTGTTTCACGGTTTCTGCATGTTTATAGTCAGATTGATGTCAGACAGGCTTTCGCTTAGGATTCACCTCCTGTGACGTGAAGATGGCTAGGCGTGGCAAGGCCCACATGCCCTGCACCTTGACCTGCGGGAATGCCCGGTACCGCGCCACATTCATGGCGTACATGTTGGACATGGAGCCACCGGGGCAGAAGATGCCGTCACCGTCCGGCCAGCCCACCATGTGGCGCAGCTTGGACAGGACCTCGTCCTCCATGAGCACGAAGACGGGGCCTACCTCGTAGGTGTACCTGATAGGAGGCCGGAGAGGAGCCAAGGTCACCATGTTGGTTGGGTGATACGTTAACCACAAACCATGAATGAAATTATAGCCCTGCTTTACTAACTCTTGTTTTGACACTTTATTGGTCTCCATGGGGAAATTCTCTTTTCATCTACTCCATCTTTCTCTCCATGATACACAGACACATATCTAGGTGAGAGTAAGCTTGGCAGCGAAGGGTAGCCAGCTGCAGTGGCGCCTATGGAGCTGGAACTAGCCTCTCTCAAGGGCCCACGGACATGTGGCTTTTCTGCTGAAGCCAGGCACAAACCCGCAACTTTCCAATTACATACACAGAGCTTTAGGCTGCTGTGCCGCACGCTGCCCCCAAAACTCCATCATTAACCTTAGAGGTGAGACAGTTAAGCTTTTTGGTGACATGGAGAGGGTCTTGTTTCATACTTTATCCATTTCCACGGCTGGCAGACACTTCAGCCACAGCGCCACCCGGTGACACTTACTGGCTGGTGTTGAGGGACTCTGTGAGGAAGCGTCCAGCCAGCGAGTGGTAGTCCATGCCTGAAAACAGCTGGTTGAAGAAGTACGGGTGACCTAGGAATCAGAAGGAATACTCACACTTGGCCCAGCTGCCTCAAGCGCGCCTGTCCTCCCACCCTGCTGGTCTGCGCTCAAATTGCACTTAACATTTCAGGCCCGAGCATGTGTTCGTCATCACTGTGTGAATTTTTGTGATGAAGAAAACATAGGAAGAGAAGTGGCATCGCAGGACAGAATGGAGTTCATGATTATTCATGAAATGTCCTCATTTGTGGTTTATTTTGAGTTGTTTTGGGTGCCATGACACACAACCGTATACTAGATGAACCGTGCTGCACGTATAAGACAATAGTCCCATTTTTTTTGTCTGTTGCACCCAGTTGTTCCTTGATACTCTCTAGTCAGCCCAAATTTCCAGCAAATATTGCACCCCTGCCAGAGACCAAAGTGATCCCTTTTACGTAATGTTAAATGTTTGTCCCTACCCGATCTGTGCAGCCTACCTGATCCAATCCTTCCAGGTCCCATCCACACTAGATGCATACCATGCCCAAGCCCAGCTGAAATATGCCCAGGCCTACCTCTTAAAGTGGGCCGGGCACGGTGCGCAGTGATCAAACTAGTGAAATTAAGTGGAATTCAGGGGTCAAACCTGCTCAGGCAGAACACGAATTGCCTAATATGAGTACACCCAGAGAAGCACCACGAACGTCACAAGCAATCCACATCCCATGAGCATTGCACATGAGCACTACCGGGCTGGTGGAACCTTACAGGTCTTGACGCTGTATCTGGCCACATCTTGGATGCGCTTTAGCAGCTGCTGCTGGTTCTCCCCCCCCTCCCGCAACTCCAGGTCCAGCAGAGCCGACAGCTCCGCAGGGTCCCGCCACTCGCAGACCTGCAGGGACCGCCGGAAATGGGGCTCAGAGATGCTTCGAGAAACATACACAGTGCACCGAGCACCAACATGAAGGAACCAGTGAGAACAGTCAAGCGAACAAACGGCCATCGAAGGGAGTCCAACACCTTCTCCTGCACATTGGTCCCTTTGCGCAGAACCTCCTCCAGGATGACATTGAAGGCCTCCTTCAGGAAACTCTGGCCATCACCCTGGTCCTCCAGGCCTGTAGTCAGGGGGTGCCCGTTCTGGAGACCCATCACCCTCTTCAGGGTTTCCACTGTGGAGATAGACACAGCTTTTGGGATGAGTGACACCAAGTAAATGAACACACAGCTCCATGAGACAATGGAATATGATCATGTTTACTCTGGTTATTAATTCCCAGTTAGAGGAAACCGTGTGAGTCTCATATTGTTATAAAACAACTGTCATCACATTCCTCATAAATTTACTGTGTGATGCTACCAGCATGGCTTCCTTCTTTAATTTGGACTGATGCTGCTAACCATATCCAGCAGTGCCTCCTAGTGGTCTGACAGGTCTGCAGGCTGAGGCACCTCCTGCACCCTGACCTGGGCTGTCCATTTCAGCTCTGCAGCCGCTCTGATCTGAATCAGTGCTTCTCATTTGTCCATAGTGTGTGTGTCACTGTCCGTTCTTACCGGGAATGGTGCAGGCTCACTGGTTAAGTGGTTATGGAAGATGGACAGATGGATTACTATTAATAACTAGTGACTCCTTAGATTACAAAAACAGTATTTGTCCCATATTTAATCATGGCTTAAGGTAAATTGTAAATTCGTCTGATCAGGGGTTCCCTTGGGCAAAAAGGGCAGGTTTAGTCCTCTGCGTGTGCCTGGAACATCCTGCTTCCTGCCAAATTTGAGCCATTTAGAGGAAATATCCAAATGATTACAATATGATCTATTGTATATGAGATGGGCAACTGACTCGTTTATGGGACAATTATCAATTTTTTTATTTATATCACAAGTACTATAAGGCAAATTAAATGTATCCAGAACTAATGAAAATAATAATTTTAGTAATTATTAATTATTAAATAATTATTGTTAATAATAATTATTATATGAATAGACCTACTATACAGAAAGTCAATCTAATGCATTATATATAGTGTTATTTCACGCTCACGAATGCGTACATACAAACGCAAACATAATTAGTGATGGCCTGTAATTGCCGTGTGCTTTGCCTGCGGTCGTGGAAACGGCTGGTATCTTTCCATTAGGCTCCCTTTGCCAGCTCTACAGATAAGGAAAGTTCGCCTGGTTCAAGTAAAAATGTCGCGTTAATGCTGTCGCTCTTGACCTTTGCATCTATCCATTTTCGATCTATAATCATCCTCAAATAACGGCATTTTTAAAAGCAATTTCCTCAGTTTTTCAGCAGTGTCCTCAAGAGGCTGCCGTTTTTTCCCCAAGAAGTACAGAGAAACATTTAGAAGCTTGTGACAGAATATACATGTTTCAAGTTTTCATTCATATAAACATTTATCATATCAGTTTCTGCTGCAGATAAACACAGATGCCTGACAGTAAGTGTGGTTACACGAGTATGTACTTTACCTTCACATTCTCCGTTCTGGGGGCTGCAGATCGGTCCGTTCATGCTGAGATACAGACAGAGGCTCAGATTCAGCTCAGGGGTCTGACCAGATGCGATCCGATCGCTGTATAAAGGAAACTACAAACCAATAAACGAGCGGAGCAAGCGTGTCCATGCATGCACCTCCTCAGTTGGACCCGGTCCACACGTTTCGATAAGGCAATAAGGCACGAGACTGAAGGATATGTTGCGCCCCCCGCCCAAAAAAAAGAGAAAAAACTTCAGTTCATATGGTAAATGTTTGCTCTCGGCGTTATTCTATCTCTTTATGCAAGCGGATCAGTTTGCATCTTTAATCTTGCATATTAAAAAACAGTAACATCACCATATCACCACAGCGAGCTGATACGCTTTAGATGATGCAGGGCGAAACAATGGTCAGTGCTTGGTTTGATGCTATTTTGGAGGTAATCTAAGTTAAAGAGTGTTGGTTGTCCTACATTGGCCGGTCAGCTCCAACATTACCCGAGTTACACTATCCGAGACGGGCGGTCCAGTTTCATTTACAGTCCAAAATCATTTATAGTCCGCTTCTGCCCCGAGTGTCCGGTTATTTTTATCACACCCCTACCGCCATCGTGTACATTACTGTATTTCTGGTTGGAAAGCCAAAGGCAGATTGTTCCATAAACATTTATTCAGTGGATTATTAAACTTATGCAGATAACGACCAAAGGCGGCGTTCAGATTTTACCCCAGTGTATGAAAAAATCTAACAGATAAATGCATTTTTAAACATTATCATTATCATAATGCTTGGAATGTGAACGGAATGTATTGCTGCCTTGAACTACGGTGACTAGGGGTTCCCTTTATGTGTAAAACAAAGTATAGCGCGCCTTTTTCGGGGGCGGATCTAAGTAAATACGTAGTAAACACGTAAGCAACCCCACATCAAAATAAGAACATCAAAATATGGATTATTTTCTTTTTAAGCAGAACCACAGAAGAGACATGGTGCGGCGCGGCCACCCACATAAACAGCCTAGAAGTTGCCCCCACGTCAAAAAGTTATGCAGGCGCCCTTTGGCATCAGTAAAGTCCATCATAATCTTAAGCATGATTTTTTTGTTTTGTTAAATTATTCAATGGAGCATTTCTCACGAATACGCGTTTCGGTTTTTCTAAATGCTTAAAGCAAAAAAATCTGCCGATTGATTCAAATAACGGGCATTATTTCGACGTGAATTTCAATACGAAATATATCCTATAGTGATACCAGGTAAGGAGCTGCTTTAACATATGTTAAGCTTCAGAAATAAGTTGAGTTTATCACCTCCGGCCATCTCAAACTTGATATGCTGCTGGAGAAGAGAAGATTTTTTTAATTTATCAATTCAGCAAAAATGAATCACTGGAAGTAAGTAGCTTTAATGTTTAATGCATCTTGGCTGCAAAACTGTCCTTTTCATGAAATATTAATTGGTTGGGGAGATGTCCAACATCACATTGTGTTGAGTTATTGAGAAACGAGTCATTTCAGTTTCATCATACTGCAGGCAAGCACATTAATGCAGCATTGGACCGGTGTCACCAGCAATTTTGGGGGGGGGGGCTGCCTTATATGTTTTGGTGTAGAGAAGCATGAAGCTGAACAGCGCAGCCAGGCAGACGGGCCTTTCCCAGCCGAACACCTTCAACGTGGAAGAACTATACATTCCTGCTGATAAAACAACTATCTTAAGGAGTCGGCAGACAAGGTAATATCTAAATGGTACCGTAAAGCAGGATAAGACTGTCACTGGTTAACTTAGAGCCTTATCAATTACTGTATGTACAAAATTGGAATTATGGCTTACTCCCATTGCTGGCTAGAGGGGTGGGTAACCCAATGTGATGGGGGCAGGACCCCATCTTCCCTCCACTGACACAATGAGGCTGGAGAAGATTTTAAAACTACTGGAAATGGCAATAACAAAAAAAATCAGGACGAAATCTGCAGCTGACCAAACCCAGAGCGGAAGAGCAGGCATCATTACAATGAAGCTGCTGATTTCTCTTCATTGCCGTGTCGCTTACGTGGGACTCCTGGGCCATCCTCACGCATGAAGGCAGATCTTCTGGTGTGGGCAAGTGTGGAGAAACCTCAAGAGCCACATCAAAAACAAGACATCTCATCTATGGCTTCCCGTCTCCTCAAAAGCATGAGGAGAGTATCTGGTCGTCAGCTCTTTGTGATTCTGCTGGAGTGACTTTGCGGGGTGACTCTATGTGGGGTGACTCTTTGTGGGGTGATCATCAAGCTCTTAGGTCTACATGCAGGCTGAACCCCAGCTGGCTTTAGCCAGACGTTGCTGGGGGGAGGGGGAGGAGAGTTGCACGGCAGTTGTACAAAGCCCGCCCCTTCAGAAACTGATGACTCAAAGGTACAAGGGTGAACAAGGGTGAACAAGGGTGAAAACACATCAGGGTGAAATAACGTGATACTTGCCGAGAGGAGAAAGGTTAGGCACAAACAGATAACAGCCCCCCAAGCACCTCCCACGTCACATTTTTTTCAAACATTTATTTTTTTGCAAGAATTTTTCTTAGGAAGAGTTTAAATATTAAGTATGAAATTTACACAGAAAAAAACTGGGAATGCATATTCACATAATGCAATACACTTTTTGCCCCCCCCCCAAACCTGAGACACATTATTTGATTATTTTTTGTTCAAAATACACCAGCACTGTTTGACTTACAACAGCACTTTATGTAATAACCACAAGTTAACTTGCCCCTTGACACTGTACTTTTCCACAACCTATAACTTCAGAATGCAGCCATTCACCTGTATGAAAAAAATCAGAAAGTCTGCAATAATGGAATGTTCTAGAAAAGGGGGTCTCTGTGTACAGTGGGAACTTTCAGGGGCTGCACCTTACTGCCTGATGCGATCCCTCGACTGCCCTGCAGCCACTGAGGATGAGGCCACGGCTTCCTGCATTCAGAAAGAAACATATTCCAGTAAAACTGGCAACAAACTAAACAACAGTGGTGGACTGGAGTTCTCATTATTACCGTACTATCATACAGATTATCATGTTTTTATGCCAAGTAATCACAACCCTTGTGTCAACAGATGCTACAAAATAATTAAAAACATTTCTCAGTTTCACTTTCAGGCTTTGCTCTCCCTCTCGTCTCTCCCAGCTGGCTCTTTTTACTGGTTTTAATCAGCGTCAGCTGGGCTTCATTACCTAAGAGCATTGGCCACATTTTTTATCTATGGTTTTTCTGAAAATGGTGTGAAGTGTTATCAAGCAACAACAACAATAATAATAATAATGTACTTTACATTATTATTTCATAAGAGACACAAGTATTAGCATAGC
>JAODKC010000041.1:810684-829171 GCA_026777985.1 Mormyrops attenuatus | reverse complement strand
AGCCCCCCCCCCCCCCCCTTCCCGGACATGCAGACATTTTATTTCAATAGAATCTGCCTTTTGGTGATTCTGGGCAGATTTCCATGTAGGGGGGAAAATGAAAACATTCCTTGTGCCAGGTAAAACTCCGCTGTACATGGAGACACGTGTTGCATGTGGCAGGAAGCGCTCTCTGGGCCTGATTCCTCGGGGTGTAACATCCTGGAAACACACTCTGTGTGATGTCAGGAGCGGATCCCTGGTCCACTCGGGGCCGGCTGTGTCGACACAGGCCGTGTTGGGTTCCACTGCAGTCTGTGTTTGCAGTGTTAGCCTCTAAGCCGCATGTCCCACCTATCCCAGTTTACAGTCTGCCTCCCCAATGTCTCCCCAGGGTCACTGGTGCTGCCAGGCGTGGGTTTCTTGTTTCTGAGGCCCCATTCAAAAGGTGACTTTGGTGACACCATCGCTTGATGGTCACATACAACGTTACTGTTGGTGTGTATAGACAGAAGGTGGTAGCTATAGTTAGCTGGTTAGCAGAACATGCTGCTTCGGCTTCTCCTAAATAAGAAGGGTGTTTGTTTAATATTAAGTGTGGTGACAGATGGGTGGTTTGAATGGTGGTCACATGGTCAGGGAGGACACCCTGCTGTTTGCTTGCCTGGGGTGCATTCTGGGTACTGCTGGCTTTGTTATTAAAGAAAGGCCGTTAGTGCCCCGCCTCTGCAGGCTTTGAAGGCTTTCTCAGCCCCACCCTTCCATAATGGTAACAGTGCCCCTCTGCTCCCTGTGTCCAGACCCTGGAACTGCAGAGATGGAGGCCAGTCCATTTAGCCGCCGGCAGTGGGCTTCAAAGTCACTGCGAGTCACCGCCAAGGAGATCTCCCTGGTGGGCATGAGGGGGAGGAGCAGCGCCATCGCCGACCGCTTCACCAAGTGCGTCTCCTCTAATCGCCTCCTCGTCTATGACCTCACACTCGGCCCACTAGTGTCTCAGCAGGCCCTGTTGCCCCTGCCCCCTGGACGCTCAGCCCCAACCGTCCTCGGGTCCCCGAGGCCTGCTGGGGCTCAGAGGCAGGGCAGAAGGGGCCCCTAGGATTGCTTCTGCCCTGTCTCTGAGCCCCAGCAGGCTTTGGGGCCCCTTCCGGAAATCACTGAGATATTAGGAAGACTGTAGCCACCATGTGGCTGATTCTTTAAATGCTGGTTCCAGATCCTGGACTGTGTCAGCACCAGTTTCCCTCCCCAGTATAATGTAAGTCTTTAATAGTGATCCAGCCCCACCCCCACCATGACAGCATAGCTTTCGTACCAGTAACCCACAGGATATGGTGCAGGAAGACAGCGCCACCTGCTCACCTGGTGTGCGTCATGCACGTAACCAAACACTTTCTGCAGCCAAAGCAGGCTCTGTATATGCAAAACAGGAGCTGCATTTTTCCTTTTTAACTGCATTTTTGCAGAAGTGCTTATTGTACTGCTGCAGTCCAGCAGAGGACAGCACTGATTAGGATGCAGCAAGCAGCAAGAAAAACGTTTTTACGTAGGTGATTTAGGATCCAGACAGCCTCACAACAGCTTGTGCTCCTCTGGCTTCAGAATGGGATTATGGGGGTGGAGCTATGTGGGGCTGGGTGGGGGGGCTGGATTAGCGCACAGTCCTGTCGGGTGTTCAGGGACTCTTCCTGTTTTCAACTCTTCCCTGTTTCTCCTGTTTAATACCTCAGATACCAAAAGGCTGCAGAAGAGGTGAACTGGGACAAGAAGGCAGTGAGTATCGCTTAGATGGGAACACTGGGGACACGGCATGCTGAGAAGGGAGGCGGTGTCAGTCACACGGGCACCTCACACACCAGTCTGATCTGGCCTAAAGCGAGCAAACGTCTTTTCTCAATCTCAAACCATAAGAAATCCTTTTTTTCATTCTTAGTCAGATTTCCCGCATACATTTTGTTCCTGCATAGATTTATATTTGTTTATTCCAATTTTCTGGACTTCCCCGGAGTTTTACATGAACATTACAATGATTAACAGACCATCCTATATGTATGCAAAATATTTTCTAGTTTAAAAGGATTTGCCTGTTATCTGCTTGCTTTTCTTTTCCACAAACTGTTTATGTGTGAGTTACAATACAGCCTGTGTTTTAGGAATCAAAGGAATTTCCACACCGCAACACACCATGTGCCATACTGTTATGCAAAAAGTTTCCCGTCGATCTTTCATAGTGTCTTCCCTCTGAGGAACTTTGATGACGATTACCTGTATCTAATTTGTTAACAGAGCTGTCATGTTGGCACGTAAGACAGATTTCACTGCAGAGCAAAAGACTGGAATTGTTAATATCTTGAGGTTGCTAAGATGACAGGCAGAGACCATCGTGCCATAAAAGATGCGGCAGAATTGAGTGCAGTTTGGAAAAGTTCAAATAAGGGGAACCATGAAAGTTGTTTCACAAGGTAAACTCACCCTCATGAAGCCTTTAGCCAACAGCAAAGAGAGATCTGTCAGCATGGTGAAGGTCATGTGACCGTGGCTGTGCACTGAAGGCGGAGTGTCCCCTTGCAATCCCTAATCCTCTCTTAGGCTCCCTAATCTGCAGATAATCCCTGTAGGTTAGCATTAGTGATAGCATCAGCGCGCTCATCCAGGATGGAGGGGCAGCCAGCAGGGGGCAGCATGCAGGTGCATGCTCCTGGTGCCCTGGACGCATTGCAGGGACGAGGTGCTACCTGAGAGCTTCTCTTATGTTCTGAGGTTGTTGGTTTAAAGTACCAGGAATCTGTGGTAGGGTTAGGGCCTGCTCAGTAAATGGTTAAGTGCTTCTGTCTTATTAACCACACACCCTCCATGTTGGAGTTTTTGGGAGTGAGACAAGTATGTGATTGTCTCTCCGCGGTTCCTGTCACCCGTCAGAGGACCGCCATGCAACAGCTGGGTCCGCCCCCTGCCTCCCCCGACCTTTATAGTTATGGTTCTCAATTTGCTTCTAGGCAAACACGCTGAGAGGCGCATGCTGCCCACAGACAGGGGGCCCATTCAGAAGTCGGGCCTCTGCCTTTGAAGCATTTGCATCCTAGAAAGGCAGAAATCCAGCGTCACGTAACACCCCCCCCCCCCCCCCCAGTCACTGTACACATTGCTCTCAAGGTGTGGGGACGGAGCTCCTTCTCCCTGGAGATCTGGACCTACTGCTTCCCGCTCTGAAAGTGTGTGTCACCATGGAGAACCTGAAGATGGAGTTTCCAGGAACTTCGTACAGACTCCTCTTTCTCTCTTTGACAAAAGTTCATTACAGTTCAGGTCTTGGGCAGCGAAGGGTTAAAAGTTTCCCCAAAATGTATCATTTCCTGCTTTGTTCCTGTTTTTTCTGCGCTTCCTCCTCCCCTCCCCCCTCCCCCCCACGGCTCTGGGGGGTGGGCGAGCCATCCCACAGACCTTCCCTAACTGCAAACATCTGGCAGATCTTTGCTCATTTCCACGGAGGCGGACGGAGCAGGACGCCGGTGACGCCGCGACTCTCTGCCAGGTTTCGTACTTCTCTTTAAAAGCTGAGCTCTCTTTGACCGCTAGCTGTGTTTGCTGTCATGCTGTGTCCTGTTCTTTGCTGGTGAAGACAAGCGTGTGTAGACCTGCTCACGCCAGCCTGTGTTTCGTTCTTGTGGGGCCACCTTGTCCTGTAGAATTGCCGAAGTATGACTTAAGCAGGAGGATTTTCTGGAACAAACTGCAATGGTTCTCATTAAACCCACGGAAGTGTGTGGGAAATTGCGAAGCTGACACGTCTGTGTGATCGGTGGAATGGATGGCAAACTTGTATAGACACGGTCAGTGTGGAGATGATCTGTTGCTTTTTTTTCCAGTACGTTGCTCGCTGCTTTAGTAGGGTCTGCTGCTGCTGTTTGGAAATGCTTTATGGACTGCAGGTCCTGAAATATGTAGCTTTACGATCAACGAGGTCCTCAGAAATTCAGGTTTCCGACCAGTGAGCTGGTTTCTGATTAGGAAGGTCCTCAGAATTGCCGGTTCCTTGCCCCACGCCTGTGTCGTCTTTCTCCCCTGGGGCTTTGTTTTCTGTTAGTGAGAATCGCCCAGATTGTGCTGTTCGCATGACGGCGCAGGGAGTTTCGGACGATGACGGCAAGACGCGGCGTGATGCCCTCGTAAGCAGTCATGGCTCCCTTTCCTTCTGCACCTCCTATTGGTGTCTGTGTTGTCATTCATTCACTAAAGCAATCGAACCCGATGGGGTGCAAAATGTCCTTGGGGATTCTGTAACCTGGTTGTTAATTTTTCTTTTTCCTCTGATAAAGTGAGACCCAGCTTTCCTGATGCCGCATTCCTGACCCCGGCGTTCTAATTCCATGTTCCCGAAGCTGCATTCCTGACACCTCGTTCCTATTCTGAGTTCCCAACTGCACATTCCAATTTTCATGTTCCCAAATCTGTGTTCCGACTCAACGTTTTCGGTCCTTTGGTCCCAACCTTGATATACATTCTCAGCTTCACGTTCCCAACTGCATGTTCTCAACCAACTGTGTTTCGCCACTGCATTCCCAGTCCTTTGTTCCTGACTTCATATTCCAGACACTGCATTCCCAGTACTGTATTCCCGACACTGTGTTCCCGACTCCATGTTCCAGACGCGGCATTTCCAACACTGCGTTCCCAATCCTGTATTCCCATTCCTGCATTCCTGATGCCACATTCCCGGCTCCATTTTCCACACTCTGTTTCCAACGCCACATTCCCGATTCTGCATTTCCGTTCTCATGTGAATTGTTTTGTGAACCGTCTCACCTGCAGGGTTGGGCTTCGGGTGCCAATGCCTGCACAGCCATAATTCCTAGTTTCTGCCAGCAGGTGGTGGACAGCCTCTCCCCCAGCGTCCGCGGCGGTAACCTAAGCGTGCTCAGGAGGCACTGGGAGGAGATCCCCTGTGCAGAGTCACCACCCCCAGCCTCACCTCAGAGAGCCCGACACGACCCGGAGGAGGAGGAGGTCTTCATGGAGAGAGCCCAGCAGTGGGCACAGGTGGTGGCGGGTGCCAGCCGGACCCCCGTGGTACCCAGCTCCCCTGCCGAGAAGCCTAGCGTGCCGCTCAACAGCCTGAAGATGATGTTTGAGAGAGGGGGGGGCACGCCGAACAGGGTGAGTTCCTGACCCCCTCCTCCCTAACCATGACCCTAACTGTCCTCCACTGCTCAGGCAGTGTCCTAACCCTGACCCGTAAACCTCCTCTCTCACTCTGTCAGTTATGGCGCTGGGGACCAGTATGTGTATCGTGTCCTTTTAGCCATGTTCTGTTCTTGGGAGACCTACCTCCTGCACACGCAACGTGACACATCAACACCCTTTGAGTGGGAAAGTAGGGTGGTATGTAGGGGTCACGTGGGCATTTGTAACATGTGGCTTGTCATAGATGCTCCGTGTTCCCAGAGCGTGTGATGCGTGATAGATGCTCTGTGTTCCCAGAGCATGTTTGGATGCACTGAAATGCAACCTCATGACGGGATGGATGCAGAAAATGGCTGAGGTCATTGCGTAATAGGGTTTGAAGGCCTTGGCCATGTTCCTCTGGAGTACCGCAGTCGCAGTTGGCTGTGTGGACCGGCGTCTGTGCCGCTCTCCTGGCCTTTCAGGGTCCTCCTCAGTCCTGGTTCCATGAATACTGGCTTTGCTCACATCATATGACCTTTGTCAGCTGACAGGAAATGCCACACGCAGCTTAGGGGTAGAGAGGAGGATGAGGCCAGCTGAAGCTCTGCCTGCTGAGTGTACAGGCATGCGTACATGCTCACACATGTGGGCTACAGTCACACACACGCATACATACAGAAACACACCCTCGTGTGGACACCTGGAGCAGGGATGATGTGATAGGAGAGGTATGCGCCCCCAGCCCAGCTCCCCTTACACTCCATCAAAGCCTCCCTTTTTCCCCTTCTCCCTCCCTCTTTCCTTCCATCTATTCCCCTCTCTCTCCCCCCTTTCTCCTTCCCACTTTCTCCCCCTCTTTCCTTCTCCCTCTCCCTTTCTCTTTCCTTCTCTCTCTCTCCCCCCCTTTCTCCCTCCCACTCTCTCTCTCACCCTCTCCCCCCCTCCTCCATCTCTTGCCCTTTCTTTCTTTCTCCCTCCCTGCTTTTTTGCCTGAGCCTTCAGGCAGAATGAACCACCCTCTTCATGCCTGCTCGATCACCTCGCTCCCCCAGGCTTGTCCTGTGCTGTCCTGTCAGCTACATGCAACAGCTTGCTGGAAAGCAGCTGCCTTATCGCGTAATCCGAGTGCTCGAGGGCCATGGGGCGGGGCTCCCTAGGCCGTTCCCTGAGCAGCGCGTGTGTGTCACGCCAGTGTCGGGTTACCACCTCTCCGCTGAAGCCCTTTGTGCTACATTCTGTATCTCGTTTTCCTCCACAACCTGCAGCGCCCTGGCAGGGACATGCTACAATGGGCTAAGATGTTGCATTACACTTAAATAACAGATAATGGATCCCAAACAACATGTTTATAGTCACGAGGGCTGTGAAGTGTGTGAAGGGCTACCTTATCTTCTTGTCTCATTATCTTGTTCTCCCACTGTCCGCAGACAATCTGGCCTTTTTCACTTTAGAGTAGCTAAACACCCCTTCAGGAAATGCATTTTGGGTGAATAGAGTCACGCAAAGCGAAACCCACCAGTTAACTCTTCACTGGACCTTTAGCTATTTCTCAGCACATATTCAGTGGTGCAGCTGGCCAGTGGGTGGCGCTCTTGCCTCACACCCCAGAGCCATGTGTTTCGATGGTGCAGGTCCAGCACCCCTTACTGTTAATCCAGCCCTAGCTGGACGTTTATTAGCGAGCTCCCTCCCACCCTAAGGCCCCCTGTCTTCCTCTGACCTTCCTGTGCTCTGACGCCCCTCCTGACAAATCGGGGGTGCATTCCTTTATTCTGTGGGCATACTCGCTCTCAGCAGGTACCAGGGAAGAGGTGCTGTGTGTCGGGCTGCGCACATGCTCCAGTTTGGACTAGGAGCCTCACCTTTCTGCAGGTCAGGAGCTTGTGCTGTGAAGAGCAGAGGGTGTCACGCTGATGCCCATGCCCCTGTGAGCTGTGCCTCACCTGCAGAGGTCGCCCTTATCCCCCCTGTGCGCAGCCAGCAGTGATTAATGTTGTGCCACACAAACACAGCAGCTGCTGGCCTGCTAAGAGGCTTACCCCCTATTGGCATCAGCTCCCTCGCTCTGCTCCCGGAGGCCAGACAGTAGGCTTCACCCCCGGCCTGATTCCCCACCCCCCGCACCCCCTACGCCTCCCCCGAGATTTACCCCAGGAAGTGGCTTGTATTTCTTTACTTATAAATCTCATGCCACAGTAGTGTGTTTAAGTGATGCCAGGAAATCCAGTGGGAAATCGCTGTAAACTCCAGGCTCCAATTCGCATCACTGAGCACATAAAGACTCCATTAGGTGTGAGAAACAGCAGGATTTTGGCAGGAAGGGTAAAATAGTAAAAGGGTGGATGCTGGTGGCTCGTGATGGCTCTCCGCGTTGAAATATTCTGGTGCGTAGGTGGGATGGACGTGGCGCATAGAGTACAAGCGGCATGAGACTGCTATTAAACTGATGATGTCTTTCTTCTCTGGTCAGCTGTCCAAAGAACCTGTGAAGACTGGCATAAGCAACATCTTCTCAGAGGACATGGATCACCTGGAGGACAAAGGTATGAAGGTTAGGGTACAAGGGGGCACAGAGGAGGCGACAGAGGGGAGTTACACAGGAAGCACTTTAAGTATGCCTGGGGGGGGGGGCCCCCCCCCCCCGCCCGCCCGGCCGCCGGGGCCCGGTCCAGCAGGCGCCCCGGGGGGGGGGGGCGACATCACAATGGAGACTCAGGGGCAGTCAGTGTGTGTGTGTGTGTGTGTGTGTGTGTGTAGCTGACTGAGGCAGTGTGTTTGCGTGTGTGTGTGTATGTCCAGGTATACAATACATTGTAGGGACAAAATGTCCTCACAATGTCATAAATATCTGTTGTTTTGCTGTTGTGGGGACCATTTATTCAGTCCCTTAATTAATTAAATTTTAGAAAAATCTGACTGCAATCAAAAAACTAAAATGCCCCAAAAGACTTGTATTTTGTTTGGTTACATTTAGATAAGGTTAGGGATGGGCAGGAGTTAAGGTTTACATTGGTAGGGTTAGGGTTTTGCCCATAGAAATGAACGAAGAGTACAGGTGTGTGTGTGTGTGTTGCTGATTGACACCAGTATTTAGCTGGGTATACAGACAGAGGCCTGTTGCTATGGGGATACCCACTGCAGGGAGGAAAGGAGGAAGAAAAACAAAGAATGACTTTAAAAATCTTTAAGCAGCTATAGATCTAAACAGAAGCACCAGAACCTGTCCATTCTCCCCCTGCGAGGACCATGAGGGCCCCGCCAGATTCCTGTCACCCCTGGCCTGCTTCGCGCCAACCAAGAGCCGATCTTGGGGTGATGCGGCCCCTCCCAGCCCCACCGGCGGTTACCCAATTCCTAATGAGCATCAAGAGCTCCGGCATCCAACCCCAGGCTCATCTCTATCCCAGGCTGCTCGGCATGGGAAACAAGGACAGACACCTCTGGCTTGAACTGCGGAAGAGCTGGAAGAGCTTGGCCAGGGCACAGCTTGCATGGCCAATTATCTGTATCCGATAACCTGCCACCCAGGTACGGTCAGTGATGTCTGCATGTTCCAGGAGACTTACAGTGACCCAAGGAGGGCGAGCAAACCGCATATGGACCCTGATCCACAGATGACAGTGGGGTGAGTCTACTCTCTGAACCAACAACATACATTTCAAAGTATTGAAGAAAACTCAAAGTTGCACTCACCCTCTTAGTACTACAGAAGAGTGAAAAGTGGAGTGTTTATTATGGGATGCACTGAATTCAATGGCAAGCAGATGGCTGAAAATTTAAACTAGATCGAGCCTTTCAATCATGAAGTCTAACATGCCATCGATGGCCCAGCCTAATGGATCTGTTTGGAGGCCGGACAATGCAGAGCTCAAGGTCACGACGACTTCGGCTCGTCCACAATTTCAGAATCCAACTCTAAAGCCATCAGAGAGGATGGCGTGTTCTCTATATTCAGGCAGGTTGTCTTCGAAACGAGAACACTTAACCCCCCGTCCATTTGAGGGATCGAAAAGTCGGCGTTACACGGCCAAGCCGCGGCTCGATAGACTGCAGGTGCTCTGTGCCGCCACGTCGATCAGCCGTGTCGCCGGGGTCCAGGCAAACAGAGGACTTTCTTAAAGGGACCTTTCAAATACTACCTCCACAGATGGCGCTGAACTTTTTGCTGGTGGGTGAAAGGAAAAAAATGTCTTATTGGTGGCTCGGAAATGCAAGTGGCTTTCATCTGGAGGACAACAGGGGCGTGCAGTGTAGCAAGATGACGCGCTCCATTCCGAAACCCTGCTCCACTTTCATATGATCTGATGGTATCATTCCATGGAATTCTGCATAGATCCCCCGTACTCAGCAATGGACAGACACGGGGAAAAAAGCTAGACGGCAGCCATCACGCTTACAAGCACATGCTCGAGTCGATCAACATCAAGCCCCCAGTAATGACGCGAGAGAGCTTCGCGAAGACCAACGCCCCAACGTCAACCAGATCCCAGGGGATGTCACAGCCAGAGTCTGAACGCAGGTACTGCCACTCAAGCGTGTTAACTGCCCTTGGCTTTGGCAGTGAAGCACTCATCCTGTTGTGACAGAACAATGCAGGTCATTGTCATGCGCAGGGCTGACAGTGAGGAACGACCAGATGCAAGGTCTCCGAGTTCAGGCTAACGGCAGCCCGATGCACTTCACAGTAACTACACTTTCCCTGCACGACTCATTAATGAGTGCCAAACCTCCACAACTTGCAGACAATGCAGGAGTGAATCAGCGTTAGCCGAGGAAATGGGGAAAAACAGCAGCACGTTCCATACCGTCCTACTCCAAACCGTCATTCTTACCTGCGCTCACGGTGCGGGATCGGCGCCTGCTGCTGCCGGGAGATGAAGGTGGTTCCCCAAACTGGGCTGCTGTGGCTGTTCCTTAACCAGCCCATAGGGGGCGATGATGAGTATGGCGTGCTGCGGAACCCATGATCCGACTCCGTTTCTGCAGTAAGAGAAGAGGCTGAGCTACCCATAGCCCCCCTTGTCAGTGGATGTCACTTGTGGGTAAAGCCTACTTCCAGGGTCCTCCAGTGCAAACTATACTTGACGCAGTTTATCCGTGTGTGGGCGGCTAAAAATGTCAAAGGTTAACTGATCCCATAGGGCAGCGCCTTTCAAGCACTCTCGGTCACGCTAAAAGGGACTTGATTCAGACAAAAAGCTGCATTTCCAAGGAGGAGCGCTTTATGTTACAAGGGTAATTGTGTTTACAATGATCTCAAAAAATCCCTTAGCGAATAAAGGTAGCTAAATGATTAGAAGTAACATTTTTTAAATTTTCAAAGGGCTGTTATACAAAAGATTGTAAAGAGAAGCTGAACCTTCTAAAACCACAGCTTCCTTTAAAATAGCTATAGACTATAATTAAACATCAGGGGAGGTGGTTATTCCAGGACATAAAAAAAATGCTCTTTTCGCATTTTCATCAAGAAAGCAGGTCTGCTAAGTGAGTGAACTCCAAATAAGGGCATGGCTGAAGTCATTTATGTCATTCCTTTGTTCCTCCTGTCACCCAGAGGAACTGTCACCTATTTCTTCTATCAGGAGGCCAGGCCAAAGCATCTTCTCGACTAAGCAGGTGCCTGCAGTGAAACCAATGACAGTATCAAGTCTGCACCTGGAAAGGGTATAAGAATCATCCTCCTCAGTCCACACCATTAAAGTCCACTGGAAACCTACGCTACAGAGGGGGTGCTACTCTGGGGGGTCAGTTCAGCTAGACAGACTACGGTGCTGCATTGGCAGACATCAAACTGAGAGGAAGAGGATAATGATGACAAGGACAGTTTCTTTAGGAACATTCCCACTTGATGAATTCTCACGAATAAAATCCCAAAACACTAGACCAGTGGAGGATTTTTTTTTTTTTCTTCCTGAGGATGATGTTTTAATGTCCACAAAAAATGTGTAACAGAGCACAAGGGACATCACATCTCTGCTGGATAATCCTGTACAAATTCAGTCCCGCGACGCTTGTGAATATTCTTGCTGCGTACGTTCTGCATGGAGGAAACTGTCGACGCCAGCTGCACACAGACACGAACTTGAGAGCAGACAGCACTCTCAGCCCGACTTGCAGCCACGGTCCTACCCTTTCCCGCACTTCCCTTCTTCAGAGAACTCGGGTGATCCTCTGGATGTCGGTAAGACGTCACGCCTCGCCAACCTCGGCCAGACTAAATGGCATCTGCAGAGAGCCAGGGGTCCCAGGGCCACCCGACTTGCAGATCAGCTTGAATATGCTCTTAGTCTGGTAGCAATCTGATAAGATGCTCCCAACTGACCGGAAATATTAGGCAGTAAAAGCAGGACAAGAACAGGCATGGATATTTTGGACAAGGATTTACATGCAGGCCTGTAAAACTGACAAAGGACTAAAATGTATAGGTCCCCTGGTTATTTTTTCCATGAAATGACCATTAGAAAAAATGAAAAAGTCCGACTTCGTTAAAGTTCACTGCTTCTCCCCAGTATGGATTTATGCATTTTCCATATGGAATACTGTAGTTATTAGACTGCCAAACATCGGCTTAATAGACGGCACTTTGCATGCATCTTTGTTGCTTCTTGGCTGTCCCTCGCAGCTGCCGCAGTGGATTAGTTCACATACCGCCGTCGGTAACTTGAGCTTTACCGGGAGGAAGTGTGCTGGGGGGCGAATGTGCCGGAAAGTAAGAGAAACCGGGAGAGGGAAAAAAATCCACAAAAAACGCACAATGGAGACACGGTGGACGGGTTCTGTAATAAATAGCACTTAAATTTAACACACTCCGGTTCGGCTCTAGAGCAACTTCAGAGGCAGTGGGGGTAAAAATAGACACTGTCCCACCGCATAAATAAATACTGGGTCGCGAACGGAGGCATAAAATGTCAATCGGGTGTCTTGCCTGCGCCGTGCCCCGTCCGCCGGCAGCAGATCATCATAGTCTGTAAAGGTGCGGCTTCATTTGAGCCCGATGCATCGTTTTTCATTACACCGACGTGAGTATGTGCACAAGATACGCCGGGATGAGCTGCTCAGAGCAAAGCAGGCGACGCGAAGCCGGTAGATGACAGGACTGAAGGCGTCGGATGCGCATCGGCGGTCACTCCAGGCGATGCTAGCCGATTCACCATCAGAAATACTCCATGCAATTAATGAGATTTATTTTGGCCTTTAGCTCTGAGAAATGAGCACTTGTTTAACGAGTTTTGAGGAATAACCGGAAAATGCACAGACCGTCCGTTTTATCTTCCTATAGTATTTTCCAGCCGATCGATGACTTATCATTAGTCAGTTTATAACCACTGTTCATACCCCGGTATCAATATTTCATGAAGTCAACAGCTGTGCAGTATGCAAATCGAATGCATGTCCTATTTTCAACTAAAAATGTACGATGATTTAAATAAGCACCAAACTCACCCACCGTCAATAGCGCATATTTACCGGTACTCCTACTACGGTGTTGCATTTCCAGTTGGATCCCAATAAAAGCATTGACCCGGGTCAATAGCGAAACAATTTCATGAACTCACATCCTATGCCATACGTGTAAAAATAGAAATGCATAAAATCACTGCGAAGAGCAACTAATGCGCGCCGATCCTTAAAAATGTTTATGACACATTGCCTCGGCTGCTATTGCAGTGTATTCTTCGCCTTCTGCAGCCAGGTACTTTCTTCTAGTTCCCAGCGCTCAGAAAGCCGGATCTCCCACTTCGGCCCTCACAGCGCTCCGGAGTCGTACGGCTTCCTCCAGCAATACGCAGCTTTTTCCTCGGACGCAACGTGCGTCTGTGCGCCGGGGCCGTCTCCATCACATCGTATTCTGATGCGGCTTTCGTGGGCTTAATTCTCTCCCTCCCTTGCTTCTCTCTCCCTCACTCTCTCGCGCCCTCGCATAAGTGCAGCAGGCGAAGATGTAAATCCGTCCCTTACATCGGATGGCTGGGAGTCATGTGCGCGCATGCGCGGTGGCCGGCTTTTTTCAGAACGGTGCAGAGCAAGGCCAGTCACACATGCACTGCGCGGGGTCTCGCCTTCATTCATTCGGATCGAATACTTTCGTCATGGCACCATGCTAAAATAAATGCCCAATCCTAGTATTAACCATCATTTACCATCACCTCCGCTGTTGGAAACCATTTTTTATAACAGAAACAGAACCTGCTATCTCAAGGAAATGATTATGCTGGCTTGCGATGGAACAGAGCGGATATAATACAGTATTCATCGGATCACCATTTCAAACATATCAACGTTGCCTGACGTCTCCCTTACGAATATCCGCAATGGAAAGAGCATATGTGTATAAGCCGATGGCTTTCCTGCAGACTCATGCAGGCATGAAGAGCCAAAACCAGTATTTCAGCCCAACTAACATTAATGATCACAAATAAATCGGAAGGCGCGACGTCATCAGAAGACTGACTCATCTGTAATTAAAACGTTAACATTAACGATTGCACAGTGACATCACAAGCACTTCGAGACCCATTATGACCCGTCGAGCCGGTGAGACATGGCAGGTCACTTTGACAGAAGACTGACTGTCGAGATGTTCCGGTGGATAACAAACAACAACAGCATGAAAAGCAAACGTACGCAATTCCTGTTGCAGGCAATGACATTTCAGCGAGCGATAAAACCAAACAATGGAAGGTTAATAATACATATAATTGCACTTGAACCATTGCTTTAAAAAATAGCATTTTTTTTCCACCGATGTATGGTAGTTTGACTGGGAAATATAAAGGGATTTACGACAATCTACCTCGCACAATTATAAGTGAGGAAAAGGGGAGCGTCGATGAGACGATCCCGAATGATTTGGCAGGAATATAACACCTGTTGCCCCGATTCGCACGCATCCCTTCCGAGGCCTCAGGGATCCTCAGACTCCAGTCATTTGCTGGGGCGTGATCAATTAAAGCGGCGGAAAGCACAGCCGACGTTTCACTCACTGACATTAATTAAGGACATTTATGCTAAGTATGACCAACATTTGCATTAAGCGCCAGAAGATTTGTGAATGGAAGAAAAATAGCAATTAAAATATTACGCTTGTTATACCAAAATTATTTACGAGATTACTTTTTAGTCAGCGGCTCTTTGGTACTTCCATAAATGTAATGGAACGGACAGCAATGCAGAGAAGTATCACAGTGCAATCCAATAAGCATACTTGCAGTAAGACTTTTCTGCTTTGCCCCTGACGGAATTACCGCGGTTTCAAACACGAAAGGACAGTCATCAGCCCATGACGGGTACATGTACGCTGCAGTACACAATGCTAAGTCAGGTGTTTCCCTGAATTCCCATAGGGTCTCCCGTGTTCTTTCATTTATCATGACCCATTCCCCTGGCATGGCTATATAAGTTAGATTGCAGCTTGCTTGTGTCGGATGGTGTTTTACATGTGCAGCGTACCGAGTGGCACCGCGATGAAAACCACGGAAGCTTTCTGCCCGACTGGCTGCAATTTCGTATCTGACTGCCGGGTGGTGCTAAAACGCGAAATAATTCTTACAGCCCCGCGCAAGTCTGGGCTGAATAAACGCAGAAATTCCTAGGCTTTTGGACAGCTGGAATCTCGAGGACTCTAAGGAGTGTCTTGATGATTATGGAGAAAAGATGGGGCACAGCCAAGGTGGAAACGAATCCCCTAATCCTACAATACAACCCAGAAGACCACCACACAACCTATTTTAGAGATCTGTTATAATCAAAACAAGAAAAGAACTGAAGTGGTTATTAAATTCTAAGATGCATGGTAAACTTGCCAACCACAAGGCATCTCTACAGTGTGTATGAATTGTACTGATATTCCATTCTGATAGCTTGATATTATGATATCTTGTCAGTGTCTAGCTGTGCCCCGCTAAAACAGCCAGCCTGACATATGTAATCACAGTCATACTAATATTCAAATACATAATTAAAATGAATGACAATTTCAGGCAGGAGTTAAAATTATTAAAAATTTGGGATGGTGTATAATATTTATTTTTATTTAGGAGAAAAGATGGTCACCAATGCATTAATCTCTAGCTTTTTAGGTTACCTCTACGGTCACAATGCTGAATGTGTATGACAATTACTTACATTACTGATCTTGAAAACAATGAACCGAACTGCAGTTTATCATGATCAAAAGCAGCGTTTCCCAACCCGGTCCGCGGGGACCCACAGACAGTCAATATTTTTGCTCCCTCCCAGGTCCCTGCCAGACAGTGCACACCAGGGGCCGAGAGGGAGCAAAAACCTGGACTGTCTGCAGGTCACTGAGGACCAGACTGGGAAACACTGGTCTAAAGACATATTTTAAGCAGCTGACAGTCTTTCATCCATGAGCATGACAAGAACACACACCAAACATGGCTGAGTTTTCTGGCTCACCAGGCCAACATCATAAATCATTTACGTGCAATTAATAAGCCACGCTACAGTGAATTAATTAGCTGCAATTTTCTTAATAGGAGGTGCAGATTTCCCATAAATTTACTCTCATGCAATGCAAACATATGCCACTAAAATGATCTCAAAAAACAGTTTCATATAGTAAAAGCATACAGGTTCACAGGTACAGTATGTGTGAATCTCCCACATATCGTGACCAGTTGTGGGCAGGCTGATGTGTTATATTGCCTTTTCAGTAATTACCCACTTTTAGCGTTGGCCCAACTGACACTGTTAGACAGGCATATACTGACATCCAGCTGCTGTTGGTTCAGTCCAGTAGGTAATACTGTGCAGTGGGCCACCATATAACATAATACTGCAGTACTCAAAGGAACACATGTAATATTTAACAAAAAAAACTATTTTTTTCTGTAATACAGAACAAAAATATTGCATGCCATAAATGTGGATTGTTTTACAGTACTTGTGCATTCAAAGTTAGGTGCTGGGGTTGATTTAGTCATGATTGAATTCAGATTAATTACAGCTGATGCTAAACGTAGAGGACATGGTCATCCTGGCAAATTCATGGGCCCGAGCACTTGTATGCGCAGCTGTTTCCTTTACACTCAATTCACCTATTACTGTCGCCCTGTGCAAATCTACCCTCTCCATCAAGGTCACAAATGACGTCACAGTACTGGGCTTGATCAGCGGGAAGAACTGCACGTGTAGTTCTTACTTCACTGGTCAGCTAGATTAAGATCAGGCGGTATCATAGTTAAGGTTTAACTGGGTGGCATGTTGTTTATGAAAAGCCATAGCATAGACAGTCACCCATCTATCGCTACTTTCTAATATGGGAAAATGTGAGCTGGTCTTTCTGAATGCAGGGTTGTCTTGATTGCCTGAACCTAGGCGGTTACACAGCTACCAGAAAGCACTTTATCATGGAGATCTTGCAAATGTGTCAGATGTTTATCCATCTGGTCGAGCTCAGGGAGTATTTATAAAGCAAAAAAGTTTCTCACAAATCTGTCTAGGAGTGATTTAAACAGCAAGGATGAAAATGATTATGATTGTCTCGGAGGACGCATGCGGCGCTCATGCAAAAGCAGCGGAGGTAAACTTTAAACTGATTTTTAAACACATATTAGATATGGAGCCCCTAAGAGGTCAGGGCGGGAAAATATTTCTTGAAATAGTTTTGCGATCCCACTACACTTACCCATCTGCTATTTGCTGCAATGTGATGGTGTGAATAAATCTAAATAATACAGACATGTCCTGTAAAGTGTGCTTTGAGCATTAAACTATGGGGCACATTGCACACCATGTAACTTTCATATTATGTGGTTTTATATGTATTTTTTAAATAATTGCACAGTGCCCATTCACCGCCAGTGACTTTAAGTAAGGCAGCTGGGCTATTGAGCGTGAAGTGCACACATACAAACATTGAAATATAATACAAACACTGAAAAATATTACAGCTGGAAAACTGCATATAAAGCTAACTTTACTGCGATTTTGAAGTTAAGGTTTAAACTGAAATCCGCTTTCTGTAATATTAGTATAGATCTGCATATCCCCCCATACACCATCAAGCGAGAATACCAGGGAGGTATGCCCGAAAGTGGTTTCAGGGTTAAGGGTAAATCGGAGCAGAGATACCTTAGTCACCATTTACAGAATCCTAGGCAAGCTTTGCAACGGCAGACGGGTCCAAAGATAGAGACAGTTTTGACACCTGATTCCTGGTGGACATTTTGGAGATAGGGAGTAATCATTTCCAAATTAAAGATTAGAGGTGACAGACAACACAAACTATTTACCTCCACATCTCTTCTGGAAATATTCCTTTACAGCTTAAAAATAAAATAACAGCAACTTCCAAGCTAGTACAAAATGAAGATGTTTTCTCACTCCACACTGATTTAGCTTTAAACCTCAGCAGACCCTTACCCCAACCTCCTTCCAAGACAGTCACAGTCTCTCGCTCTCTCTCTCTCTCTCACACACACACACACACACACACACACAAGGGTGCCTGTTCACACTGCAAACTTTATCTTAACCAGCTGTGGCGGCTGTGAATCACTGAGCTCTGGCTATGACAGAAGCGACTGTCTGCAGTTGTCAGATTCTCTCTCACCCAGCTTTCTTTGTAGATTAACATCTGGGATAAGACTGGGATAACAGTCATTCTTATTCATCCAAATATCATGCTACATATCACATTACAACAGCTTTCACTTCAGCAGGGCAATCAAAATTAGCCAATCTCCTGCTCTCTGTTTTAATACTAATTATTAAATATTAAATATTCTGGGCTTAAAACAAAAGGTAATTAAACCATGCTCCAGTTCTTTTTTTTTTTTTTAAAGTGAAATCTTCAATTTGGGAACAAACCTGGAAAATGAGAACTATTTCAATATGGTCAAAAATGCTTATTATTTCTGCAGAAATAAAATGTTTGTGGAAAAAAAATGTCTGAATATCACATGACATTAAATATTTGCAAATCAGATGCTTACTGAAAATAATAGAATGAGAGTATGTGATGAAAACAGAAATGCCTGCACACATACAGACACGGGTAAAATAAATCAACAAGGCAACAACCTGCCATCAGTGCAACAAACCACCAACCAAACATCCAACCGACCAACCAAACGTTCATCTAACCAACCAAACATCCAACCGACCAACCAAACGTTCATCTAACCAACCAAACATCCAACCGACCAACCAAACGTTCATCTAACCAACCAAACATCCAACCGACCAACCAAACGTTCATCTAACCAACCAAACATCCAACCGACCAACCAAACGTTCATCTAACCAACCAAACATCCAACCGACCAACCAAACGTTCATCTAACCAACCAAACATCCAACCGACCAACCAAACGTTCAT
>JAODKC010000041.1:773248-783645 GCA_026777985.1 Mormyrops attenuatus | reverse complement strand
AGCATCATCTCGTTACTCCCCGGTTTCCTTTGTGGTTGGTGGCCTGGGGGGGGGGGGGCGGCGGGGGGAGCCACACACCCACCTCACACATGGACACACATGGCCACTCTCTCCCGTTATGGAAACTTGACGCTGACTGCCCGAAGTACGTTTTACTGCAGGAGTTCACAGGGCAGATGTGAGATCATGAGGTTGTGCCCGGTGAGGTTGCGATAAAGGCCAAGGAAGTCTTGAGAACGGTAACGTTAATCTGAGAAACACGAGGATGCTGGTGACGCATTTCCAAGCTGGAATCTGACCTTTGCTGGACGGGAACTGTAAACCTGCTGGACTGGGGCAGATTTACGCCGGACGTGCGTCACTCTGGAAAACTGCATCAGATCAAACCAGGACGTGGTTTTAATGACGCCGTGAAATCACCGGTTCATCCAAACCAGTCCCAGATCGTCCAAACCTAAATAATTCGTCAAGCCCACTGAAGAGGAAAAAGAAACTGGTTGAAACAACCTTCTGAGTTGTCCTTTTATTAGGAAACATTATCACATGACTCACACATAACAAATGCTTAATTGCCAAACAGGATGAAGACCGTAACCAGAAGCCGTTTGAGGTTTTACAAGTTCAGCGGCCAGTGGAAGCTTTCACCTTGAATTCGTTTCAAGGCGTTTAATTTCAGAAGCTGCCGACACGCTAGAGTTGAGACCAAGGACCCGTCTGTGCCAAAGCGGCATTAGTGCAGAGACCAGGCGTCTGTCACGTACTGCAATGCTGGGCTTTGGAGCCGCCAGTGACGTTTGTATAAAAGACCCTCCAAACTCTTAATGAAAATATGCATGGTGTTTGTAAGACAGTCACTGGTGGAGATGAAGGACAGGAGACACACTGGCAAATGTCAGCTCTAAGAGGCACTGGTTATATTTTCTGGATTGTTCTCATACTTGAAGATATGAGGGGGCAAAGGCTGACTGCATACACCGGTTGCTGGGACCGGAAATACGGAAACATGCGGGAAACACCACCCACTCTACATCCTGCAGACTAATTAATCTCGCATTTGAACCGTATTAATGGAGCAGCTGCTGAACACAGAGACACACAAATCACCGAACACGGCAAGTCGAAGCTGGCCAGCGCCTGCCAAGGGAGGCCAGGACCCTGAGGAGGAACGCATGGGGCAACCCAGAACACCCGCCACCCTGAGATGTTGGACAGCTGGTGGGCCCGTGACTGAAACAGCATCACAGCAACGTGCTCTGGGGTCACTTATCTGTGGGTGACTCTGGGGAGAGTCACACGGCTGGTTAGGGTTACGGTGTCCAGGAGAACCAACTGCATGTGCCCATCAGCCTGAACTTCCTAGTTTGAAGCTGTGTTTGTGGTCATGGTGTGAGACCTAAATGTTTGACACCTGAGACTACATCAAGGAGAACAGAGAAAGTCTAATGGCGAAATGCTGCATACGTGCTTGTGAACACACACTGAGTAGGCAAAGAGAACTGGATGGAATCTCTGCTGTCTGGTTCCATATCCATCCAGGACACACAACCTCGGTACACAGGGCACACGCACACAATCATACTGTACTGCAGTTCACCTACTGGCGAACTTCAGTCTACATTAGAAGCAAAACATCAGAATCAGAATATCTTTATTGTCATTGTAACAGGTACAACAGAATTAGGTACAGTCCTTGCGGCGTCAAAGGACCTTCAATCCAGACCGTGAAATCGACCCTCCCTATTGACTGCTGAGCAAATTTTAATGTCGGAATCCACCCCCCCCCCAGTGAATTTGGCCATCAGGGAAAAATAGTTGGGGACCACTGGTCTACTGGCATTCCACATTTACATTGAAAATGTTTTAAACATGTCTTGCTTACAACAGCTTTATGTGGATGCTCTTGACGTTTCTTTTTCTGAATGCACTTATATGGCTGATGTATCTGTGTCAAACCTCACAGCTGTCGGTGCATCAGCAGCCATCTGCCGTCCCAAAAGCATCCGAATAACAGCCCACAGTACAATCAATATCCACAGCATGTGAAGGTGCTCTCTATACACACCCCTCCCAGTGGACAAAGGGGGTACTGCAGCCTTTCCTCGTCCAAAACGGCAAGTTTCAGCCCGGATCAGAAGTTACTTCACAGACAAATGCACAAGATTTTATTACATTCCCTGTAAAACCACGACATGCTTATGTTATTTACGGGAACACAGAGCAATAAAGGCCTCGCTAGTGAACATACAACCCGGGGTTCTGGGTCTGAACGCGATTTCCAGGAACAAACACGCTATAATGCTAACCATACCCCTTTTGTTTTGGCCGGTTTCTAGTAGCTTCCTCACTCCCTGCTTTCGAGGAAAACTCGAAAGGAATGGCAGAGTAAGCACATCAGGTGGTAATTGTCCTCAAAAGATATGTTACACAGCTGTTCCACAATTATACGGGATTATTCATTAGGTCCAAAGGTGGTAGGAACTGTGAATCTTTACTGCAGTCGAACAAAAAAAATCTTATCGACAAAAAGCTTATTGCTTACTACATACCCTGGGAGGGTAATTAATTGCTCAGTTTAATTAATACATATGACTCTTAGAATCAAAAGAGAGGTGTGTGTGGGTGACCATCGCTCGGCCCGCCGTGGTGATGAATGGCTTCCTGGCTGATGCTCTGTGTGGTGATGTATTAGCGGTGTCTGGGCAGCGATTCAGCAATCACACTGCAACAGTGTGTGAGTGAAACCTCTTTAGATACCTGGGGAGAAGGGATACGGCGCCAGCCAAACACCCCGCAATGCAGGCTATGAATCCCACAATGCATTGCATCTATACCAACAACAAATGCCCAGGAGATTTCTGTGTAAACATGCAGCTTCATTCCTGGGGTTCGTTACTCTCTTCACTCTGTCGCCGTCTCGTTACTTCCAGGGAAACAGAGACTGTTACTCACTATTTCCACTTCCATACTGGAGAGACACTCCAGGGCTCACGCGATGGTTCACGCGAGGGTGCCCATGACGGTGTTGTTACTGTAACAGCCTGAGAACACCCACCCTCTCCTTTTTCAGCAGTCCAGCTGGTAAAGGACCAAGACCCCCGACTGACAATGCGTGACATTTTAATTGTTTCAGTCAGTTATTTGGACTGCTTGTGCTCTAAGCTGGAGTCAGATCTCCTTGTGCACTCAGAAACACACATGCACAGTCCACAAATTTGTACCTTTATGAGAACTCTCCATTTATTTCTATGGGAAAAACCATAATACCAACAAGAACAACCTAAACACCTACCCAGCCTAACCTTAACCATAAGTAAGTAATAAAACACAAGACTTTGGGTAAAAAATATGAGACTCAATGCATGTGAGTCCCTAGTGATGTTTTGAAGTATGTGTGAATATTAAGCGAAAAAGACATTAGATTAAGTCAAATAAATGAACAAATGAGAGTGCAAAGTATAAAAGCATAATTATAAAATAATATAAGAATATAAAACATAAACAAGATGTAGAACAAGTGATGATGCTTGTGGGAGCAGAGCTATGCTAAAATCATCATGGCTTATCCTGGGGACAAAGAGAGACAAATGAGGATCTTTCACGTGGTGGAGTAACAGTTTCAGGTTGAGGGTCATGAGCATTTCTCCAGTTGTTTCCCAAAAGCTTTGAGCTACAGTGCTGCCATCTTCAGCTCCTGTATCTCAGGAAGCACACCCCCATCTTCAGCTCCTGTGTTTCAGGAAGCACGCCTCCATCTTCAGCTCCTCTTTCTCAGGAAGCACGCCTCCATCTTCAGCTTCTGTATCTCATGAAGCACGCCTCCATCTTCAGCTTCTGTATCTCAGGAAGCACGCCTCCATCTTCAGCTCCTCTTTCTCAGGAAGCACGCCTCCATCTTCAGCTTCTGTATCTCAGGAAGCACACCTCCATCTTCAGCTCCTCTTTCTCAGGAAGCACTCCTCCATCTTCAGCCCTTTCCAGGCCTTAGACAGACACGCCTCTACTTTTACTACATTCTTTCGTCGAGTACTACAAATTATGTCAAAGCAGATATGCATAACTGGTGGGGTCAAACGCCAGTGATGCACCTACCATAAAAATTAATGAAGGGCATTTAGACCAATGAGAAAACAGGTTGCTAAGTTTGGACCGACTTTTTTTCCATTGTAGGCCATCACCCACCACAGCATTTAAAGAATCTAAGAGCCTGGACAGTAAGACACCAGGCCTAGAGTTTCAGACACTGGGAACAGGACACGGTGCTATACTGCCCAAGCTGACTAAGACACGAATCCCCAAATCAAACACTCACATCAGCGGCCTCTCTCTCCCCATGGGGTCTGAGTCAGAGTCCCAGAGCCTGCAGTACTGGGGCCTTGATGTGTAATGTATTGTCACACAGTGTTGTCAAGTGCCGTGGGGCAACAGTATTGCGAAGGGCACTACATAAAAATAAACTGAATTAGAATTGACGTGAATGTGACCTGAGTGAGTAACTGAATGATGCAGTATTGAAAGGGGAGGTCAGTTCATGTCGTCGTGATTCACGCGCACTGAAGCACTTTTTGGAGCTGGACCAAAGGCACATTAGATCATACTCATCTGGAACTTCACCCCGCCCTTGGGTCCACAGTTACAGTAACCACACACTAAGAGGAAGCTTGTCTTACACCAGCTCATCTGATTCTGACAGATATGAACATGTGAGCAGAGGAGATTAATATAATTAGCCATAACTATCAGTTGCATGCTGCTTGGTCACACAAAGTCATGAATCAGCCGGGAAAGTAACCAAAATGCATCTATATTTAATAGCTCATCCATTATTAATTAAAGCAACAATTAATTCACTTATATTACCAATGTTACATTGAAGGCATCATAATTAATGGATTAAATTGTATAGCCACAATCACATGGCAGTCTATCTCTATCAGCTCGGTAAAGAATATGTCCCAGAAACATAATTTGAAAGTCAATGAATTGCCAATTCTGGTGAGTTTCCTAACAGAACATGTAGAGGAGCGATTGGAATGTGAGCATTCTCCTGGCAGGAAGTGTGGGGGAGCAGCTGGGGCAGATGGGACCGTGAGCGTCCTCCTGACTGGAAGTGTTGGGAACAGCTGGAGCTGATGGGACCATGAGCGTCCTCCTGACATGAAGTGTGGGGGAGCAGCTGAAGCTGATGGGAGAGTGAGCATCCTCCTGACAGGAAGTGTGGGGGAGCAGCTGGGACTGATGGGACCCTGAGTGTCCTCCTGACAGGAAGTGTGGGAGAGCAGCTGAGGCTGATGGGAGAGTGAGCATCCTCCTGGCAGGAAGTGCGGGGGAGCAGCTGGGGCTGATGGGACCGTGAGCATTCTCCTGACAGGAATGGTGGGAGAGCAGCTGGGATTGATGGGAAAGTGAGCGTCCTCCTGGCAGGAAGTGTGGGGGAGCAGCTGGGGCTGATGGGAATGTGAGCGTCCTCCTGACAGGAAGTGTGGGGGAGCAGCTGGGGCTGATGGGAATGTGAGCGTCCTCCTGGCAGGAAATGTGGGAGAACATCTGGTGCTGATGGGAACAGGAGCGTCCTAGAGACAGGAAGTGTGGGGGAGCAGCTGGGGCTGATGGGACCATGAGCGTCCTCCAGAAAGGATGTGTGGGGGAGCATCTGTGGCTAATGGGGATGTGAGTGTCCTCCACACAAGAAGTGTGAGGGAGCAGCTGGGGCTGATGGGACCGTGAGCGTCCTCCTGACTGGAAGTGTGGGGGAGCAGCTGGGGTTGATGGGAACAGGAGCCTGCAGGTGATCTCTCACCTCCTGCCATGAAGTCCCCTACAAACAGAAGGATCCAAAAGAGCCCTGTGTCTGAGCACTCGTCACTGTGTCTCACTTACACCTTATTCCTGCTACATGCGTCCTCATCGCCAGGCAAACACTAACACGCTATCTGCCAGTCGTTATGTTACCAGAGATTCAGCAAATTGACTCTCATACAGTATCATAACAGCTGAAGAAAAACACTCCAAACCACCAGGACAGCTCCTGATCACCTGACCACTCAGTATCCCACCACAGGACGTGGCCCAAACACTCACCGCCTGACCCCTTCCTGACTTGTCCCCGTCATTCAGTGTTTGCTTGAGGTGCCAGACAGGTGTCCTGCTGTAATACGCTTCCTGCTGCTGTACCAAACTACCGCCAAACCATGCACCCTAATTGTGGGCAAGTGATGGGCAAGACCTAAATGTCAGGAAAAGACAAAACCCAGCAACCACTGTGATTAATAATCATTTGATTTGTAACATTTATGTTAATGGCCTAAGGAGGCGTAAGGGTGAAAAGGCAGGGTCTGTTTCTGATACACATGACCAGTGCCAGGGCAGCTTCAGTTCACCTTGCGGCCTTTCCTGCTGTACATGGCACACAGCATTCCGAGTGGTGTAACAATGTACCGTGGCACAAAATCATTTATTAATGTTAACACAAGAGAGCACAATAGGCATTTAAGTTTTTTTTCTTGCATTTTCCACTGCAGTGTTTGCACTGAAAACAGTGCTCATGGGAGATTTACTTTATGAAAAATGATTGGTTCAGAGAGATAACCAATCAGATTGTAGGTGAAGTGGGTTCAAGCAACTAAAGGAGGCAGGACCAAGACATTTGATTGGTTGGCCTCGCCTCCTCTAGTTGCTTGGACCCACACCCTCATCAATCTGACTGGTTATCTCTCTGTACCAGTTATTTTTCATTCTGCCCTCAGAACATTTTTTTGTGTAAGTAAAACTCCTTTGAGCAAAAACTGTTCTTATAACATGTTATGTTTTTATAAATGCACATACCTAAAAAAGATTAAATAACAACAGTGAGCCCCCTTTGTTTTCAGTCTTATTTTGTTGAATATATGGTGAGTGTATTGAACCTTGAGCCCTTAATCATCTATGGAACCGAATTGTGAGTAGACTGTACTGTTACACCCCTAGTCATTCCGGCCTCCAGTGACGCCTGCCCTAGCAGAAGTGCACCAGCAACAAATTTCTTTCTCTTATTTACATACAGCCTCATGTGCTTTCGAACCAGTGAACTCCTCACCTTGGAAAGGAACAGAAATCACACACCCATGTCTGCGTGTGGTTCTGAGCACAGTCGCGTGGGGCGCCCTCTAGTGCACATGATGTTCAAGTGGCCGGTGGCTGGCAAATGCTTGGCATAGCTTTCGGAAGTAAAGGATAAACAATGAAGGTCGGTCCTTCTGCTTCATTCTAAAAACACATTTTAATGAAGTGACCAGTTTTTTGACATCAGTGGTTTGCTCTGTTGAAATGCTGCTGTTTGAGAGACAGACATGATCGTAGGTGACTGATGGCACTGATGTCAGAGAGGGTCATATGAACATCGCCATGCTATCTCAGTGTCAAATCCCAGGGTCAGCGATTGAGCCTCTCAGCTGGACCCTCATTGCTTCAGAACCGACTCATCCTGTTTTCTGAACTGTATGCTGCTTTCGAATAAAGCATCTGAAAAACTAATTAAATATAAATGCAAATAGATCTCATTGGTAAACACAATTGGACTGTGTGATTTACTAATGCTTATAGTGCTGACAGAGGGTGGACTCATACACACACACACACACACACACACACACACACTACACCAGTATACAATTATATCCTTGTGGGGACTCTCCACTCATTTCTCTGGGCATATCCCTAATCTCAACATGACGACCTTAACCGCTACCCAGCCCTAACCTTAATTATAAGTAAACAAACAAATTATGAGACTTTTGGCATTTTTAGTTTTTCCAATTGCATTCTCAGATCTTTGTGGGGACCTGAAAAATGGTCCCCGCAATGTCAAAATAACAGGTTTTTATCATGTTATGGCGGACATTTGGTCCCCACAATGCAATGTAAACCTAATCACACAAACACACACCCTGATACACACACAATCCCTCATACACAGTTAAACAGTGATGCCTACATTAGTGTGGATGATGCTTGGCAAACATGAAAATGAGAGGCCCCACCCGCTGCTCCTTTCTGCCCCCCCACCCCCCTGTGTCCCTGCCCTGTTTAGGTGTCATAGCAGCTCTCTCTCCCTCTCTCTCCCTTTCTCTCTCGCTCTCTCTCTGTCCCTCTCTCTCTCTCTCTCTCTCCCTCTCCCCCCTCTCTCCCTGCTGTTTAGGGCTTTAAAAGCCGTTGCAGGCTGTGTCTCCCTCACTGCCTGTTTGTCTCCCAGCTCCATCGGTCCCCAGATGGACTGACAGCTCAGCCGAGCTGAAGAGGAAAGCAGAGAAAGTGAGAGTGTAGCGATAGAGCGCCTCCTTGCTGCCACCGCCCCTCCTGTACCGCCGAGTGAGAGCCAGGCACCCCGACGCCATGCCCGCCCCGCCCCAGCTACCCACGTTGCTCCTGCTGCTGCTGGCCCAGTGCGCCGCCCGGACTCTCAGCACACAAGCCATAGCCCGGGGGGGGCTTCCGGACCGGGCTGGGGAGGGCAGCACCTCCTCCCTGGCCCTGGGTGAGCCCTGCGGCGTCTACACCCTGAGCTGTGCCAAGGGACTACGCTGCGTGCCCCCAGCCCGAGAACAGAGCCCCCTGCAGGCGCTGCTGCAGGGCAGGGGGGTCTGTGCCAAGCAGAGCCGCAGCGGCCCCGGAGACAGGCCCACGTTCACAGGTGAGGGTGAAGCTTGGGGTGCGAGCGCAATGTTGGCCTGGAGCATTCTGGGGGGGTAAAGGCCTTGCTCAAGGGCCCAGCAGACATGTGACCCTTTTGCCAAGGACGGGATTTGAACTGATGACAGGAAGCCACTGAGCCGCGCGCTGCCCCCCAGGGGCATGTGCGGGCAGCAACTTCCCAGGCTATTTGCAGCCGGGGTCTGCATCAGCAGACCGGGGAGAGTCCGCGGCCTTTTATAGAGCGGCTGTACGAGGCCGCCAGCGGGCAGGGCTAAGGGGCCAGGCATGCGATTCACGCAGGATGGGGGAGGCAGAGCCCAGCAATGCCCTGCACCACAAAATATTTATAAACCTATGATGGCATGATTTATAATTACCTGCATTATCACTGCAAGTCAGGTGTTAGATGCTGATTGCTTGTACATAAAACTCTATGTACATGACTTACTCCACAGCATAATGTCATAATTCTGTCATAATTATGTTGATCATAAATTCATTGCATATCATGGCAAACATTTTTAGTGCGTAAATTTGTGTGCGTGTGTGTGTATGCGCACGCACGCAATGTCTGCGTGATGTTATTTTAAATATGTGTGTGGTGTCTAAGTGATGTTAGGTGTGTGCGTGTACTTTAAATGTGGGTTTGTGAGTGTGTGTGTGTGTGTGGTGTCTGTGTGATGATATTCATGTGCCTGTGTGCCCATCTCTGAGTGGATTTGCTGAGATTTGCACACAGATACTGTAAACTTATATCAGACCAGAGTCAGTGAGTTCTAATTGCTGGTTTCTCTTCTCTGTTCTTGTGGGGCTCAGTTACGCATCCTTCAAGCAGCAGTGATCTGGAGAAGGTAGGTCTTTGCTCATTACCTGGATCCTCCTCAGAAACCTGGATCACGTGCTATATACTGATCTAGTGGAGCCCAACTGAAACGTTTCACTTAAAGCCCACAAAAATCACTTTAAGTCCAATATAATTCCTTAAGCATAATGTTTCCTGTATTTGTGAGAATAATTACACATTAACCAAACTGTTCCAACTCAATCAAAGTGAGAAGCTTTTTAATTTTATTGAACTCAAGCTGAAACATTTGTATGTTATTATTCCCAATGAATGAACTTTAAGAGATGGACGAAATAAACGGTCACTGAAGTAATCTTTTACGCCCCCTGCAGGCTCCCTGCCGTAAGCTGTTAAATTCTGTCCTGAGGGGTCTTGAACTCACTGTCTTCCCGTCCACCCGGGATATCTACATCCCCAACTGCGACACTCGCGGATTCTACAGGAAGAAGCAGGTACAGGTTACGGGAGAGGACCACGCAGAGAGCGGCAGATGTCAATTAGCACAGATGGGTTCACAGAATGGGAGGCCAGTCAGCTGACACAGGGCACAACAGCTGTGACCCCCTAAACGGCACTTTAATTAGTAGTGACCTTACTTTTACGAGCGGTGACTTAACGCTTTTATGAGTGCTGACATGACATTTTAATCAGTCGTGACTTAACACTTTAGTGTCACTCTGATGGTGGCTTGACACTGAAATGACAGCTGACGTGTCACTTAAAGCGATGGTGACTTTAATCCTGGGGGGCCCCCCCCCCCCCCCCCGGGGGGGCGCCGCCGCACCGCCGCGCGCCCCTGGGCGCGTCCCCCTGGCGCAGGCGGGGGCGGGCACCTTCTTCCTGAAATTGATGAAGTAATGGGCCTGGTCGATGAAGAACAGCTCCA
>JAODKC010000041.1:725468-748465 GCA_026777985.1 Mormyrops attenuatus | reverse complement strand
GAAGTGAATTCGAATTTCAGGGAGATTTAAATTCCAACTCAAGTTCCATTTTCTGATTTGGATTGGAATTGATGACTTCATTCCGGAATGGCCCCAACCCTGATTTGTTGTTTATTACACTTTGCTTTTAAACCGGTGATTGCTGGTTGACATATTAGGGGCAGCGTGTGGCTCAGTGGGCTGTGCCTGTAATCACAAGGTCGCTGGTTCAAACCCAGCCTCAGCACGTCTACGGCTCCTTGAGCAAGGCCCTTAACCCCCAGCTCACTGGGTGCCCCAACAGGTGGCAGCCCTTCACGGACAGCTAACTCTACAAAGAGCAAGCTGAGGGAGGCTATCCGAAAATGGCCATCCATCTGCCGCAGCCAGGCATTACGTGGGCATCCCCTCGGCCTGGTCCAGCCGCTTGGGTCCTCAGCAATGAGGATCCTACGAGCCGGATCACCCTCAGGGAATCGCGTCACATGGCCGTAGTGCCGTAACTGACGCTCTCTCACAATGCAGGTAATGTGCCTCATTTGGGACCCCTCTAGCAACTGCTTATTCGACACAAAGTTAAACCAGTGGTAGTCAAGGACTCTCCGAAGAGACACAATACCGAAGGAGTCCAGTCTTTGTCTCAGGTCACTGGATAGCGTCCATGTCTCACAGCCATACAGCAAGACAGGGAGCACCAGGACTCTAAAGACTTGGACCTTCATCCTCTTGCAAAGATATTGGAAGCACCACACATCCCTTTCCAGCGACCTCATGACCCCCCATGCTCTTCCAGATCAGATAAGAGCCGTATTATATGTTCTTGTCCAATATTTTTTTTTCTTTATAACGGTAAAATTTGGCATTTCAAAAACATTTTTTCTAAAAATAGTTGGAAAACTGGGGGGGGGGGGGGTCAATACGGTAATTGAACAAAGCGCATCAGCATGTCCCACCCCAACCCCCCAGCCACCCACCGACTCTTTGAATTGAATGTTCGATTCATTCACAGTTCACTACAGTTTACGTTCACTACAAGTACGATACATTAACTCCACTGTCCACCCCTCCGGTGTGACCACTGTTTCCCTAACTTCGTCTGTTGATGTTATTGGTTCACCTTCGCCCCATCTTTTTACTTCATCAACAGCGATTGGACTGTTTAATTCCTGTAACCAATTATATCAAAGCGCGCCTAAAATCAGCACATTCTCACTCCAGGTTCGGTAACTAAATATTAAGTCAGTAATAATTAAGGAGTTATTAAGTCAGTAATAATTAAGGAGCTTATGGCGGGAGTTTCCATGACTCCAGAACAAGTACATCCACATGCGGGAGCTTTTCTGAATGGATACCAAAAAATGGGTTACAGTGTCCACACATCATGTTAGCTTTCCCTTCCTACACCTGTTGTTTGCCTTTTAGAATTCGGTCTCTAATTTGAAGAGACACATAGAGGTACATTTTAGTTTAAACTTATGCCTTTATCACATCATTTCAACCTGTCTAAGCTAGCTCGCTGCTAACCTTATACACCCAACATAACTGTAAATCTTTGATGACAGTGAAGCTTAATTGCAAGTCGTGAGTAATATTTGTAAATTACAATAAGGGGGGAAAAACACAATTCAAAAATACTCACTACTCTGAGTACTTTTTAACAAGGTACACTGACTTCAGTAGTTTCTAGGAGAGGTATTGTTACTCTACCCAGAGTTCATTTTTCAGTCCTCAGTATATTCAGTACTTCAGTATATTTTATTCTTCGTAGTCATCTGATTTTGCAAAATGCTATCCTTTGCAACTGTGGAATATTGCCTCCTGTTGTGACACTGTTTTTAATTTGTTTCCTTGAAATCCATCTGTAATACTGTGGCTTATGTTGCCAGTGTTTGGGGCACCCACACTGGAAAGTGCACCAGCTTTTGAAAAACACAATCATTACTTAATATGCATGAATCAGAAATGACAGAAGTCGTTTTCCTGAAAACAACAGCAAAGGCTAAAATTAGTAAGACCACATCGGACCTGTGCTTTCTTCATTCTGGTTTTTCAGCTTCCCAATGCTTCCTCTCAGTCCTGTTGGATCTTATCAGTGTTTCAGGTGCTACCAAATACTGAACAACAGCTTAAAAATGAGTCATTCCTCATTCAGATGAGATGTCAAGCCCAGTATCTGTTTGTATAAACTTTATTCTGTTCCCTTTGCTGTTAATACAGTTCCACATAAAAATGTCAACGAAAAAAAAAACTTTCTTTATGTACTGGTTAGTTAGAAACACAGAAAGACCAAAATACTAAGAGGCCAGTTCCCAGAGTTCACGATTCCATTAACCACGAGAGGGATTATGAGAGAAATCCGTTGCCCTGACAAACACTTTCAGTTAAATTTTTATGGGAGAATTTGCTGTTTAACATCTGACCCAAAAATCAGACATGTGCTCCACAGGAGAGATTCATGTTGATGCCACAGGAAAATTCTCCATGTTATATCTGATAAAAGTGTGTGACTGAGAAGCTGAAATTTTCTGCTGAGTGACCCCATACTGTCAGGAATGCAGACTGCCGACCTGTCGATTCTGTCTGCTGTGGCCCCTGGACCGCGGAATGTGAGGACGACTCTGTGGTGGTGACTTTGATCACACTGTGAGTTTTCCTTTGCCTCACCCCCAGGTGGCGCAGTAGTGCTGTTCCCATTCCCCAATGAAGGGTGCTATTTAGGTCAACTTGAGACTGTTGTTTGAGTTTCCTGTGATGCCCTGGCACACTGTGCAGGAAGTGACCTGTCGCATGGTGTCTGGGATGGGGCTCCGGAATTTACCAGAACAAATGTAAGGACTAAGGTTATGGGTGACAGACAGTATATTCAGTGATAAGACCTAAAATCATCATAAAAGAAACGTTAACATTTTAAAGGAACAGTGATCATCATAAAAAATATCAAATTGAAAAATTACTAAAAAAAAAAAACTATTACATCAGATGCAAATTTCTGAATAATGAATCATAGACCAGTTTACACAAATACAAACAAGCTCTAGATATCCGTACAAATTTCATTACATACAAGTACATTGTTGTAAATACATTACCAATAATCATAACAACATTTAAACGACAATATCATTATATAGCTATACAACTCTTGTTTGTTATCATTTGTAGCCTAATTATGTTCAATAGACTTTAATATAATTCGTCTACAGTTCTGTATACTTACAATTTAGCTGTTGGATAATAATTATTGTAATACTGTAAATTGTGGCCACTGACACCAGCAGACAGGTGAAGCCTATGGGAGCCGTGCAGTGCTGGTCATCTCAGCACTGCATGGTGTGAAGATCACACTGATTCACTTTTCTTCCTACAGTTTTTTTTTGAGTATCTTTCTCCATTGATGAATGGGTAGGATAGTGAAGAGGCTCAGCAGAACGCAGCTATTCTACACTGACTCTGGGTCACTCCTTACGTTCATTACTGGGCTTCTAAAGTTCGGAAAGTGTGGGACATCTTGCTTTTTTAAAGAGATTCTTTCTTACAGTTGTCATATGCCATTAGCCAGACAAACCATCTTTCTGTCACTTCATATGAACTTCTGGATTGTTATTTAATCTATAGCACCAGAGTCTACTGGGCAGTGAGATATTTCCCCAGCAGGTCCTCCAGAGGTTGCCCCGATGGTCCACGAACCATCATGCCATCAGCTCTGTGTCCTGGCAGGACACAGGCAAAGTCCAGGTTCTGTAGAACTCCCAGTCTATTGCTGAAGTGGAGACTCGGAAGCAGAACCAAATCAGCGATCCCACACATCGCCCACAACCCACCAGCAGAGAGACACTGTATTAAGTTCTGACCATCTTGTCCATTCACTGAGGCTCTGCTTTTATATTCAGTATAAGATGGAACTGAGTGTATAATATGAGGTCAAGGAATCTCCAGACACTTACTGCTTGCTAGGTGCATAGTCTATAATCCTGTGCTTATCACACAGCCAACCACATCCATCCCCATAGCAAATTAGCTGAAGGCTTGGTTTGAGCTTCCAGTTGACATTCTGCAGAAACAAGTGACCTTTCACTAGGAGGGTGTTCACTGTCCAGGAGGAGCAAGTGAGAGGCCTGGTTCAGCCTGGTCCTGCTCTTAGGAGCATGGCTGCAGGGCCCTGGGGGTAAAACACATTCTTTTTGAGAAAGATTGTGAGAATGCAGAGAGCTGCCAGGTCCACTGGGATATTACCAAGTCCTCCAGCCCAGATGATGGCAGCACAGTGAGGAGTACACAGAAGAGGTGTCATGGAGTGCACCCAGGGGTGCGCAATATAATTCTATGGTAAAGGAAATAATGGGTAAGAAAAACTTATTTCTTCATGGTTTGAATGTACTCGAGTCAAGTTTTTTTCTTTTTCACTTGATTTTGCCATCTTATCTCACTCATGTCTCATCTGTAGCTCCTACACACTGACGCACGCACACACACACGCGCGCACACACACACACACACACGCACACACACACACACACACGTACAGTTATGAGGGGGAAATGCATTTTAAACACACTGACACATAATGTCCCCACTATAAGTGAAGGCTTCAGTTCCACTTCAGTGGCCTGTATCTGTGTCTGTGCTTATGGGAGTGAATTTGACCCTAGTCTGCAAAAACCCGAGTCAGCAAGGGCTAGGACACCCCTCTCCTAGAATTGGCACGACCCAGGCTGGTGGTGCTGCTCTTGCGGGGCGGACCAGGCACGGGGACAGCAAGGGGGGGCTCAGGGGGGCAGCCGTGCTGCAGCAAGATGTCAGCACACTCCTGGCTGCCAGATAGACGCGCCATCGTTAGGGCAGTCTGGCCCTGGGAATCCTTCGCCATCACGTCGCTGCCATACTGCGGAGAAAGGGAGGGAGGGATGGAGTGACACCGCCGCTTAAAAAACGAAATATAGATTTCTAGTTGTGATTACGAAGGACATTCCAGAAGGTGAGCCACTTTAAAATTGTGAGTTAGCTCAGCCCATACATGCTCTTAGTAACATCATAGCCGGTGACGAAGCACCAGCAGAATGAATCAGAATGGATTATGGCCAAGTTCCAATCTGAAGACCTGGACTGACACCAAAGAGAGGCTTTCTCACCCAGACCAGCAGCTGGGTCATCACAACATTGCCCAGCTGACAGGCTGTGTGAAGGACGGAGCCCTGGTCAGATGGGGACTCGCTGGCCGGGCTGGGCGGGGCTGCGTTGATCTCCTCCTTAGTACTGTGGGCGAGGAGAAGCAGCAGCTTGGGAAGGTCTTTCTCCTTCACAGCGGACAACAGCCTGGCGGACATGGCCGTTGGGGAGTCCTGGGCCGGTGCAGGCAGGGGGGCCACGAAGAGCCTCTGCTCGTACTTGGCTCGGATCCATGATTCCCTCTCCTCCCTGGGACATGGCAGAAACTCAGTCAAGACACAGATTAAAGGTTGGCAAGCTCACTGGATGCCCCCCACTGTGTGGCACAGCCTCCCTGCACTCACCGGCTGGCCTCCGGTGTGGGCTTCCGGCGGCCCTTGGTGCAGCTTTCCCACACGCTGTTGGCCATGTGGTTCCCAATGGATGTGAGCACCAGCGTGAGCTCACGCGGCCAGTCGTCCAGGTCCAGTGAGCGCACGCGTGACAGATGTGTCCCCAGGTTGCGGTGGATCCCGGAGCACTCGATGCAGATCAGCGCGCCCAGGTTGAGGCTGGCCCAGGTAGGGTCTAAGGGAGGACCACAGAAGGGTCAGGAGAACAGGAGCCACATGAGCGGAAAGGGAGCAGGGAATTAGGAAGGAAGGATGAAGAGGCAGAGATGGAAAGACAGAAATCACAGTCACACACTCACTGAGGGCGTTGCAGTCCACACACAGACCGTTCCCCCGGGCGTTCCTGATGGCCTGAAGGGCGACTGCCTCGCTCTGGCTGCTCCTGCGTGCCTGCAGATCACACACATGCACATCAGTCTGTGCAAAGCCTTTCTCCCTGGCTGCCCAGCAGCAGGTTGTCATGGGCAGCCACTTGCCTTGTTCTTGCTGCTCTCACAGGACTGCAGGCTAGCCAGAATCTGGCTCTCAATAGCTTGCACCCAGGAGTCTCTCTCTTCCTGGCTCTGGGCCTCGAAGTGCCATGTCTGCCCCGTGCTGGCCACGATCATAAAGTCGGAGTTCTCCTCCTCTGTGACGAGATGACACACAGGTAGAGTGACATGTGCCAGGAACTGTGCCCCACCTCTGAAAACGGAGCCTTCGCCCATTCAGCCAGTCACACAGAGACAGCACATGCTTTCACGACCTTTCTGCATGTTTGTGCCTGCATGCTGGGGGAGGTACGATGGAAATGAGGGGCTAACGGGATGAATGTTACAGATGAAGGGGCTGCTTCAACCACCGACCTCGTATGTCAGAGTGATGGACGCTTTGCAAGCACAGCAAACGCAGACTGACACACAGACACAGTCTGTGGCTTCCCATGTCACCCTGGGCTCTGTTACCTGTCTTGTAAATGTTTCTCAAGCTACCAAAGCTTTTTAATTTCCACATTTTGCGCTTGGCTGCAGAGCAATAGGTTAGCCATTATCCCAGGAAGGTAGAGGGCAGAGAGAGGAAGAAGAGAGAGAAAGGAAGAGGTCATTGAAAAGGGAGAGTCAAGTAGGACAGACATCAGCTGTACAGTCAGTGAGCAGTGGGGTAGAAGCCTCTGGATCACAGTACAGAACACTAAGGGCAGTCCCTAACAGACAGAACTGCTGCTTGGACTTGCAGGAACCTAAGTCCAGATGATCGTTTTCAGTGTGCTCATTCTCATGTTGGAGATACTCACCCTCAGCTTGCCCGATTGTAGCGTCACCTTTCTGGTTCATGCTCTTCTTCCTCCTGTGTTTCTTTCTGTCAGACATTGGAGAAGGTGGGGCATGGTCTTTTGGAGTGGGGGGGCTACTTACGCCTTCGACAGCAGAATCTGATGGAGGACGATGAACACACAAGCTTACGATGCGCTTGGGTCTTCCGTTGATATGTAGTTATGCAGTGTCAAAAACGGAAGTATAACCAAAACAAGCAGCAGACGGACACTGTGCTGAAGTTCTGAGGGACATACCCACGCTCTGGGCCTTATTGGACAAGGAGGACGGACAGCGTTGCACCCCCCTCTCTCCACGTGGTGAGACACCACCCACACCCGCCTCATCCACTGGCAACAGGCCGGCTGGCAGAGAGTCACAGGAAGGTGCAAATGAGAAAAATATGAATAAAACTCGTTCCCACTTTATCTGAAATGTTTGTGAATTCTGTGAAGCATTTCCTGCCAAAATGATGACACTGATTTCCCAGAACCCTCCTTCTTGCATTTCAGACGGTGACTCACCAGAGGTGCTACCCTCAGGCCCTAGTGCATCCTTCACCGTCCCGTTGAGGCCAGGCGAGGGTCCGCAGGAAGTGACGGCACGGGGCGGCCGCTTGCCCGGCACCTTCACGGTGACTCGGAGCAGGTCCACCTCCTTTCCATGGACGCTCTGCATGTAATCCTGCAGGGTTACACAGCATGATGACTCACACAACTTCCACGTCTTACTGCTCTGTCGGGATGCCACCTAGAACGGTGCTTCATTAGGATGCCTAGTATCTAGACACTGCTGCAGATTCTGTCAGGGATCCAGATGGCTGGGATGCTCAGAGTGTGCTTGTAGATGGATGCCTTCCCTGAGGCCCTGACTCACATTGTAGCTCGAGTGGTAAGACAGCATGCCATTGTTGCTCAGGGTCACAAATTTCTTCTTCCACTCTTTGTTGAGGGAACTTCCACCACGCTTCCACAGAACGCTCTGGAAGGTGAGGACAGACATTAGGTGTTTATTAGCACATTCTCTGGCTTGGTGCAGGGAGGGTGGGCAGCGGGGCCGCCAGAGACCCTCACACTGACCTGCTTAATGGGCACAGCCCTCCCACCGGCCGTATCCCCCTTGCTGTCCACGCTTCTCTTCTCTGTGTCGCTACCTCGTCGGTTCTAGGGAGGAGGCATCATTACACTGTTACACACAGAAGCTTCTGGAAAAAGACAGACCACGAAGAAGGAGTGAGGACAGGGGGAACTGGAAATGGGGCTTAGTCACCTACATCACAGACTGGGCCTGTTCTGCCATTAAACGGTTTCACTCGAAGGAAAAAGTGACAGATACACATATACAGCTTGCTGGGGCTTCATCTGCGGTGTTTGCTGTGGTTCCCTGAAAACAGACAAGCTGACAGCACAGCCTTCCTCCTGCAGCTGTACATCTCCACAGGCTACTTCTGTAAGTTGCTTCTATAAGTGTTAACACTGGCAGAAGGGAGCTGCTTCGCCTGCCCTGAGTTCGCCTTGCTGTGATGGTTTGTGTGGAATGGTGCCATCCTGAGGCCATTTGGTGTTATTGCAGTGGGCCAATCTGGAGAATGAGGCCAGCTATTCTCAAGCTGATTCCGAATCAGGGCTGAAAACACCGATTCATAAATAACATCAGGCTAAATGGACCTTGTGGTTCTGGCCCCCAAACATGTGACCTGGCGACACGCAGCAAGCTACACCCAGGGCTAACCGTGAAGAGAGATGTCCGGCGCCGGGGGGCATTGCGCAGGGGCCCTGGAGTCGCACTTCCAGCTCCATCTGCGCCCCCCCGAATCTCCTTGTGGCTGACGACAGGGGTCGAGGGCAGAGATGATGAGTAATCACTGCTCTGGCCTCCATTGCTGGCCTGTTGGATGGGTGGGGGGGGGGACACTCAGTGAAGAAATGTTCTCCGTCCACTTCCTGCACAGTAAAAGCTGCTTCACTGCCTCACCTGTCCAGGAAAGGCTCCTGACACTGGCGTCGAGCCCCCAGAGTGACTGGGGGAGTTGGGCAAGGATTTGCAGGCCAGCTGGGAGGCTAGCTGCTTTTTGTACGCCACTATCTTCTGGGCAGCTGTGAGCACAAGTGGACATTAGTAAGGAACAATTTGTAATGTACTGAAAAAAACGATCAGGACACTGTGATACACTATGCCGAAGACAGATATGGACTCTGAGAATTAACTGCAATTACCATTCCCATCCAAGGAGGTGGTGAAGATACGAAAAACAAATTTTGTGGGGATGTGACACCTTTACTCAATGGTGCCACACAAATTCAAATGAAATAAGAGTGAACTAGGTTATCGATGTCTGCAAAGGCGGCCAGTCACCCTCTGTGAAGACCCGTTCCACGTTGAGCCCGTAGGTGGCGCAAGTCTCGTAGTAAGCACAGCGACGCACATCCACACACAGTCTTCTCGCTCGTGCATCCTCGATCGTCCGCGGGTTGGTGCTGCTGATCTTGTCTTAGGTGTGGAGACACACATTCCTGGCACAGTTAGGTTCTCCCCAAACGAGCTTGATGGGCCGAATGGCCTCCTCTCGTTTGTAAATTTCTTATGTTCTTATGATACATCTGTCACTCATTCACGGCCGCACCATCCAGACTGCACCATCGCGTCCCCTCGGTAATGCCCAGCTTACCCTGTGTCCCCACCACAATCAGAGGGACTTCTGCCATGTTTCGGTGGCTGCTTAGCTTGCTGTAGTTGTTATATACTTCCTGGAAGCTGGTCTCATTCTCCAGACTGAAGACCAGAATGACAGCATCCAGCCAGTCGCTGAACTGCAGATGTTAGCAGATAAGATGGGAGGAAGGAGGTGGTTAGGGTGACATAACCAAGTTCACTGGGCATATGTTATTAATGGACCGAATATTATAAGCTGAAATCCAAGAAAGAACTTAAGATGCATTGGCAAGGACTTACTGCCACTAAAACTGAACACTGGGTGAGGTAAATTCCCTAAAACTGTACAGCGGACTGCACATACTTGGGCATCTGGGGGACCGCACTCCTCCCGGATCAGTAGCAACTGGCTCTGCCCCTCAACCAGCACTTCCTTCTTGTGCCTTCCCCCTACGGTACAGGTCAGAGAGGAGCGGGTCACAGGACACATCACATGACTGAGACCAGTAGCACGTGTGTCAGTGTGTCAAGGTAAACCTTCAGGGGACTCCAGTGGAAGGTAGCTGCCAGTTATGTATCTGTTCACCAGTGCAGAATGGCCACTGCGCAGGCTTCCCAGAACCCCCTGGGAGGACACAGAGATGAGGGCGTCTCACTTTATATGTATAAAAATATACAGACAACACAGAAATATCCCTGTGCGTGATATATTCTCGCTACAACAAACACTATGCTCTCACATGAACTGTAAATATCTCCTATGGATACAGCACAAGAAGGACGTTGACAGGCATGAAATAGACAAACAGAGGCTTAAAACAGATGGATATAATGAACACATGGCAGACATCGACAGACAAGTAACAATCACACAGTGGACGCCAACAGACCACAGAAATATGCAGTCGAGAGAGTCTTTTACCAGTCGGAGCTCTGGGACTGAGCGACTCAAGGTCCATTCCTGGCTGTTGGCACAGGCCGCTGGAAGATGGGGTCAGGGAGATACAAGGGGAGGGCAGAAAACAAGAATCCAAAGAAAATGTAGCTGTTAATAAAAAGATCTACTAACTGTGTGGTGTTCTTGTCTCTGGAAGAGAGCATTATTAATCCTATCAATAGCAGTGACGTATCACCTCATTTAAAGGCCGGAAGTCTCTGCTTTCTGGGAGGAAGTTGCCCGGATTCACTTTTTTACTCAAGCGATCATGTAAGATCATTGGCTGAAGCTTGACAGATGACCTGGGTGCTGAGGGAAGTGTGAGTCATCCTGTTAAACACTCCAGCAGGGAGTGCTGTCCACCTCTCTAGCGTGTTAGAAAGGACAGTGTAGAGGCAGGGTTGGCCAAGGTCACCCTGGCACGCGCAGCGATGGAGGCGCCGCTAAGATCATTTCACAGCCTCCAGGAGGCTTGCATTTCAAGACTGTGACAGCTCTGCACGTGATCAATGAGGCCCGCCGGGTGCAAGCAGGCGGCTCGTCCCAGCTGCACACCTAAACACATCCACCGTGGCTGATCGGTGTGTCATATAAAGCAGGCAAAAGGGAAAAACGAACGTGCGTCTTTTTAAAGGCGGTCAGAGCCATTTTTATGCAGAATTTCATCCGTGTTCCAACCACTTATAACAAATTACAAGCTCATTGGGACCTGGTGCCTCCGCCAGGCAGCACAGGCTACAAAGCTAAAGGAAACTGCCAGAACATTTGATATTTTTATCAACTTTGCTATCTCAGCGTTTTTTGTGAATGGGGGTTAGCAGCTGCTAAATGCAGTCAAATGAAAGGAAAGACCCTATAAATTAAGAAATAGACCTGTGTGTTATATGCATCCACCATGAGGCACCTACATAAAATCGCACGCTGATTAACCTAAGACACTTCATCTACATACATGTGGTGCACTATATATATCGTTTTAGCATCGTCATTGCAACGTGATGATGCGTAATGTCCTCGCATTTTCACCACTGCTTTGTGTGTTTTATTTGGCTATAGTTTATTTTGGGTAATTTCATCTCCTTTTTTTGTTTGTTTATTTTATAAATATCACAATATTACTCGCGGTAACTTCACATACTGCGAGGTGATACCATGCAGCCCTATTTATACCACTGTGTGTGACGTGCAGCTCTCTACTCACCCCAGCTGGACGGGGTGTATCACAGTCATAGAGTAGAGCTCTACATAAAATTGCTCTGACGGCAAAGCTCATGCTAACAGGTACACTAATGAACAAACTAAAATCTGTGCTAACTGCCACATTAATGCCTGCTTCAGCAGGCAGACTAAGGGTCTACTTACGCTAGGCGATCCCTAATGTGCTTGACGATGTTTGTCCGGTCCGTTTGACCAGTATGATTGCTCTGTATCGTGGCCCAGGAATGGTTCAGTCTGACTCAGCCACGGTACACATCTCGCGTGACTGCTTCTTATACGTGCAGCACGATTAAATGAAAATCGTCGTGTTGCAAACTCGATAAATATATGAGGGCTGTGTGTCATCGTGCTCAAAATGACACCAAATTAGCCACAAAATAAGGACATTAATCATGAACTCCATTGTGCTGTGCGATAGCGCTTTTCTTCCTATTAATGAAGATGATAAAAGTGTGCACGGGCCCAGAAGGTTAAGTGCGATGTGAGCGCAGACCAGCGGGGGACTAGGGAGGCCGGGCAACCATGCAGGGCAACCGGGCCAAGTGCGAGTATGCCCTAATGATCAACCAAATGACTAGTGTTAACCACAATGCTAACTGGTACATAATATTTCCCTCAGGCCCTAAGGGTTACATATTAGTGTCCACCACATCCTAGAACAAGAGATTTAAAAATGAGAGAGGGATGAAAAGGGTTCCGTGTTTTTGTATGACCCTGAAAACGGAGGTTCATGGTGAACAGAGTTATAAAACACACACAAAATCAACAGATATAAAAGTACGCAGATAAAGATTCAGATTCACTTATACAGAGCCATTCGCTTTTACAGCTCCCTTCCGTAGGGACATTGTCGCCAGGGAGCTGACCAGCAGTTTTTAAAGTTTTGCAAAAAATCAGGAGGGCATGTGAGTGGGGTGTGAGACACATATCACTTCTGAACAGCTTGAAAAAAAACATAGTCCGGAAAGCAGTTGCAGGGTGCCACTCCAGATCCGAACCACGGTGCAATCTCTTCGGATGTGGGGCACTACTCGCACACAGTCCTCCACGTGCAGACAGCTTCTCTCTATCTCAGTTCAGATGGTGTCAAAGGGTGCTTTATCAACACTACTACATCCGGACGGATGCCAGAGCAATCAGACAGTGAGATCTTTATATTCTGGGAGCGCTATATAGGAATCACGCTCGCATCCGGACCGACTCTCTACAAAGATATACTGTGTAGCCGTCATATCTAAGGGGCATCAATAGAGGCTGCTGTCTACTCCCCTTAGAAGAGAGAAAGGGAGACTCCAACTTCCACTGCCATCTCTCTATCCATCCCCGTCTCTCCCTTCCTCTGTAACATCAGCCACTGTGAGACAGGCATCGTTCATGGCGCTCACTGTTGCCAAGGCAACCCTTCCTCCAGTCACCACTCTGCTCCAGTTCCACATACAGCCATGTAAATAAATCTTGTGCAATCAGTTGCACATTGATACATAAACATATTATGCACATTTCAATATGGAAAGCAGCCTAACATGAGTGAGGAAATGCCTGTAGCACGGCCCCTTCTTTAGGCAAAAGTGTATAAACCCTCCCAAATCCAAGTCAGCCCCATGCCACGTTTAAAAAATGAGCAAAGGGTTTTTCTGGGGGAGAATGGGTGTGCTAGAGACCAGCATCACCTCGCTATCATAAATGTCATAAAGCTCTCACTGGAGATCAGCGGAACCCATCCCCCCTGCTATTTCTCAGCACCAGAAGGCAGTCAGATCTGTGCACAGTTTCAGTCAATTATTTATATTACACTTATACTTGACAAATTATTCAGCACTTACAGCTACCAGAGACGCTTATTTGTCACTATCTGTGGAAACATTACTAGAGTGGCAAGTGCTCCATATGGACTCCCCCTGCTGGGAGGAGGACTGCAGGGTGAGCTTCAGGGTTTGGTCTCCATCTGCTACTTCCACATCCCTCTGATTTCACCTCATCGACATCTCTCATCAGGTTATCATCTCACCCTGTCTATCACTCTCGTTAGGCTCTGATTACGGGCGGGCAGTGGCCAATTTGAACAGTGGTGCCCACCCATCATACCCAAATGCACACCCCAGGATGACATCCTAGTAACTCCACTGTCTACCTGTTAACCTCTGATTACCCTGTATCTTTCCCATTAATCTCTGACTTTACCCTGTCCATCAATCCCATTAACCTCTGATTTTACCATATCTACTTCTCTCATTAATCTCTGATTTTACCCTGCCTACCTCTCTTTAATCTCTGGTATTACCCTTCTTACCTTTCATTGTGATCTTTGTGAAGAATATCTGAGGCTTATATTAGACGGTAAAGAGTAAAAGTTGTGAGAAGGTGCATTTTTCGCATTAGTGTCTACTTGAAATTCTGGACCCTTCTACAGTATATCACAACAGTTTTATGTTGGTGAAAAAACTGGGAGAATCATCAGGCTCACAACTCCAGGACTGTGTGTTTGACCACTGCCTTGGATCTTGAATGTTCTGTATGTGTGAGTTTCCCCTGGATGCTGTAGGTTTCTCTCATAGACCAAAGAAGTAGTTTAGGTACACTGGCATCTCAGAATTGCCCTTAGTGGGCGACTGGGTGTTTGTACCCCATGATGAACAGGAATCCCCTCTGTCCCCCGTGCACCCTGGGATAGGCTCCAGGCTACCTGGATCGAAAGTAGATGAAGGATGCAACAACTGACCTCACTTTTAGGCGTGTAATGAGTTAAAAACAAAAAAACAGGCAGTGGAATGAATCAGGCTGAGAAATTCCCCAGCGGGTTAGAATATGACACAAAAAGCACAGAGGGAACAAAATCTGAGCAAAAATGACTTGGGCAAATGTGGGAGAAAACACAGTGGGTAGGGCATCAAAGACAGGTTTAAGGCACCGGCTGCATTCTCTACCATTTTCATTGGTCTTCTGCAAATTTTCTAAGCTGAAAGGAAGAACAGAAGAGACGGAAATAGAAGAAGCATGGAAGGGGTGGACACTGAGGGCCACAGAGAAGGCAGCTAGAAAAGAACACACAGCCTACATGTGCAGTCTCAGTGAGGACCCAGTACCTCAACACTGCATGTACAGCTCCCTGCAGTCTCAGTGAGGACCCAATACCCAATTACCACCCAATACTTCAGCCCTGCATATATCCATATCAGCCAAGAAAGGTACGTGAGAACAGCAGGATCTGGCTGTCAGTAATGTCTGCAATGTTTGCTGTTAAACCGGTGCTGCCAAATCTCCATACTCTGCAGGTGTTAAGACTTCTCTGACTGTGGTGCATCATCCTGATAATCACCATGAGTAACCCTGCTCGTTGTAACACACAAAGGCTCCAGGGGTGCACAGGTGAGTCACGACCTCACTGCAGGTGTCACTTATGAAGAAATGCAACAGCTGTCGGGATCCTGCAGGTCCTGGAGCTTTGAGGCAAATTCAGATGGAGACAATGAGGGTAGGCAGATTCTTACCTTCCTCTTCGCTCGATTCCCTCTGCACAGAGCCGTACATGGGGCCAGCTGGGACGGGCGTGCTCTTGGTGAAAATCCCACTGATGAACTTTAACATTTTGCGGTCACGCGCCGAGGCTCTCTGTGCCTGGCCGTATGCTGGGGTGGTTCCTAGGGTGGGTCCCATGCCCATCAGAGACTGGCCCTCCTTGCCTCGCCGGAGGTCTTCGGACAGGATGCGCAGGTCGCTGTTATCCAAAGTGCGACTTTTACCTTTACGAGGAGGTTTAGGGACTGGCGTGACTGGGGTGGGGAGTGAGGCAGACCCAGTCTTCAGCCTCTCCGTCCTGGGGCTCCCCCTTGTGGCAGCTGCATCAGCATCCTCAGCCCCTTCAGCTCTTCTGTGTGGAGCTCGGGCCTTCCCCTCTTCCCCAGTCCAGGACCCTCGGCCGGGCACTAGGACCGGGCTGAGGGGGGACATGGCCTCCGCTTTCTCCTTGCGGTCCAGACTCTTTGCGGACTTAGAGACGCCTTCCTTTACATCCCTTAGCTCCCGCTGACTCACAGTACCACTAGGGGGTTTTTGTAGGGACCCTGACCGCTGACCAGAGCGGATGGGAACGCTGCTTCTGGGGGAGGGCTTAGGAGCAATCGTATCGACAGATTTCCTCATTTGCGGAGCCACTCTGGATGTCTTACTGTCTGAGGATTCCTCTCTGTCCGTCTCTCCACTCTCTGCAGTCCATCTGGTCCTTTCCTCATCAGTGTCCTTCACAGGGGTGGAAGGAAGCACTTTGGGACGGACCACTGACCTCTCCTTTGCTTTGGGGCGGCCATCATCCACAACTGACCACCTGTCTTCAACTACCCTGGGGCACGGTCTGTCTCGGCTCTGGGGTGTAACCCTCTCTGTCCCTGGTTCAGTCATAACTTCCTCTTCCTCCAACTCTGTTTCCTCTTCATCATCCTGTTTCTTCTGCTGTGCCAGCAGCTCCCAATCTTCCCACCCCTCGCCTTCCCGGCTCCCTGCTGCTGCTCCCAGGATAGAGCCCTTCGTGTGCTGCACCCCATCATCTCCCACCGACTCGACTTTAACCAGGGTCAGGGAGATGAGGTAGGTGGTGCGCCGCTGCAGACTGCCGGATTGGCTCATGTGGTCCGCTTGCAGTGGACAGACCATAGACCATAGGTTGCAGCCAGATCGGATAGCAGTATCTATAGTTACTTGAAAACGATCGATGAATTCAAACGATGGTCAGTCGGTGATGAAATGGACAGAGTGTAAAAGATAGGCAGCGGTACCTCTTCAGGTCACGAAGGCAGAGTTTCACTGTCCACTGCAGAATCAGTTGATGGAACTAAGCCTCGCACAGAGGTGAAAGGTATTCTGATGAGCAGGAGGGCAGACTCCTGCTTGACTTCCTTGTGGAACTTGCCTCTGGACGGAGATGTCCTTCTACTATCCCTTCACATTCTACTCTGGCAACCTGCTTAGAACCGGCAATAAATCTACAGACTATTCTGCGCTTCTCTCTCTCTCTCCTCCATCTCGGAAGAAGCCAGCAGCGAGCCACGTTCTCCACTCATGACAACAGCCCGCCTTCTCGCTTCTTTGTTTTTAAATGAAAATATCACAGCTCAATCCATCAGCCACATGTCCCCAGGGCCGTCCGTTAACAAGGTACAGACACTGTTCTCCTAGAACCTCTGTCTTGCTGATGTGACATTCATTTATTTTCTTTTCCATTGATGTTATTTTGGTCCCCCTTGTTTACCTCATTAATTAGACCGCCTTTTTTGTTCTCGAGCAAAGCGTGGCGTGATGCTTAGCTGTAGTCCACAGTGCAAGACAATGAGGAATAAAATGAAGAGCCAGTGAGAAGCACAAAGGCATCTGCGGCACACGGAGTCGCACATGGAAGGCGGCACCACCCGCAAGGGCTGCCAGACGCCGGCGAAGAAGCCGGCAGGTGTAGCTGTGCACAAGCAGGTTTCCCGGCCGACTCACCGGAAAACGGTCATCCGTATGGCCAGGGAGAAAATGCCAGAAGGGGCGGCGGCAGCCAGATCAGGGAGTCCCGCTCACACACCATGCAAAAGGGGAGCTGTGCTACGCCGCTACACACCTCTCAATCCGACGGCCGAAATCAAACAGGTTCAAGGTGGGGAACTGGGAGCAAAAAATGGCCCCTAATCCTGCCAAGAACGGAGAAGGTGCAGACAATGCTGTTTCACGGGGGACTTGAGTGTCTGTGGCACCAGTACTTTTGAGGTGAGCGAGCCAGTAAAGCACGGCAATAAAATCAGCGTGACTGTTCCCCTTATTTGCACATCCCCCTGGACACAGTCCTCCAAGCTCACAGGTACGTTGTAGGTACAGCTCCTACCTCAGCGATGGCTCACCGATCTCGCAGTCTTCCCGGTGCCTTTTCTACATCTGACTCCCCATCCTCAGCAGGAAATAACGGTGAGGAAAACCCTTTCAGCGCTCCCCTCTCTCGCGCTTCTGCTCTGGCTCCCTGCCCCTCTGCCGAGGCGCTCTCCCGCTCGCTGCCCCCTCCCTCTCCCCCGCCGTGAAGACAGAGAGCGGCGATGCGTTGCAGGGGAAGGCAGCAGATAAGCACAAAAAAAACCGTGTGACCCGGTGATGAAGCACAGCGGAGAGCTGGAGGTGGGGGGGCATCCAGAAAATGAAAGGGGGAGGTGAGCAGAGCAAATCGAGAAGACCGGGAAACCAAGAGAAGGGGAGAGAAAGAAAGGGAGAGAAAAAGGGGAGGCTGGCTTGGCCCTCCTTCTCTCTGCAGCAGCAGCAGTGTCTGCATCCGTCACAGCCTGTCAGCGTGGCAGCAGACGCAGCCGCTGCGTCTCCTCACTCTGGCAGCGCGGCTCAGCGCGCTTGTTACCAAGGTGCCGGAATCTTCCGGGCCCTCGCTCTATGACAACACCCCTCCCCTTCTGCCAGCTCTGCCTCCCCCCCATTTTCTCCCCCTTCCTGCTGCTGGTCCCTCTCTCTCTCTCTCTCGCTCCCTCCATATGTTTATTGATCTGTTAGCCTGTGTTTATTAGCTGAAACAGTCAGACATTTGCACACAGTGTGAGGAACCAGCTGTGGAGCAAGGTGCACAGGAAAATTCGCCGACAAATGGAAGGCATCGGCCGCAGAAAATCTGATGCGTGAAGCAACGTTTAAAGGGGTGAAGCATCCTTTGTGATCCTGGATCCATGTAATCCTACCATGCCTGATCACGCTGCCTTTTCAGTTATACCTTATGTTTATCTGGTAAATCCTAGACCTTTATTGTATTGTGGTGTGGTCCCATCCATGTTGTCCCTGGTGTGCCCTTAGGTAATGCCCCTCGCCCCCCCCACGACCCGCAGCAAACACCAAAAGCCACAGCAGGGGGTATAATGACGGTGATCATGACTGTCACTTTGTAAGCCTCCCACAAACAGCACAAGGTTAGGGTGTTTGGTACCATATGCAGTAAGTGGCCGATTCTTTCCCAACATGACCCCCTATCAAACCATCACACCACAGCACACCCATAATCTTCTGCGCATGAAGGAATGCAGCCTCCTCACACCTTGGCTGAACTGTGAGCTGCCGGTAGTTGGGTATAGTTTATATGTGAGCAGTAGCAGGTGGGTCATTCTGGCTCAACTCAACAAATATTTGGTATCTCAACAAATGGTCCACGTTCAACCATCTTACTTATTTAATTCAGAGTATGTAACAAATAAATATATAAAGTAAATATAAGTTTATATTATTTTGTGACAATGTATTGATGAAATCTATTAGTATGCATCATCAAAAATATTAAATAAATGAAACACTTGTTGTTTAAAATATAAAATGTGAATTGAAGGAATGATTCATGTCATTTACCGAAATATTTAATTTAAACAAAGGAAGCTCAATAATCAATCAGTGCACGGTATGTTACCTTTGTATAATTCACACACTTCTGTTGTGTACTGGAGGCGGAATTGTTCAATTCAAGAATTGTTATTCAGTTATAACAGTTACAGTCAGAACACAAAGAAACAAAAAATAGAAACAAATCAGCCAAACAAAGAAATGGGAAAAAAATAAAGACCTTGCTAAATTACAGTTAAATAAGTAAGATATCTGAAATACGTTGTTACTATTATAGCAATACCAAAATTGATATTTTTTTCTAATTTGAGCTAGGTTTACATTTCCTTTGAGTCAGAGGTACATGTGTTTTTGTCAGGCACAAATTTATTAAGCAAAATCGCACATTATCTAAAACAAAGCAAGTTATGGAGTGTCACGGGTTACGCTGCAGGATCAATGAAATTTTCAGTGCTCAAAACTATTTGAAGCTCAAAAAAACCCTTAAAACAAAAAACACCATTTAGTTTTGTTTGATGCAAAAAGAACCTAGAACTTTCAAATGACACAATGAAAGTGACAATATTTTTACTGGCCAAGATTCTGGGCCTGTAGCAGGACCACCGATATGGGAATTCACGAGGTCAGGTGGTCTGTTGTGCACTCCTCTTGAGAGATTAGAGAAAGATAGCAAGGGCAATTGCAGAGTATTGAGTAACACTAAAAAGGTGCATGTTAAATAAAAACATATTTGGAATCAGGCCTAAGACTTATATATCCACATTTTATTCAGGTGCCGAGGTGTTACCATTGCAAAAGGTACAGGCATCTGAAAATAGCCAAGCAAGCATTTTTGTGAACGACGGAAAAATCTCACAGAATTTCAAACCAGTGTAACTCCTAAACTATCTGAGCTAGACCAGAGAAATTTTGGATTTTCCATATAGGCCCAGGGGCAAACAAAATGTCACAAGATGGTTCAATCCTGAGATTATCAAGCGTGGAACATTATTGATTTGAGTCAGAATGACACGGATGTAAACCCTTGCTGTTTCTGTGGCTTACGTTATAGACATCCTGCGCTATAGACATCCTGCATTATAGACATCCTGCGTTACAAACACCCCCATATAGAGAGCACCAGTCTGGCTGTGGCTGGCTGGGACTACACCCCCCAATGCACGGACCAAGGATTCACACACACTATTGGCTTTTTCTGGAGACTACTATCTTCTCTGACATTCCTCTGTCCTGCCTGCCCCTCCCCCCCAAGATGCTCTCATTACCATGTGACTAAATTGCCCCGATTCACCCTGCTCCCCTCATTAAGGTGGATGTTGTGTGACCTCATCCCAAGGGCTGGTGCCTTTGTCAGTGCCGGTCCCCAACAAAAGCAACGATGCAAACCAAAGGTATGACACGGGACATGCCATGATGCATTAATGACTGCCATAAATAAAGCCCACTGATAGCCTGACCCCCCCACAGCATGTAGATCTGACTTACAGCCGAAAAATCAGGGGCTGCTGTGGTCTGGGGCTGTGGGGACACATCGCGCATTGAGTTACTTGACTCATCTGCAAGTCAAATAGTGCATCTGTGAAAAGCTCACATCCTACAGAATACACAGCATGGCTGGCGCTCCACAAATTACACTGTGAAGACGGACACTGCATTCAGCACAATGGAAATATCTTTCATCTTCAGCAAAGAACTGTTGCTGTAGTTGTACCCAGGGGCTAAATCAGAACCAGAGAGGAGGGAAAGCCCAGTCAGTTAGAGAGTAATACAAAATACATTTAAAAGTCTGATCAAAAGTTAATTTTATAATTTGATAAGGATATTGTACTTATTGCATGACTAATTCGTATTTGCATTTTATGAAAATGTTGTAACATGTAATTGAAACTTAAAAATGCATCAAAATGGCTTATTACTACAAGCAATACTCTTGCTTATTCATTTGTAATGTGCCCTGGAAAATACATTAAAATACTATGTTATTCACAGACTGCTTCTTACACATGTCTTGCCTCTAGCAAAGACTAACTAGTACGAAGTTTTGGCGGCAGTACGGTAAGCGAAATGAGTCAAAATACAAAAACACGGGACAGAAATCAAGGCATCGTGTAGGAATATCTCATCCACTCAAGAAATGAATGTCAGGTCACAGTCACTAATGAAAATTTATGTTAAAGCTGATGAAAAAAATGTGATTTTCTTTTTATTATAGAGGCATAACTTTGGGGGGGGGGGGGGTCTCCATCCATTTAAGTGGGTTCACTGAATCTTTTAATAAAATTTGGGAAAGTAAGAAAAGAAGGTTAATGTTGAAGGGAGCAGAGCTGCACTCCGGCAAGGTGAGATTCGGACATAAGGAGGCGGAGCTGGGCATATTCTATATTCAAACCCTAGCTGTAGCCGTCTTTCGGTAATGACATGCTAGCACGTCACCCCAGCTTTGTAGCATGAACACTGAGGTACATGTGAGAGACTGGGGTGAGTTTACGTCGCCGTGCATGTCTCTGGCTAGATAAGCCCCTCTTCTCTGTGCTTCTTGCCTGAACACAGGAGGATGTGGGTTCCTGGCTGACTGACAAGTGGCAGACAGGAAGTGGCTTGTCACGCAAAGTCAAGTCCCCGGCAACCGTATGACTATCTACTGATGGCCCATTCGCTTCGCCTCTTTACAACGTGGCACGTTAACTCTCAGCAACTGGACGGGTGCTGGATCGACAGTTTAACGAATCTCTCAGAACCAGAGGGAAGGGGGAAGGTCTGGTCCCTACCGTTTCTCAGAGAGGTACAGGAAGTGAGCTGCTGATCTTATCTAGGACTTAGAGAGCCCTGTCATTATGTTGGTGTCTTACAAAACAAACAGACACTATGACCAGGGACAGCTATGACCCTCCCCAATTATGACAAAAGGTTTCTCAAAACTGGCTGTACTTTGTATTATGTACATTTATTTATTCCTTATCCAAAGGAATTTAATAATTTTATCACATTTTTTACAGAAGCCCGTGTTCCTGATGTCCATGAGGTGGAACCTGCAGCCTTCCCATGGACCGTGGTAGAACATGGAGGCCTTGGCTGTGTTATTTACGTCATACCCCACGCTTCTGCTTCTCCTCAGCATGATATAAACAGCATCGCAGCTCAGCTGTGCTCCTATTCATGGTAGCGTGGAACTGGGTTTTGTGGCTTATCATGAGTCAGTGCTTCTAATCATAAGTTTTTTGTACTGTCTCGCGTGTCCAGCTTTTTTTAGCTAGGTCATAAACACTCCATTTAAAAATTACAAATATGGCAAATTAAATACTCAAGGAGCCACACTATATTAATAACGCTGCACGCGGCTAGCAAATTCTGCACTGTACAGCTCAGTATCAGCAGTTTGATGCTATCTAAGCAGGCATCAGCTTGCCCCCCCTCCCAACTGCGCTCTGTTAGAGAGCCCAGGCGGTCACGGCTCTGAGGGTGAGGCCAGCCATCCAGAAAAGTGAGCAGAGAAAAATCTAACAAAGTTCAGGAAAGGGTTTGGAAGAAAGATTGGGAGATGGATTGGGGACAGATCAGGAGACATCCAAATCCAGCTGAATGAAATCAGAATGAAATCTATAGATATCTAACTGGCCAGGTGTCCCCTGAGATCAGCTGCAGGCTAACAGTGCCACTGTGAGGATGGGTGCTCTCTGCAGCCACGTGCTTTTGCCCGAGTTCTGACAGCTGCACTGTATTCCCCTCTCTCAGTGTGAGTGCGGATCCCGTTCCCCTCTCTCAGTGTGTGTGTCCCGATCCCCTCTCTCGGTGTGAGTGCGTGTCCCGATCCCCTCTCTCGGTGTGAGTGTGTGTCCCGATCCCCTCTCTCGGTGTGTGTGTTCCGATCCCCTCTCTCAGTGTGAGTGCGTGTCCCGGTCCCCACTCTTGGTGTGAGTGCGGGTCCCGACCCCCTCTTTCGGTGTGAGTGCGTGTCCCGATCCCCTCTCTCGGTGTGTGTGTCCCGATCCCCACTCTCGGTGTGAGTGCGTGTCC
>JAODKC010000041.1:699475-709489 GCA_026777985.1 Mormyrops attenuatus | reverse complement strand
CCCCCCCCCCCCCCCCCCCCCCCCCCCCCCCCCCCCCCCCCCCCCCCCCCCCCCCCCCCCCCCCCACCAGCAATGATGCTCGCCTAACTCGTCACACTGGCTAGGACCAGAACCGGCTGCAAGGGGCGCGTATCGATTTCAGTGAGGAATTAGCACTGGGTTTTACAATTACCCATGTCTCTCCAACGTGACGAAGGACTCAGTAAGGCATTTAAGCACACAGTCATGTGATCGACTGCTCATGTGACCATGCATCGTTAAGGGAAGAGGACATTGTGTACAGGAGGTGGAGATGGCTACACATGGCTTTCAGGAGACCCACAAGGCTGAGGAGGATCAGGGACTCCTTTGTATTTACAAGCCCACATATAATGTCAAAAAACAGATATTCACACCAGCAGGGCTAAATGCACAAAACAAACACGTTGCACTAAAAAAAATGTGTGTAGGCCTGTTTACAAAATAGTGAATAACTCATTTTAATGATTATTCATAACTAGGCCTGATATCATCTGACCACTGATGCAGGATATAAACAGATGAGTCAGAGGAATGTTTGGAAACATCGGGGCGTTTATAGCAGCCATGGCTGACGAGGAGGAAGCCCACTAGCATCCAGTGAAACAGTCCCACCGTAGCCGCGGCCTGCCGCTAATGGGCCCCAGTGCCTCCCTGCGCAGGACAGCTGTACGTCGCAGTGAAAGCCGCAGGCTCGCTAATGGCCATTCCCGGGATCTGCACTCCATCCGGAATGCTGCAGCAGCCCTGCTCAGCAGACCTCATCAGCGACAGACTCGTCCAACCGTAATTTTCACTTCGCCTCGCTTAGATCTACCAGCCGTGACATCATCACTATGAATCACTTTTGTCAAGTGCAGTGAGTGCTGTTCTACTGCACGTTATGATACATTCAGTATTTAATTTCCTTGTCTCTCTTGATACTTTGCCCTTGATGCTGAGCTTGCTACCCTCCTCACTGATGGCGCCGTGCGTCTCCATTGGGAACCAGAACTCGTTAAGTCCTGCTAACGGCTCCGGAGCCTTTACAGCCCCACAAAGCCGAGGCTGTAAGTCCACGGCTGGACATGCAGAGTCAGTGAGATGAATGAATCGGAATGAGAGGAATCCTCTCACAAGAACCGCCCGGCCATCAATAACATCCGCTACAATTTTGGCTGTGATGTAATTGTGAATTTAAATGATTTTGCGAGAAAATCAACACCCTCTGTGGCTGCCAACAGGAGGCCTCGCTTCTACTGAAACAAGAAATGTACATTACGGTGTCTTACTGGAACTGGAGTGGGACAAATGTGTCTGTCGATGTTTTATTTTATTTTCATATGACAGCCTGGAAGAAGCCCGGTAAAAGCCATCGCTGCTGTGAGATCAGTATGGCTAAATCAAACCGCCTGATTAAACAACCATGAGTACCAAGAATCCTTATGGAGGTTTTGGGAATTACGGTGCTCAAAGACTAAGAATTTATATCTATATCTCGTTGAATGCCCTGTACTGACTCAGGCAAGAGCATAACAGAACTTCATGGGTCTCTGACTTTAGACCACATTGACTCACAGCTGAAACACCAGAGGATTGTTATTGAAATGATTACTTACGTGATAATGAGAATTATTATGAATTTAATTTATATAGTATAAACATCAGCGCCCTCTGTGATTGCTACCATCAGGCCTGGCCTCCGCTGATGACGGAAATGTACATCGCAGTGTCTTTCTGAAATATAGGTAGGACAAGTGTCAAAATGTATTTTGTTTTCCCAGAATAATGTTACACATCTAGTTTTTATTGAGTACTCTTGAGTACTTGGTGGTCAGTCATGCTTGTTTATGACCTTAGATGATAACCTATACTTGCTGTACTCTGGGCTATACTCCATGGGGTCATGTTCCCATTACAGCTCCCATCCGTCTCCCCCCTATACCCCCCCGAGTCCTTTAAACGGTCACCATCCCCTCCCCCTTGTCCCTTTGTCTGAGTCAGCTGTACGGATCATTCAACTGAACTGCACATTTTATTATAGTACTTTAGATTACCCAGCCACATAAAGAGTAATTATATCAGACCAATTAATTCTGGGCAAGGACGTGTTTACATACGAGGGGGTCTAGTGTAAGTCATCATATAGCTATTATAATAATAATAATAATTATTATTATTATTATTATTATTATTATTATTATTATTATTACACACTGCATAACACCAGACTTTCCTCAAAGCTCCTGGACCCCATCACAAAAATTCAAACATACGTGAATGGGCTGATGCGTTCACAGTTGCCGATTTGACCTTTTCGGTGTAGGTAGCACAGGACTGAATATGCTGCCCCCTCCTGGACGGGTCGCTGATGGCATCAAACAGCCCAAGCGCAACGGGGTTATTTCAGCATCTATCCTGTTCTTCTGCACGACCAGAGTCATCAATCACAGGCTGGTCCAGACCAAAGGAACACCATCGATTTTCAAATCAAGCCTGAGCGCTTCGGGGAGGGGTGAACTTACCGGGACGGATCAAGGGATTAAACAAGTGTAAAATGCTGACAGAGAAAGAGCGCCCCGAATTGTGATGGGGGCAGTTGTAATGGGGCAGGTTTCTGTGGCAAACTTTTATGAAAACGTGCGATGGTAAATGCATATTAATTGGTTGGTTTATTTATTTATTGATAGATTGAACGGTGTAAGTTTTAAACCTAATTATTGTTATTAAGAACTCTGGAAGATACTGACTGTAGTGTCCAGAAAAACAATTAAGCACGTTCATGCACACACACGAACACACAGACAGACACACAGGGGGACACGTAACGACACACCCAGAGACACGCAAACGGGGCTCAGAGACACCGCTGAGACCTGCCGGGTCGCACCGCATGTGACTGCATGCGTCATATCAAGATCAGCACCTCGGACAGCAGGATCCCCCGGCCGAGGAGGAAAGAGAGAATATCGAAAGAGGGGAAACGGAGGGAGAGCGGCTTCAACGAGCAGCCCACCGCAAACGGGTGCACTGTCTAAGGTGCTGTCAAGCGGACGGTCATTACGGTTCCCGCCGCGGCTGAATCCACACCTTGGGCTGCAAACCCGACTGATATAGCGATCGGCGGCACGCCAGCTCCTCCCGAGGAGGAGAAGCAGAGGGAAAGCCATGGATGTGCCGTGTGGGGATGCTTTCTATTTCCGAAACGTTTAAATGCGGACTGCCGGTGGTGTGAAACGGAATCGGTGCGAGACGGATCCTGAAGGCATCTCCCGAAGCAACACGGAATTAATGATGAAATGACAACCGGGCTACCGCCGACATGCAGACAAAAGAAAGCCGCTGCTGCCGCCGTTGTTAACGCGTCCTGTCGGATTATGCTGTTGGAGAGCACTGCGCCCAGATATGACCGTGTGGATGTACTGTTACCGCGTTGTTTCCCCTTTTTAAAAGTCCTCGCACGGCTCCTGCGCCCGGCTGCGCCCAGTTTCTCTCCTCCTCCGCCGCCTTGCGAAGCACCAGACGGACCTGCCGTGTCGAACCCGGGACAGTGCGTCGGAAAGCGTGTCCACCGGGCGGCCGCCGGGGTCCGGGGCGCCGATCCCTGAAGCGCAGCGAAGATAGAAGAGACGAGCTCTCACTCCGGCTTTCCCTTTGCTCTTAAAAGCCGCTCCCTTCATGTACTTTATGTACTAACGCCATCAGAGGGCAAAATCACCGCAAACATGCTCACTTTCTGAATCTCCTATTACTTAGCCTACTTTTCACGCTCCGGGCGACTCTTTCGTACCTTTTTTGTAGCTGTTATGCTTATGTATTGATATCACAAATTCATAACATCTACAGACGAATAATAATATTAATAATAATAATAATAATAATAATACTGCTTGCAAAACTCAGGAGCATCCGGAGTATCGGACACAAGTCGCATCTTTTTTTAAATTGATATCATTTCATAGATCGAATATCTATAAATAATCAGTCATGTTCAAGTACCGGATCCGCATGTTTTTCAACGAGCTCAAGGTGCTGGTCTTGATGCGGTCCGACCGCCGGACCGACGCGGGCTCGCAGGCGCTGGGGATGCGCGGCTGTGGCTGGCCACCGTTCCCCGGCTGCTCCCCCCGGGATGATGAGGAGGAGTACTACGGGACGGAGCCGCGTCCGCGGAGCCTGACGTTTGAGGAAGGGGAGCCCCGGTTGCCACCGGGCCTGGACGAGGTGTCGCTGAGCAGCGGCATGGACGGCTTGCGGTGCCGGATCTGCTTCCAAGGACCCGAGCAGGTACCGTCCCGGCCGCCCGGGGAGCTGATTTGGGTAAACTAACAATCTCCGTAAAATGCCCCCCTTCTCAGTCGGTAGATTTAGTGTATATGGGTAACGCGGACATTAAGTACCTGCCACTTAGGAAAGGGGTCGTTTCATTAGCGAGGCTGCGGGCTGGGACGCTTCTCAGGATGCTCGGGGTTTAACACTTACTGCTAATGAACAGTAAGAGCCCTTGCTCTCGCATGCTATTTCCGCCCTACTTAACTGATTTATTGATACGCTACCTGCTTATTGTAGAGGCGCGAGAAAACGCGGCATGTTTGCCGTTTGACGGGGTGGCGGTGTGAAAATGACGGTTTCCAAGCCATCAGCTCAGGCACACTCTGAGTTCAAAGATCCTGAGCCCTGACGGCTGGATGCTGTCAGAGTAGGAAGGGGCGATCGCCTTCAGTTAATGAACAATTGAGCGATAGAGACCACTTCTCCTTCTCCCTATGTATGTCACTTTTGCCCTGTTGGTGTGTTTATCCAGTGTGTCTAACAGTGAGTGTGTTTATCCAGTGTGTTTGTCTATGATTCCATGTTTATTCTGTGTTTATCAGTACGTGTTTGACAATAAGTTTATTCACTGTCAATAAAAAATACCAATTTGTACCTTTGAGGTTACAATTACTGGTCTCTGGGGATGTACCCTCAAGGGTCTGCCAATTGCACACTAGCTGTAGGTAAACATACCTTTTAAGGTACAGAAATGGACTCCGAGGAACACTTTTGTACCATTGGGCGGACATTCATGATGTTTATGTCTTGGGGAGCACAACTATACCAGAGATGTGGCTTTTTCTCTGACAGTGTCTATTATCCAATGTGTCTAGCAGTCTGGTGTGTGTGTTTATTATCTGTTGTGATTATCATTTGTATTTATTTTATTAAGCAGACACTTTTGTCTAAACCGACATACAAGTGAGGCAAATAGCACATTACAAACATGAGGCTGTCAAGGAGTCGGCGAGGCGTAAGTGGGGAGAGATTGCGTCAGGCACATCACTGTGCTGTGTCCTCACACGCATCCGATGCGCTGGAAACTCCGCTGCACTCTGCCCCCTGATCCATCAGTAACTGTGTGCAACTTCAGCAGAACGTGAAAGATCTGCAAAGACCTACCCAGTTACTGCTGATTCATTAATACACACCTGTTGGTGAAGGGTACCTCACTGACGGGTTTATGGCCTAGTTACCAGATAACACTCAGCCCAAGAGCTTCTTACTTCATGTAAATATTATAAATTTAACGTCAGCTGCTGCTTCCCTGGTGTTGAGGATGGTTTGTGGCGTGTGCATGATCCACTCTGCTGGGCCGCAGCGGGGAAATTACTTATGTCTGTGTTCTTATTACTGTACTAAGGACAAGCAATTTTACTTATTTTTATTGCCCCTACACTGTCACAAACAAAAGTACCAATTTGTACATTTGAGGGTACAATTACTTGCCACTGCTGTACCCTCAAGGGTCTGTGAATTGTACCCTAGCTGTAAGTAAATATAAGATACAGAAATGGCCTCTGAGGAACATTTTTGTACCAGCGGGGGTGCATTCATGTTTTTTGTACCTTGGTGAATAAACTGTACCAGGGCTGTACCCGTTTTTTCTGACAGTGTTTGACAAGTGGCACCTTTTAAAGTTGTATTGTTTTAGTGTCACCACCCTACAAACGGCACAAAGTGTCAAGGTTTCATCACTTAACATATGAGCGTTCGTAACTGTCTCATCTAGGATGCGGTGAGAGGAGTATGGAAACTGGACAAGCTCTCGCAGTCTGAAGAGCGTAAGGTTAAACAGGACAAACATCAAACAGTGTTTTAGGCCACTCGCGCCGCATAACATACAAGGGAGGCGATTCTGGAAAATAGTCAGGGCTGCAGAATTTGGACGGGGCTAATTAGAGGGGTCAGTGCGGCCTGCTTGTTATGATTTGTTGTGGAAAATGAGGCTCCAGCTGCTCTGGGACAGGTGACGAGGGTGAAGGGGGTTAGGAGAGTCTGCCCCTGAATTTGGATTTGCGGGGGGGGGGGGGGGGGATAGCCCAAGCAGCCGGTTGGCCGGCTTTATTGGGATTGGGGGTTATGATTTGGCGGTGGTTTTTTTATGCCCCCACCTGCACAGAGCACCTAGTTTTGGCAGACTCTGTTCCTTGGATATCTCCTTCCGTGGATGGGCAGCTTCCCTGTAATCAGGCCGCTGTCCCGGCCATTCCGGCACGGCTTGTCTCATTCACAGAAGATTTCTTGGGGTTGTTTTAACTTCCCGGGCCTCGTAGAACGTACGTAGAGCCTCCGAGGTCCTAAGCTTGGACGACGCACGGTGAGGTGGATCCGCAGAGGACTGCAATGTAAAAGCATGACCCGCATCCCTGAAGTCGGTAATTGGGGCTGAGATTGGATGCGGCGACAGCTCCCCCCCAGTCACGTGACGTCACGTGACTCGGGCCGCGCCTTTCTGCTGCAGAAATGCGCGCCTCCGACCTCGCTCGCCTCGCCCAGGCCGCCGATGACGCCGGACGGCCAGCGCGTGCTTCGGGCACAGTTGGCGCTCAGCGGGACGATCCCACGAAGCGGAAGGCGGAGAGAATCGGAACAGGAACGGAAACGGGCCGGTCCAAAGCCGACAGACGCTTTTTTTTTAAGCGGTGCTTCCTGCCGGGTCTGGAGGCACGAAGGTCCGCGTACACCTGTTAGCGGTCACCAGGACCTCATCATTAGAGCGCGGCAGTGCCTGGCGCAGCCAAGACGGGGGCTGCAGGGAGCAGGAAAACTCTTACATTTGTTTCCCTTAATAAAGCAGTTTTACTAAGGAGCGTTTCAGCTATTAAGAGGCGAACACTCAGGAAAGAGATGAGTCAGCTGCCTATCCCATTTGTCTGGTTGAGATGCATTGTGTGGTACCTTCATCCGGCAGTAGTGTCAGTGTTTCATGCCTGGAATGAATCCACCGTGACTGACCCTGCCTGTGCTCCACCCTAAAGAAGGTGGCGACTGGCTCTCCTCCACCCTGATGGAGGCTCAGGATAGAACCATTCACAGTCGATTCTTTTGCAGATTTCTGCCGTATCGGGCAACATTTTTTGTTATATGTATAAAATAACAGCATTAAAAGAATAATTATTATTATCTGTTAATTTCACCTTTTCCAGTCATTATGCTCATCCTCAGCATCTTCTCAAAATGCCCAAACAGATTCAGATTCAAGTGGCAATTCAAGAATCTATCTTTCTTCCTTGTCTGGAATGCTCTTAGATGCCTTCACCCACATCAAAGTTCAAAGGCATCTTTCTTCTACATTGTCCAGTTTTCACAATCATAATGAAATTGCAATATTCACAGAAAATAACCGTATTCCGAACTAGTGGAAAATTTATTGTTCGGGACGTGAGACAGTACTTCAGAGAGCGTAGTCTAGTACTTTTGAAGTATTTCCACCAGTCTTAAGCCTGAAGGTGTCTCCTTCTAGTCCAGCTTCTCATGCATACTGGTTGATTATGTAGTGTTAGTGCCTTTACTAACTAATTCACCAGTCTGGATACTGTCTGCTGTTATAATCATACATCCAACAGCACATATACTTCATAGTTTGTAACATATAATCGCATTAATAAACAAATAATTTTCATCTACATACATCTGTGAAAAGTGACATACAAATAAGGCAGATAGTGCACTTTTATGACAGTGCCTTTATTATACAAATATACCATTTTTACGTGTAACATTTCAAAGGATGTGATAGGGAACAGTTTGAAAGTTTGTTTGTGCAACTAGCAAAACAACAGAAAGACATTTCGGTGCTTTCATTTGCATTCCTTTTTTTTTCATAAGTCATTAAGTACCACACATATTGCAGTTTGACCATTGAGAGATGAACGATGTTAGGGTGTATGTAAGTTTGACCATTGAGGGATAATTCAGTGTCAGGGTGGGTGTCAGTTTGACCACTGAGGGATAAACGATGTCAGGGTGCGATGAGATACACAGCAGCCCTGATCTGTTGATGAGTTTCCCTTCACTGGCTGTGAATGATGCCGCCTTGATCTTGGCCTCATGTGATTAGACCACAAAACAGGCATTCTGCAGGTACGCGAGAAACGGGAGCTTAGTGGGAAAGCTGGACCGCTTCCAGTGGAGACAGATTTCAGTTTTTTTTTTTTTTTTGCTGTGTGCTGTGCATGTGCCTGAACGCGAAGAGAAAGACAAAGAAAGGAAGGGATGCGTGAGAGAGAGAGGGATGGAAGAAGCTCATGGAGCGTCATGTGTGACAGGGTGAAGGGCGAATGAAGACATGTAAATGCGGAACAAAGGTGGGGTTGGGGGTGGTGTATGGACACTGTACCTGCATCAGAAGGTTGCTAGTTCAAGTCCCAGGGTCAGCCCATAACTGTCAATCACTTCCAGGGCTGTCTGGTGATGCTTTCTCAAAAAATGTACCTCACTACATAAAACAGTTTTGCTAAGCAACAAGAAAAAAATGGTATTGAGCTTTTTGCAGAAATGTCAGTTGTATGTTTTTGGTATCATGACTGGTATAATAGCGTATAATACCCTAGGAAATTATAGCAAACACTTGTATCAAAAGATAAAAAAGCTAATGTTTCAGCATTTTAATTATTTGATAATTGTTATCATAAACAAAAGGCCCTTTGAGAAAATGAATTAAAAAAGACAATGTAACAAAATGCATACAGAACAGAGACTGATAAAGTGCTGTTGACAGGAGTGCAGTATTTGCGTGGAAGAATCGTGATCCTCTTGCTTTTTGCCTATTCTCACTCAGCCCAGCTGGCTCGTGGTACAGTCACGGTGCACAAAAGCCAAGCGGAGCCAGCTGGCCCTCGTCAACCAGGAGCGGTTTGCAGTGACATTCGCAGGAAGCGCTGTCCCTCGTCTTCAGGCTCGCGGGCGCTCGCTTTATACAGCAAAGGGTACTTGTAACAAACTGGAGCAGGTTCTGTCGTTTAGGATTTGTTTGTGACGGTATCACTGCTGCCATCCCAGCGGCGCCCTCTGTCTGCTTGGCAATAACCTCCATAGGCGCAATTAGGCAGCTCCGCAGGACATACGAAACGTACAGTGCAATAACAGCGTGCGATGCGGCCATGTTGAGGGGCGGAGCCTCACCCTAGGGAGCCCTTTCGCCTGTGCCAGTGTGATGGACGTCTGCACCTACAGAGCATGTCCACTGCGGGCTTCGTGTGATTGTCCATCACGACGTAGGTTTGTGTTATTTCTGTGGCAGCATTTTAAAAAGCTATTAGTCTGTGATTGTATTCAATAACAGCTGAAAATCTAAGGATTGCTGATAACTTACTCTTCAGAATCTTAGTATTTTGTTACTTTACAGTGGTGAGTGCAAAGGAGTGTTTTGACACAATGCAATGCAAAGAAAGGTGAACATGATAAGGTGAAGGCAGATGATAAGGTAGATAGTGGTGATTAGCACTGGGGCCTAGATGATTAGTGATTACTATGGAGGCAGATGTGATAATACGGTGATGGTGATTAGTACTGGGCTGAAAATTATAATGTAACAAGAAGAAATTAGTATGGGAAGCCAGATCAGGATATTCACCAAAGATCTGTGATAAGTAACAAATAAGCGGAATGTAGGTATCATCTCTGCGTAGAAGCAATGGACAGAAATATAAGGGTGAATGGGAATTACAGATTGGGTGGGGGTTGCAGAGTGAGTGGGGG
>JAODKC010000041.1:680611-695842 GCA_026777985.1 Mormyrops attenuatus | reverse complement strand
AATAGTACTCAAGTGGTTGGTTGAAACAAAATCCTGGTTTGGATTTTTACTTTCTGGACCTGAAATTGCCACCTCTGTAAGAAACGTCCGTATAGTACCGAAAAGCTAATGCCCAGCCAAATGCTTCGCCTGTCATCTGAAGCCCTGGTGATCATTGCACATGCGCAACATAATATCGATACGATATCACACAGCTGTACTTGGAAAGCGAGTTAGTTAGCAAGACCGGTCTTGTGAAGACCACAAGTAAGGACTTTGTGTTCTTGGTATGGAGCAGGGGTGGCCAATCTTATTCACAAAGAGCCGGTGTATATGCAGGTTTTCGCTGCAACTCCCTAATTAGGTTACTAATTAGAGGACTGATTGGCTGAAAAGTTCTCATACCTGGGTTTGAACAGCTGATCTAAAGGTTATAGCAAAAACCTGCACACACACCGGCCCTTTGCGGATAAGATTGGCCCCCCCTGGTATAGAGATTCACCCCAAAATTTGGGCGTGACGTATGCAAATGACCCTTAAGCACATTCTGCCACTGACTTAACTATATTTTTCACTACGTGCTCTGGAGGGTTGTATTAAGTGACGCGCCTCCACTTGGGCAAAAACAATATTCCAGCATGTGCTGCAGTTGTAGAGCATGTAGGTCTCGTCTCTGGGTGGAAGCAATGGACATAAATCTGAGGGTAAATTAAGTTTACAGAGTGTGTGGGGGTTACTCGCATGTGAATAATTCATATAATTATATAAGAATTATGCAACGCAATAGAATACAGAAATATATAAGGATATGCAAAGTATTACCATTAGGCAGGACTTAGGTGACATCTGCTTTGTCAACACGCCTAACAGTAGAATCAATCAAGCAAGACGACGGGTCGATTAAGAAATAATTATTTCAATTAAAATGAGTAAAAAATAGGTTCAGAGTGTGTCCTGGCAATCCTAAGCCGCAGTGCATGTACCTTCGGCCCTGAGAGAGCGGGACAGACAGAGACACCCTCGTCTTGATGTAGGTATTTGAACTGACTGACACTGAACGCATTGCGTGTTTTTGTACATATACATACACTTCATACATACACCCAACGGACCTACCAGACCAGGACACTCGTTATCATTTGTTTTTGTTATCATTCTACGCTAAATGGGGTAGATGTGTGGGTTTGTAGTGGCAGTGACTAGAAATTGGTTTGGAATAACACCTCAAACGTGAGCTACTATTAGCCTGGAGGAGCCAAGAGTAGCTCCCAGACCACTTACTAGAAATCGGATGAATTGTGTGTCCCGCCCCTTCTGGCCCTACAGCTGCTCTGCTGCAGACCCTGAGCTCTGTGTTGTGGGATGTGTACTTGCTAGTATTACTAGAATTACTGTGGTTTAATACTGTAGGGCTTCTCTGGGATGTGACTCGGTGTGTGTGTGTGTGTGTGTGTGTGTGTGTCTCAAAGGACAGCATGATGGGATATGTGAGAAGAAGCATTCCAGTGTGCTCATGAAAATGAGCACACTGGAATGTACCGTTTCTCTGGCCTGGATGGACCAATCTGCTCCCTCTATATTTCTCCCATCTCACTGTCCTTCTTTCCCACCAAATGTGCAAAACTTTTCTTGTCAATAATCCTGAACAACTTTCACGATTAAAAAGCGCATAATAAAACTGTTCTCCTTTGAACTTCTGCACCTTCGGTGGGGCACATGAACATGTCTAGACTTTCTTTTTCTTGTGAATAGACATACACAATAGCTGTATTGGTTGAATAGCAGGGTGATGCATCTCTACTTATAGAGCAGATCTGCGGCAGCCCAGCCGACAGAAAGAGTGCAGACAGAGGTCAGACTGTAGATGGTCTGGGCTTTCTGCTCTGGGGGAGGGATGCCCTCCACCACACAGCTGCCAGAACCCCAGGCTCCAAGCATCTACACCACATCTACCTACAAGCGCTTCCACTAAAAGCTAATCTTACTTATACAGGTCTTGTATCTCAACAAATAGGTGGGAACATAGTAAAACATATGTTATAACCAGGAAAAGGCAGTTAATACCAGAATGGGTGTATACTATAACAGCAGGGCTAATAGTAGATGTTAGCTAATATACTCATCTCCCTCATGGGCCTAAAGTTTCCTTTTCTTTTCCTGAGAACAGGTGTAGCTCATTAGAAGCCAGGTAAGATAGAAAACCTGCTAGATAGTAGCTCTCTGGGACCAGAGTTGTAGACCCTTGTGGCCTGTACTACGAAGCGGGGTTACTGGCTTATCGGGGTAACTTGTCATATTTAAGGTAGTCTGCGCAAAATGTAAGTGAACGAATATGAAGTCCATTTAAACTGTGGTACCTTAAATACGACAGGTTACACTGATAAGCCAGTAACCCTGCTTTGTAGTACAGGCCACTGGTGTTAGTGTTTGGCTGATGAACCATCTACAAGACAGTAATTTTCTAAAGTCCTTTTAGAGTTGAGATGACATGATGAATACTATGACACATGTGTAGATGAGAGTGCAGGCAAAGCCACCCGCAGCAGTGCGCATGGAGCTGGGGGTTAAGGGCCCATGGGCAGGAAGCCAGGTACAAACCGGTGACCTTCCGCTCACAGCCATGCAGGCTTAGCCCACTGTGCCACACTCTGCCACCTAAAGTTATTGAGTTACTGAGCAAACTTAACCTGGTACTGATGTAAGCGGCCTTTGAGTTCAATGTGTTGGGTGCTTATGAGATCTGGATGCGACGATTCTGTAGAAGAAACACTGTGGTTCGTAGCTCAGAGGTTACGGACCTCCACTGAGAGAAAGAGGTATTCGTCCTAGTGAGTCACTCCTGGCCTTTTGGTGGCCGTTAGCCATCACGTTGTCCACATGAGAAGTGCAGACTGGCTTCTCTCAGTTTCTCTCTACAAAAGGAGGCTGTTCGGTTTCACGCCTCATTTCTTCTCCTCTCGGTGTTTTGTATCAGCACATGATGCATATTGTTGTCCTCACTTCTTTTATTTTTGTTTGAGAGCTTATAAACCATTCTGCATAGCAGCAGGAGCGAACAGCAACATGTGGGAGCGAATGGGAGCAGGTGGGAGTGAGCAGGAGCAAATAGGATCAGGTGGAAGTGAGCTGAAAGAAGATGGGAGTGGGGAGGAGGGAACGGGAGAATGCAGGAGCGATCCGGAGCAGGTGGGAGTGAGCAGGAGCAGGCCAGAGCAAACGGGAGCAGGTGGGAGCATGGTCAGCAGTGATGGGCTCTCAGCTCCTCCGCTCTCCCTTGCTCCTGTAGGATCCTGTTTCATTTGCATCCTAATCGGATGCGTCTCTTAATTTATTTTCCTATCTCTTCATATGAATTTTAATTGAAATGCAATCTAAGAATATTGTTTTTTCTGTTAGAGAGGTGGATGTATGTCTGTCTGTCATTTGGTGTGTGTGCCCTGTGTGTGTATGTCTATATATGTGAGGTGTGTGTGTGAGACTGTGTGTTGGTGTGTGATGGGTGTGTGTGTGTGACTGTGTGTGTGTTTGTGTCTTTCATTGACTGAAACAGACGCTGTCTTGCGTAACCGCCCCGCCCCCCCCGCTGGTGACCCATCTGAGGTACGGCTCTTTTCCGGCCTTTTCCGCGTGACGGCCCGCGGACTTGTGCCAGGCTTCTGCTCCTCCGCTCGCCGTCCTCCGATCGATACGAGATTCCAGCCGTTCGCTTTCCTAATCACTTCTGCTGCCGGTTGCTCCCCGGTGTGCGTCGTGCTTCCGGAGCTTTCCGGTGCTAAGCACGGCTGCCACCCACCCGCGGGTGAGGATAATTCCCTCTAAATTAAGGCTATTCCTACAGCGCCCCCTTCAGGGCCCTCAGAGGCAGTTGACATTAGGGGAGCAAGAGTCCCATACAGACCACATTCAGGCACAAATAAGCTATTTACTCACAGAATAACAGGACCATTTAAGAAACGCATCACATGACAATCCAGTGATGAATGTCTTTCTGTAACATCTGTAACTCTCTCCCTTAGCATATGATTGCAAACTGAAGTCACCATTTTGGCATTTATTTGTAACTAAAAGCAACATTCAGTCTATTAATTACATAATAACAGTTGCCCCAGCTGCTAAATGTGTGTATTATGTATATTCTATGCAGATTATTTTTCTTGGAATATAAATCCACTTCTTTTGAACATTTATGGATTTATTGAAAGCACAAACAGATACATACATACATACAGATTATACATACATATTTACATACAGATAATTTTATTTAAAAATAATAAAACAACTTACAAAATATTTATAAATACACCTTTCCCTTCCACTGCTACCTCTAAGATTTCTGTAAACTTACCAGCAGTAAGGAAGCATATTTCTGTATATTTGTGGGTAGTTTTATGGCCGGAAATCCGTGCCTGGAAGTTTGTGAGGTCAAATCCCAGAACCGGCAGAGGCAAGACCCTTAACCTCTGCTGCAGAGATCCTGGCTGATCCTGCACTCTGCTCCTTGTCTGTCACGTTAGACCAAACCACTCGTTAAATTACATAAATGGAGACGAAGAGAGACAGGGATGCATGATCAAAGATATAGTAAGTGGAGTGTAGAGGGTGCAAAATGACGGGGGTCCTGCATGGATGACGGCTTCTTCCTACATCTACCTGGACTGGAGTTTTAATTATAGGGAAGCTGACTGGTCACCAAATGGTAACTAACACATGTTATCCGATCCCCTGAGGACTCGCCTCTCAAGATCCAGGTTTTAATTTCCTTCCTTCGTTAAACAGTCAAATGAAGAGAGCAGCAGGTGCATCATTACAAGGCCGGAAAGTGCCGGAAGGAGATTTACTGTAGTACTCTTGCGGGGGTGTCACCGCGAAAAAAAAAAAAAATTATATTACCTCAGGAAAACAATATCTATGTGTATAACGGTGTAAAATCTGTATGCAGCTTTGAATAAAATCATCAGATAGGAGACCTAATAGTAAGGTGATGTGTTTCACCTTTAATATACATCTTTTGTCAGGAAGGGAGACTTAACGTGAGGCCTGTGTCCTAGATCCAGGGATGGGAAGTATTTCTGACACATGTATTTAAAATACATTTTAAATGCAAAATTGTATTTTGTAATGTTGTATCTGAATTACTTCAGAAAAATGATTGTAATTTGTATCAAAGTATTTTTGTATTTCGAAAATACAAGAGATACATTCCTCATGTATGCGTGATGATGTCATGTGTGCAAAATGTTTGTGCATAAAACAGGAGGAAGGTGAGTTTTTTCAGACATTTTAACGAATGCTCATTAGAATCAATAATTGATCATTTGTCTTGAACCAAAAGACTTGTAACCTCTATTCAGGCCTATTTGTGTTTAGAGCTTTTAAGGTGTTGCTGAGTGAAGCTCTTAAATCGTGTTTGTCATTTTGTTGTTTGAGTTGTTTGTGTCTGTGGTACAAAAAAAGAAGCATTTTTTTTGGCAGTTAAGTTACAAAAAAATCTGAGTTTGTTATTCTTACGTTTTCATGCAATTGACTTTCCATTATCTGAGGGTTCGCGGGAGCAGTTGGCATATATTTTACACATTTCAGAATATTTAATCTTTTGTTTGGATTCACATTCGCGTCGCGTCTCATTAAGCAGTGAAAAAATGATGCCGTTATGCTTGTTCATTTGAGTCAGTCTGTTCATGAAGGAACAGGCTGATATAGATTAGAAGTATGTGAAATGTATTTTTGTATTTTTAAAACACAAAATTCTGTAGTTTATTTTGATACTTAGCTTGGTTGCTGTATTTTGAAGTTCATTTTGATACACTTACAAATGGGGTATTTTGTATGAAAATACATTTTAATGTATTTTTGCCCATCTCTGCTTCCATCTGCTTGAACTTGTGTCTTTAGATTTAGCAGTAAAATCCAATCAAAATCTAGGTCAGAAAGGCAATTCTCTCCTTTTCTGCGCGGCAAATAATAAATGAGCAATGACTTAAACTTGGTGTCCCTGTGCTTCCACCCCACTCCTGTAGGGGGAGCTCCTGAATCCATGCCGCTGTGACGGCTCGGTGCGCTGCACCCACCAGCCCTGCCTCATCCGCTGGATCAGTGAGCGTGGCTCCTGGAGCTGCGAGCTCTGCTACTTCAAGTACCAGGTGTTGGCCATTAGCATAAAGAACCCACTGCAGGTACCACCTAGCTGCCGCCCGCCCGCCCGCCCGCCCACCCGCACACTGCCACTTAGCTAACGCTAATGCTAACACCAACCCCTCCTCGGCAGTGGCAGGCCATTTCCCTGACGGTGATCGAGAAGGTGCAGATCGCTGCCATCATGCTGGGCTCCCTGTTCCTCATCGCCAGCATCTCCTGGCTTGTTTGGTCGTCGCTCAGCCCTTCCGCCAAGTGGCAGCGGCAGGACCTGCTGTTCCAGATCTGCTACGGCATGTACGGCTTCATGGACATCGTGTGCATTGGTGAGCATGTGCCTTGGGGGCCATGGGGGTTACAGGGGCCAGGACCATTCAGTCAGTATTACCCAGCAGACCTTTCTGCTTAGTTACTGACTCCACATTCTGCTGAGCCTACTGCAGTAGCAGGCAGAGTTGTTTAGTATACAGCAGTGGTGTCCAAAGATGGTCACTACACTAGGGAGGGCTGTGGATAAATGCATCTTTACCACGGTGTTCAACCTGCCATGTCCTCTCCCTTCTCTGCCCAGGCCTCATCATCCACGAGGGCTCGTCCGTGTACCGAATATTCAACCGCTGGCAAGCCGTCAATCAGCAGTGGAAAGTGCTGAACTATGAAAAGTCTAAAGACCTGGGGGACCCCTCCAGCTCTGGGGGCAAGTTCGGGGGGAGGGGCTCTCATCGGAACCCCCATGGTTCAGCCAATGGGAGCACAGAGGTGGGGCGAGGCCAGCGCGTCAGGACTATTCTGCACGACCACTGCGGTTACACCATAATGCACATCCTGAGCCAGCTGCGGCCCACAGACCACCGGGTCAGCGCTGCTGCCAACCGGGAGGTGGTCATGAGGGTCACCACCGTGTGAGGAGCGGGCACATGGAGGCGGGGCCAGGACAGCGTTGGGGGGTGGGCTGGGACAGCGGTGCAAGCGCAGGAGCCTTTCCTGTTAACAGATAAACAGGACAGAACCATTTTCTTCAGGATAATATAACTTTTCTGATTCTGAGTCCGAAAAGCACAGATCAAGTGCAGGAACGTGTATAAACTGTATATAAAAAAACTGACTAAGGACCAGAATAGTATTATCACTGGCGTTTTAATCTTTGCTTTTCTTTTATATGACGTTATTTGTACGGGTTTCGGTTTTATAACGTTTTCGGGGAAATGACGGTCTCATACACTCCAGGTGCACAGTGCCCCGCGGCGCAGAGGTGCCGTGAGTCCGCTGATCTCCAGCAGGGGGTGGACCTGCGACCCGCAGTTACCGCTGCAGTGTGGGGACAGCGCGCCTCTGTTCCTGTACATCTCACGGTGCGCGGGGTTACGCTCTGGCTCTCACTGTGTCTCGTCGGAGGCAGAATCCTGCCGCATTCCTGTCTCACTGCAGATACCGGCTGCTTGTCTGAATAAACGGTATGTTTTTGCCATGAGTTTGTGAGTCAGTCACTACGGAACAACGAAAACCGTTCAAGGCTGGATCAGCTTTATACGCGCAACTTATTGTGCGGTTTTAAAAGAATGTTATACGCCTGTGAAGTGATGTTGGTGCAAAGCTAGCCGGAGTTATTCGAATGCACTGGCCCCTCCTAACTCATCCATTCATTCTGTTCATTGCTGAAGTAACGACTTTGAATTGCTGCTGGACTGTGAGCGTGTGGCCGTGTTTTCCTTAGGGGAATACACCCCAATAGCCCTTGCGGGGCACCCCAATGCAGTCAAATGTCATTTAAAAAATGAACCTTTTTTATCCAGACCATTTTGTTATTATATTTAATATGTTTTCAATATTGTTGGGGCTGAGTCGAGAATCATACATTAAAGTCTATGTGAAGTCTCCACTGTTATGGGTAAACATGCGTGTATGTGTATGCGCGCGCGCGTGCTGTGTGAAGGCTGGTGTCCAATCCAGTCTCTAAGCGCAGAGCACCGGCTCCTGGAGGACATATACATTTTAAATGCAGGTTAACAAACGCATAAAATAGCAGATGCAGACTGTGCTGGTGTCTATTTCGGAGAATGGCTCCCTCACACCCATCATCATCAAAATAGAATCTCACTGTCCCCAAAGTCTCCAATGTTTTAAGACACTAACAGAGTATTGTAGCAGAGTTTAATCTGAAGAGCCGCATTCATTTACAGCACGCATTGTTTTTCATTTCAATATGTAAATTTCAACTCCAATAGTATGCAGTGAGTGTTGTGGCCATTAGAGGGAAGCAAACCCTTCCATGGACTGAAAATGTATCGTTTTGTTTCTACAGAGTGTGCTGTTACCTTGCATACAAACGTCAACGCATTGAATGATCTTTGTTCAGGGTTACAGCTGATATTCACATACTGAAACACACATACTCTGAACACGCAATTGAGCTGTCCTTAATTACCGTTTAAGAGCTGCAATTAGTTTGACCATTATCCGAAAATCCATCCATTTTCCATACCCACTTGTCCTATGCAGGGTTATGGAGATGACCCCAGAAGCTACGGGTACAAAGCAGGGAATAACCCAGGATGCAGGGCTGACTCATTGCAGGGCACCCCCCCCTCTATGGGGAGAACAGGAACCCCAGTCCTAGCGGTGTGAGGTAACAGTGCTAACCACTGTGTCACCCCAGCACAATACAGTAATTTTCTTGCTACTTTAAAAAAAAAATTGATCTATGGTATATATTTGTAGAATTTACCACATAAAATACTACATACTTGAAATAATCAGTGACACATTTCCTTCGGTAAACAGTAACTGAACACAGTAAACACAGAGTATGTGTCACTGTAAGCATACAGACTGTCTTGTTTCCAGCTGAAAATCACGGCGGCGGTCTGGGCAAATGAACAAACAAATCACGGCACAGCCAAAATGATAACTTGGTAAATAATTCATGACTTTTTCCAGACAGTTAAAACTCCATCCGTATGACTGTTGCTAAGGAGCTGCATAAATACATTTGGTGGCACTCATTCCTGGAGCATGGACTTTTTATATTAAAAGCCAAAACATAAACATCTATAAATGAAATGAAATCAAATAAAATAACAGCGCAGGCAAAGGAAATGGGGGACGTGAAAATCAGGCAGTTGGCGGGTTTGCTCTGCGGGCTGTAATGTATGGAGAGGAAGACCAGGCCGCCTTCAGCTTATTTTCAACCTCGCTCATGCAGTCGGATCTCCTCCAGCCCTGCCCAGCACAAACCTGACGCACCACACGGCTCCTAGAAGCACTTACTGCCACCGACAGAAGACATTTCTGAAGACCTTGGATGCCAGTCAGTCTCGATTGGGGACAAAGACATTAATCCAGGTAGGGGGCTGCACCAAACTACAGGTGCTCCATAGCAGGGAGGCCCTCCCAGCCCGAAAAACTCCAGTCCGGCCAGAAGGACGCTGGGGGAGCCTGACTCCACCCCTCCCATACGTGCCCCAGGGGAGCCTATCTATCCCGCAGACAGGTTGCAACTCCAGGATTAAATGAAATTAAACAAAAGGAAGCTTTATTTGCCACCTGATCTGTACAAGTATATCAGAATGAGTTCGTTTCTGCATATCATGGTCTGCATTTTAAGACCTACACGCACATATAGAGGTGAAAGTGACGCTTGGGGTCTGAACACAGGGCCAGCCATCCATGCAGCACTCCTGGGGGTTTCAGGGGGTTAAGGGCCTCGATCAAGGGCCCACTGGAGATGTGGCGACTCTGCATTAGTCTGAATTAGTCTGACTCTGAAAGCTCTCTCTCTGTATCAAAGGGAACTCGATACGGACCCGAGAAATGACCTTTACAGAATGACCCAGTTACTTACTCTGCACCAGCATCAGATCAAACAACAATGGCAGTATTGATGCGGTTTATACCGTCAGGCGAGAGTGTCCTTTCACAAGAGACATTTCAGACCTGCTTCACATAAAATAGCCTTTGTGCTGTAAAGAATGCAGGAAACGTTTGAGGTTAACCAGAGTGGGGTATGAGGCATGGGTGTGTCTGTGGAGTGGGTCCCGGGTTCGATACCTGAGCCTCTGCTTACTGAGCCTCTGCTGAGGGGTCTGGGAAGTGTTCATGCAAAAGCTGGGATTTAGGATCCATCCTGTCCCTCATCCCCCTGTCCATCACCCCTTCCTCCCCTCCTGTGCACCCCCTCAGAGCAGGGGCACAGCATGGAATTCTGGGAGCCCCGGACAAAATGTCACCTTGGGTCACACCCCACACTCCTGTCAGGGCTCTTCAGTGCACCAAGCTGCCTCTAATGTCAGCTACATTTTTTACATTTTTGTTTATTTAATTGAGCAGATTCTTTCATCCATAGCGACGTACATATTTTTTTGCGAAAGCAGGGTCAGATAGTCCCTGGAGCAACTGGGATTTAAGGGCCCAATGGGATTGAACCAGCAACGTTCCGATCACAGGCACAGCGATATCTGCTGTCTGGCCAGCATGACGATACGCTCGAATAAACAAGGACCCCATGTGGCTGAAAGAGGAAATGCAGGTAGGGGCCTCTACTTCCAATGAGTCTCTGCTAGAATCCTCTCAGCCAAAACCAAAAGCAGTACTGAGTCACAGCATCAGTGAGTCATGCAGCGGGGCGGGGGGAGGGGGGGGCATCCTGGTCTGACAAGCTGCCATCAGGAAGCAGCTTTTCCATTTCAGATTTCGCTCCTTTTCTTTTTATAACACCTTTAAAGATGCAGGAGATGATGCAAACACAATATATAATTATCTACTATCCTTAGTGCACATGTTATTTTGGGTTGAGCTGCAAGTGGTAGGTGAATGGAAGGGTTATGGTTAGGGGTTAGAGGTTAGAGGTTAGGCTTAGAGGTTAGGCTTAGGGTTAGGCTTAGGGTTAGAGGTTAGGCTTAGCTTTTCTGCAAAACAGCTGAACCAAACGTGACAAACAGGATCTCTATGGAATCAACCCTAAAATGACTAGGGGAGGCAGACAGATCATACCTCCCAGCTGGCTTAGGAAGGTCCAGGGATCCAGCAGACTGAGCAAGAATCCATAGCCTGGGACAGAAAGAGGTCTGACCAAGCCTTCACCTGGAGGGGCATGAGGAAGAGGATGATCACAGCTTTATGGTGTAAGGAATCCACTTGCAGAGTCTCCGCAGTTTCAGCAAAACGGTGGTTTATTGAACAGTAAAAATAATATATTGCAATACAGTGTAGACATACACCGGGTATTGAAAGGCAGCTCAAATACAAATTAAGGTCAGTTCTTCACTCCCCTTTATACCCCAAAAGACCCTCCCCAACAAGGTACTGTGTGTAGGTGTTGTGAGTGAATTTACATATAAAGTGTGACCTCCTGGAGTATGAGGATCCTGAGACAGGGACGGGACAGGACAGGATGGGGATTTCCCGTGAGAGCAAATGGTAGCTCAACCACTTCCCTGGGCACTGTAAATTGAATTATCTTCCTTATCACCCTAGTGGCGCCAAATGGAACCCCCCTTCTCTCCCTGGCTTCCCCCATTGATCATTAACAGCTAACACTGTCAGTATTCAAATGATCAACCGAGAACATTGGGACATCTTTACTACTTTTCCTTACAATGGTAAATGTGTCTCTGTACACATTGTGCTGTGTCTAGCAGTGTAATGTTAAACCACATTTCCCTTGTCTTAGATTCTTGCCAGTCTGTTACTATATGACCCCTCCCCTCCCCCCCAGGACAGCTGGCTGGAGCTCTACCTGGTGCAGGTGGGCTTTGAGACCTTCAGCATATCTACACACACCTACACAACACATTCAAAGGACATCCGCTACACAGACGTCACCAACACAGCTAGCGGCCTGATTACTGCTCCAGATTTACATGCAGGATGCACACAATCTGAACGTTATTTTCTTGTGTCCTGCAGATCCTGATCAAGTTTGAATAAAGGCCTAATCCAGGTGGTGCTGTAGTGAAATCGACCTTCTGTTTGTATTGTACTGAACAGGACAGACGTTAGGACAGGCATTGCGTCTGCTGGAGTCTTAGCAAAGGCTATGTGAGGAAAGGGCTGAAATCAGAGGGAATCACTGTCAGGGCGGGGGCAGCGAGGAAGAGCTGAGAAAACAGATTTCTATTTACCCCTGTACAACAGCAGTCGAGTTTCAAATAAACGAGCCGTTTATATTAATACCCTTATGGAGGACAGATACAACCACTGGTTTATATTATGGGGGATGGGGGATTGTAACCCCCCCCACCCCCCAATAATCAAAACCAGCCAATACAATACAAAGTCATGCCCTTGGGAATAATGAACAACATCTGTTCAGGATGATACTGGAAGGTTGCATAAGTCCGATTTCTCATTCACAGTAACATTACAGTAAGTATTTGTCCTTAATTTATGTTGTTTTCATAGAAATGTCCATTACTGTTACTACGAAACATATGCATTGATTTAGACACCCCCCCATGTTGAGATGGGGGGATCATGTTGACACACCCCACACTCTCAGAAAAAAGGGTACAAATTTGTACCTTTGCTTGTCACTGGGGCTGTACCCTCAAAGGTCTGCCAATGGTACCCTTAGCTATATATAGGTAATTGTACCTTTTAAGGTACAGAAATGGACCTTTGTACCCTTTTTTCTGAGAGTGCACAAAAATTAAATGTGCCCTCTGCATTTAACCCAAATGGGATATAGCAGGGGTCAGCTAATTCAGCACCCAGAGCACTTCGCTGGTTGGGGACTATCAATCAATTACAAGTGTGCTTCCCTAACCATCAGGCAACCACTGCCCCAAGCATTTTACCAAGAGTGGGGTTCGAACCCACGTGGGCAAACGTCCATTGGATCTTAAGTCCAACGCCGTAACCACTCACCCACCCTGCTGAATATACAATACTGCATTTACAAAAAACCTCATAAGATTAATATAGGAGAAGCACAGAAGCACCGACCGGTTTGTATGTAAACTTATTGAAGACCGTTTATCATGACCAACAGTTAATCAATGAAAGGCTATGTGAAATGGTGGAGACAAACTGGGTGCAGGAGCGTGAAAGTGGCATCATATAGTGGACCTTGAGGTGAGGTCATTTTTCCACAAGGAATATGGCCTCATCTTCGCGGCAGAAGCTAGTAAATTGTGCATAATTTTAATAATTCCCGCAAATTCACCGTACATATAATGCGGGACTTAACGCACTAAAACTACCATATATTTTCACTTCATATAGCCTATTGTAACTGTGACGAAATGTATACAGCGCGACTACAGAATCGCCTTATAAGGTGACTTGATGTCACACCTCTGACTCCAATATACCCGTCCTCCCGATGATAATGCAGTACGAAACCTATCCCCCTGCTACGAAACAATGTACGGTACTCGAAATATAAAGACAGAAATCCATGTTAATCCATTAATTATTTTCTAAGAAGGTAATTGGTATTTATCATTCTGAAATGGGTATCTTTGAGTTAGGGATACTTTGAGGAGATTCATTTGGGTTTCGTAAATAGACCTGGAATGAATTATAATCTTCATCATATGAGAAATGGGGCTTAAAGGAAATAGCTGAGCTAGGAACCAGTTAAATTCGCATAAATGTATTTATTGTATTACAGACAATAATGTTTTTTGTTGTTTTCTCGCGGTCATTGTGATCGACACCATTAGTCTATGTATGATTTGTTGTTATTAACAGACTGACCAATAGGGGACAGTATTATCCTTCACTCAGTACAAAGCAAACGAACAACGGATTGTTTTTTCAGAACCGCCGATAAATGTTTTATTTCAGTGGCGGCTGCATACCAAAATTTTTCGTGAACAGCAAACTCTACACTGGACCCCGGGTATAATTTTAGACCTGATAATATTATTCATCATTACTATAATTGCTACAAATATTATAGTGACTATTAATGAATAGAATAGAATAGAATAGAATAGAATAGAATAGAAGATACTCGTACCTTATTAATCCCCGTAGGAAAATTCTCTTTTTCGTTTTACCGCACACAGAAAGCAAGCTTGGGGTCACAGTGACAAGGCAACCACCTTGCGGTGCCCAGTGGGCTGGGGGTCCGGGGCCTTACTCAAGGGCCCGTGGACATGTGACGGTTCTGCGGAGGCCGGGCTAAATATACATTACACTGCGGACCTAAACATTTATCATGTCATCAGTGTAGTGCTATTGAGCCTGTATACCAAGACTTCAATTGTGTAAATATGAACCTGGTGAGCTAATGGTTAGAAAGTGATGCTGACAACAATTATATTTTTAACAGTGTTCAATAGGTGTAACCTTTTCTGAAATAGGCATTATAGAAATCTGAGCCGCACATCTTTACATTACCGTGCTGCACCACCTTAGACGTGCAACACATAGTAACAGAAGAGAGAACATCACCGGAGCAGGAAAGCACATCTATAGTTCCCGCAGCTGTCGGGTCTCAGTCTGATCACATCCCCTAAATGCCACCTCCTGTCGAGCCAAGAATAAAATTGCAGCAAACATTCTTTTGGGGATGTCATCTCCTCCTCAACATGTCCGTGTGCGCCACTAACTGGAGACGCTGATCGAAGTATCAGGCCTCATTAGGGCAGCCAGTTTCGATCTGAGGAAATGAGGGAGGCCACCCCCACTTCCCTGGGTCCATGACGATAAAATTTGACGGGGACTGAGAGGGGGGGATCTATCATGTGGTCTTGGTTAAAAACACATACAGCATTATTTTATATATATACACACACACACACACACATACATACACACACACACGTATATATATATATATATATATATATATATACGTGTGTGTGTGTGTGTATTTATATATATATATACTTTTTTTAATCATACATTTTGGAATGATTTAATCATAATTAAAAACTTGCTTTATTTCTTAAGGCTAAAGCTTGTTATATCCATCTATCCATCCATCCATCATCCTCCGCTTATCCAAGGTCGGGTCGCGGGGGCAGCAGACTCAGCAGGGAAACCCAGACTTCCCTCTCCCCGGCCACTTCAGCCAGCTCCTCTGGTGGAGTCCCGAGGCGTTCCCAGGCCAGCCGAGAAACATAGTCCCTCCAGCGTGTCCTGGGTCTTCCCCGGGGTCTCCTTCCC
>JAODKC010000041.1:663261-675232 GCA_026777985.1 Mormyrops attenuatus | reverse complement strand
TCCCCAAGTGGAGGAGTTTAAGTATCTCGGGGTCTTGTTCACGAGTGAGGGAAGGATGGAGCGGGAGATCGACAGGCTGATCGTTGTGGCGTCAGCAGTGATGCGGGCGCTGCATCAGTCTGTCATGGTGGAGAAAGAGCTGAGCCAAAACGCAAAGCTCTCGATTTACCAGTCGATCTACGTTCCTACCCTCACCTATGGTCATGAGCTGTGGGTAGTGATCGAAAGAATGAGGTCACGAATACAAGAGGCTGAAATGGGTTTCCTCTGCAGGGTGGCTGGGCTCTCCCTTAGAGAAAGGGTGAGAAGCTCGGTCATTCGGTAGAGACTCGGAGTAGAGCCGCTGCTCCTCCGCATCAAGAGGAGCCAGATGAGGTGGCTCGGGCATCTGGTCCGAATGCCCCCTGGACGCCTCCCTGGTGAGGTGTTTCGGGCACGTCCCACTAGGAAGAGGCCCCGGGGAAGAGCCAGGACGCACTGGAGGGACTATGTCTCTCGGCTGGCCTGGGAACGCCTTGGGATTCCCCCAGAGGAGCTGGACGAAGTGGCTGGGGAGAGGGAAGTCTGGGTTTCCCTGCTGAGACTGCTGCCCAGAAAGCAGTAGGAGATGGATGGATGTTACAAAAATGAGCCCCATTTGCTCTAATTACTATATTGTAGTTTTATATTACAATATCATCAACATTATTACGTTATCCAAGAAAAGGACGTGAATGTGTTTTTGTCATCTGTTTTGGTCGATCTCAAAACTCTGAGACAGGACAGCAGGCAAAAGCTCAAATAAAGAACAACGTCGAAAATAACTCGTCAATTTACAAGCATGATTACGAACTACTTTAGTTACGAAAGGGTTTGAGAAACACTCGCTAATTGATGATTTATCTTAAGTGTCGTGATCGGTAGCGGTGCATGGAGCGGGGAAGCAGGAGAAGGACTGGGGAATGCGGGATTTAATGAAACAAGGGAGCTGTCAATCATTCTTTGAACTGGGTACGCAAAAAACGAGCATAATAGGAAAGACTAGGTGAATCATGCTTCACTGGGAAGGTTTAAAACGCGTCATATTCCATAACTAGACCTACCTAATCAACTACGAAATATTAACGTGATGAGAAATACAGTTAAGCCCATTAGTTTAGAGAGGGAGAAAATGTTTCGCTTCACCTAAGTTCCTTTAAAAACCAAAACGTGGTGCTGTTTTGAGGAAACCTTTGATCAGACATTTTTTGAACAGCCGGCCTTTTTGGTTTCTCGTGAAAATGGTCTTTGTAGTGTGTAATTTTCATGTGATATGATTGATCCGTTTTCCCCCCTTTTCTGTTTTTGTATCAGCTCTCCTATGCCTGGTGAAAAGATATTTTATTTAGTTTCGATAACATTTTTGAGTGTGTAGAATTATTGACGTGAATTACTGACATGTTACAAAACCTACATGAAAATATAAAATCATAAATCGATGCAAGTTTGTATGGACATTTCACTAACTGCCGTTTAATCCGTTTCTTCCACGCTGAGTCCTACCTACATTCCTCACGGCTCAGGTTTCCCAATTTATTATTTGCTTCCTTGTGTGACGTGAACTTAACTCCGTAATAAAAAGGAAACCGGACAAATGAATGGTTGCAGTGCGATATGAGCCGTTTTCCTGGGACTCCACAGTGGATCGTGTAACTGCTGTTTGACCTTAAAACTCAGGCAGGGTATAGAGAAGCGGCTGCGGGGACCCAGCGCCATGAAGCGACTCAGGTCGAAGATCTTTTCCGTCTACAGCTCCGGTGAGGCACTTGGGAAGGGGGCCGGGACTGGCGTTAATATGTTAATGAATTAATATCTCCTGCGTGCTTATTAGTCAGTGACTAACTATTAATTAGCAAGTTAATTACAGCTGTCAACTTGTCGGATTACCGAGTCTGGAGCACGTTTTATGACATCTGGAAGATTTGAGGATTTAGTTTCCGTTAATTATTCGCATCTAAGTGGGTCCGAATGTATTCATACTCCTATTAAAATACAGGGATGTTTTGGTGTTGTAGCACAAGTTTAAGGTACATTTTATTGTATTATTTTTGGTTTGTAACAGCGCTGCAGTGCCCAGTCTGACGATCAACCTTTTAACTTTCGCCAAATATCTCATTATCGTTCAAATAACTGTATCTGCTTACCGCAAGTTTTACAACTTTTGTTTTTACAACATTGTAATGTTATTTTATCACCCATAGAGGAAGTAATTAAGCTTTATTTTTATATTTTGCAGCTGATGTTGGTTGTTAAGGGTGTCGACTTGGGACCGAGATGTAAAGTTTATACACAGATTTATACTACTGCTAAATTAACTCATGTAATTCAGACCGACAGTTCGATGAGTGACAGGGGGATGCCCTGCATGCAGAGTCGACAGCTAGGCACTTCTCACGCCGGCGGCCGGCCAGCGCAGACCCCGGGGCTGGCTCTGCAGGGGTGTGCGCTCACACTGCAGGGAGTGACACATCACACTTTCACCCTTTACCACCTCACCACACACTGATCGAGGTGGCTTTTTATGCTCAGTCTCATTGCCAGTCCGCTGTTCAGTTGTCCGATCCCTCCTGATTTTACACTCCTGCTACACGGTACCGCCTGTAACCTGCTCGGGCTTCTATTTACTTGTTGATCAACTCAACTGGCCGACTGAACCGGCTGATCCGCGGCATACGGATAACCCGCAGAAGAGTAAGTGGGAAAGTCGTGGCTGTGTGCACATGTGAGCGCAGACTGAAGAATAGGATCACTTGTTTCATATAGCTTCATATTATCTGTGTATATCTCGACATAAATTTCATAGTGCTTAAACATCATATAGACTTAGTAAAAATGCAGGAACGTTTAAAAGTGCTTTATGTTACTTGTATTCGATATTGTTTCCTAACCCTGTCTAGGACAAGCGGTAGACAAAATGAATAAATATATTCTCTTGTGCTCAGGATTCTGTTATCGCGGTCTTTACAGCCCCTCTAGTCCGATTTTTACAGTGTTTTATACGGATCGTTATTTGTTCTGTTTTTCAGTAGCTTCCAGTGTTTCGTAGTCGTAACGGGGGACTGTAATCAGTGGGGGAAAGCTTAATATTTACAGTACCTGAATGTTACACTGGCGGGTGCCAAAGCCGTAACTGTGATAAATTAACCGACCCAGTAATCTTTCTGGCTGGATACATGAATGAGGACCCTGGTAGAGCCCCCCCCCCTCCCCCTCCCCGCGCTCGCCAGCTCGCTACCCTTACATCTAAGGACATCGGACGTGGAGACTAGGGCGGGTGAGATATCTTGGCACAAAGTTAGGCAGCTGATTAACCAGTTTGGGAGGCACGGATGTGGAGCCTAATAATTTCCCCCTCCCAATATGGCCCATTCTTTCCCCGACTCGCTGCTGTTCACTGCGTGTTAATCTCACTCCCGACCCTGTCAGTCGGTAACGGCACCGCGATCTTTGGACTGTGTGTTGGCTAATTACTGGAAATCAGCATGCCCTTCTTTATGGCGATCACTCCTGAGAAGTTTATGAAAAGGTTTTTCTGAAAATCATCTCTTTGAATGGCGGTGGACTTTGGCTGTCCACCGCCTCCGTCCTCGGAGAGAAATAGACACGCTTCACGTAACCACACAGCCGCACGCAGGCGTACCGTGAGACCCGACTTTCTGCTGGTGTTTAAGTCCGTTTTTCCGCTGTTTTGGTGGATTAGCCGCATCTGGGGTTCGTGGGTGTGGTAAAGGTAGGGGATTTTGTGTCTGAGCCGACCTCCCAAACAGCCTGAACCGGGCACTGTTATTTCTTATGTCTGAAGCGCATCGTTCTGCTTATCATAGCCTGCCTTACGTACGCTGCAGATCCTGCTCATCCGGCTGTCACATACCAGGGATCTAACTTAAAGATCAATGTGTGGCCGACGTAAAGGAGGCGCGTTTCTGTCCTGGGAGGTGAACCTGTCATCTTTGCTCAGGGTGAGATTTGAGCTGAGATTGCTGAAGCGAACAGACTGAACACTTTCATTGCATACTGCCAGGGGCTGGAATGATTTCAGCATGTTATGTTCAGATTAAGCTGAGAATTCTTCCTACACTGTAATTTTGAATAAAAGAGGCTGCAGGAGGCACTCGCTTTGCCGTTTCAAACCTGCAATTAGCCCCATGGATCTGATAATTACCCATGATTCCCTCTGCTTTTACTGTACTTTACATATAATTTTTTTTACAGACTCTACGGTAGTCTATAACGTAAAAAGACCTATGCAAGGTGTGACATTTAAGTGAGATTTTGTGACTGTTTGGTTCAGTTTATCTCAGGTGGTTTAGCAGGATCAAGCAGGTCAAGATTGTGGACAGTTTGTGTGGCAGCTTCACGTGAAAGAGAAACATCCTCCAAAATGCTCTTTATGCGGGCATCAGTCAGGCTTCATTGTCACTATTACAACTTCTCCAAAATGCTGCTGCTCATCTCCTTACAGGCTCTTGGAGAGATATGATCTTGTTTACTATTCTTGCCACTTTACACTGCCTCCCTGTTCAGAGGAGAATTGAGTTTAAGATTTTACTGTTTCTTTTTAAGGCCCTACTTGGGCAGACTCCATCGTATATTGCTGATCTTTTAGAATCTTATTCCCCATCGAGATCTTTCAGGTCTGCAGGCCAGTCCCTTCTACTTACTCCAAGGGCACGGCTTAAGAATAGGGGTGACAGAGTGTTCTCAGTACTTGCACTCAGGTTGTGGAATGAACTGCCTCGTCAAATCAGGCTGGCTCCTAGCCTCTCTGTTTTTAAATCTTATTTCAAAACTTACCTTTATTCCCTGGCTTTTAACTAGCTGTGAGGCTGTACATTCTGGTGATCCATATTTATTTTAGTTTATTATTATTTATCTATGTATTTTTTTAATTTTATGTTCCATTACTTAATTGAAATGTAAAGCACTTTGGTCAACATTTTTGTTTTTAATTGTGCTCTATAAATAAAATTTGATTTGAAATAAATTTGATTTGCTTTAAATGTCTTATTTTCAGTGTGCTCTTTGGCTGTTAGACCCACATAATGTGTTCATTGCTGGAGCAGAAGCTAAGTTAACACCACCGTGGTTCTGTTTTCCAGGCGAGGGCTCTTACCCTGTGACAATAGACATCCTCCCGCTGCCCCAGAGCATCATGGGAACAGACGAGCAGCCAGACCTTCCCGAAGGTAATGGCCGCCCGTCCTGACACAGTGGCTCAGTGCTGCTAACCCACAGTGTGTCATGGGAGATGGTGGCTGTTCACATGACACCTGAAAGGCTGGAGTTCCTCGTTCCTCTGGTTCCTCTACAGGAGGGGTCACCAACCTTTTTGAAACTGAGAGCTACTTCACAGGCACTGAGCCATACTGAGAAGGGCTACCAGTTTGAAACACCCCCCCAGATCTAAACTTCATGCATAATAAACATGTTTTAAATGCTTTTTTTAGATATTGTCATTTTCAAGTCTATGTAAATGAAAATGTAATTAAAGAAGAATAGCAACAGGATAAAATTAAATTTTAGACGCTGCTCACTAGTGAGCTGTGCTATTTGTAGAACAGGTCCGCGGGCGACTCATGTGGTCCTTGGGGGCATCCTGGTGCCCGCGGGCACCATGTTGGTGACCCCTGCTCTACAGAAACCTTACATCTGGTGTTGGGGGGGGGTGCAGAGCTCATCCTTCCAGGGAGTTTCTGCCATTTATGAGCCTCAGCTCTGACTGTTATCAGTGCTCCAGGTCTTCGTCTGTTGACTTTGGCACCGTACCTGACTTATAGCACCTGGAGATTGCTTCAGCTGCACTCTGGGTCTTTTGACCTGGTTATGCTGACTTGACCGAAGCACCACTTGCTGTACATGCAGTTTGTTTGTCCTGTGAGTACACTGGCTGGGAAGTGGGGGGTGATGCCCTGACTTGCCCCAGCATTAGAGTAAGTCCCCTTATATCTTTTAATACCTGTGCTGCTGATGCCTGTGATCAAGCTGAACAACATTTAAGGTAAAAATATCCATCTGCCTGATTTCCCACCTGCAGGGGGAGGACCTAAGGACAGTGGGGATATCCAGACTATAAACTGCCATTATGGCTATTCTACCCCCCAGGACGACGGTGAGGCTTCCAGCACCTACCTTGATGAGAAAGTTCCCATTCCAGAACATTCCGGCGAGGTACTAAGCGTGAGATTTGGAGGGGATTATTTTCAGTCTGGAGGATTTCCGCTGCTCCCTTTTATTCGTTACAGAGCAGATTTTCTGTGGCGCTTGCGCTTATCACCTCTCTCTGAAAATGGATGATTTTGCTTGTTTTTTTGCATGTTTACCAAAGCTATGAAACCCATCCCCATTTTCCCCAAAGAACCACATCTGTACCTTCTGTTGTGCAAAGGAGCTTCAGTTTTTGTTCCCTGGTAGGGTTTCAGTTTCCGGAAACTCTGGGCCTTCACGGGACCCGGGTTCCTCATGAGCATCGCATACCTGGACCCCGGTAACATCGAGTCGGACCTGCAGTCTGGGTCCAAAGCGGGCTTTAAGGTATGTATCTGGTGGTGATACGGCAACATGAACATTGCTGTCTTCCCACCCGATGCTAACATGACGGACCCCTCAGTTGCTCTGGGTGCTGCTGTGTGCCACGATTGTGGGCCTGCTGCTGCAGAGACTCGCGGCACGTCTCGGCATTGTCACCGGTATGCATCTAGCGGAGGTCTGCAACCGCCACTACCCCACTGTAAGTCCTTACGTTTACTTCCTCTTTACATGTGGGAGGGTCTTGCATGCTGTCAGTGTGCCCCTGACTGCTCCCCCCCCCCCCAGGTGCCCCGCATCATCCTGTGGCTGATGGTGGAGTTGGCCATCATCGGTTCGGACATGCAGGAGGTTATCGGCTGTGCCATCGCCTTCAACCTGCTCTCTGTCAACAGGTTGGCCAGTTACCTGCGTGGCCGGGTCTCGGGTCATGGGGCGGGAAGTGGGCTCTGTAAACCCTCCGCTCTCTCCCTGCAGGATCCCACTTTGGGGAGGCGTTCTCATCACCATTGCCGACACTTTCTTCTTTCTCTTCCTGGATAAGTATGGTGCGTGCTGTGTAACGGCGCCGTCACCTAGTGAAGCACAGCTGAGCTGCACCCAGAAAGGGTAGCTAATCTGCACTGTCCTGTAGGTTTGAGGAAGCTTGAAGCTTTCTTTGGGTTCCTCATCACCGTCATGGCCGTCACCTTTGGGTATGAGGTAATATGGCTTTGTCGTATCCTGTTTCGCTGGTTTGTGTGTCTATGGGCTCTTGTCTCTCTCAACCCCTTGCCCCTCTGTGTTCCCAGTACGTGGTGGTGAGTCCAGACCAGGGTCAGCTCTTGAAGGGCTTGTTTGTCCCCTACTGCCAGGGCTGTGGACCTGTGCAGCTTGAGCAGGCTGTGGGCATCGTCGGTGCTGTCATCATGCCCCACAACATATACTTGCACTCTGCGCTGGTCAAGGTACTGCCTGTCCTGTGCTCTGGGTGGCGCTGTTCCTGCATCTAACTGGATTTAAATGATTTCACAGGGGTAGGGCAGACATCTGGGTGGGGGTGTCCTTTGGGAGGAGGTTCATCAGTGGAGCTTCATGTGTCCTGTCACTCACACCCCTGAGGTTCATGTTTGATAGTAATCCATGAGATGTCAACATAAAAGGACATGTGACCACTACGAACAGCCCACACCAGAGGGCTGCAGTACCAGGAGAGTGCATAAGAGGGCAGCCTTGTGTGGTCCACACAAGTCTTGTTCTGTCCACCTGAGAGGAATCTTCTCTTTCTCCAGTCTCGTGAAGTTGACCGCGCCAATGCCAAGAAGGTGAAGGAAGCCAACAAGTACTTCTTCATTGAGTCCACCATTGCTCTCTTCATATCCTTCCTTATCAACGTCTTCGTGGTGGCCATCTTTGCAGCTGGTTTCTATGGACACACAAACTCCCAAGTGGTGCGTCTTTTTGCCTGGACACCCTTCACCACCGTGTTGCTCGGCCTGGCCACCCCTGACATCAGGTGTTGTCTGTTTCAGCATGCGGTCTGTAATCAGTCTGGCAGTCCACACACAGACCTCTTCCCCCAGGATAACAACACGCTGCAGGTGGATATCTACAAAGGGGTAGGTCCAGCAGTACCCCCTCCCCCATCAGGCGAGTTAGGACAGGAGTACTATGAGGAAGCTGGGAATGGGAAGGCTTGGTGCTATGGCGGATGACGGCCCACACTTGTCATTCCTTCCCTGGTACATAGGGGGTGATGTTGGGCTGCTTCTTCGGACCTGCGGCACTCTACATCTGGGCCGTGGGCATCCTGGCCGCGGGGCAGAGCTCCACCATGACGGGCACGTACTCGGGGCAGTTTGTCATGGAAGTGAGTGTGGGGGCGAACCCCCAAACCCCCCCTCCCAGCTGGCTGCAAAGGAACCCAAATCCCTCTCAGCTCCTGAGCCCCTCCTGGCTTCTCACAGGGCTTCCTGAACCTGCGCTGGTCCCGCTTTTCACGGGTGCTGCTGACGCGCTCAGTGGCCATCATCCCCACGCTGCTGGTAGCCGTTTTCCAGGATGTGCAGCACCTGACGGGCATGAACGACTTCCTCAATGTGCTGCAGAGCATGCAGGTCAGGCCACCTCTTCCTCCAATCAGTGTCTCCCAGCCACAGGTCAGAGGTCACGCATGTCCGGCCGGTCTCAACTGTGCCACTTTACTGTCCCTTTCAGCTGCCCTTTGCCCTGATCCCCATCCTTACTTTCACCAGCTTATCCTCTCTGATGAATGACTTCGCTAATGGACTGTAAGTGCCCCGCCCCGTTTGTGATGGGAGGGGGAGACTGGCCCCTATCACCCACCTGTTAACTGCGCCCTTCCTGTACAGGGTGTGTAAGATTGCCGGTGGCGTCATCATCCTTGTGGTCTGTGGCATCAACATGTACTTTGTGGTAGTCTACGTCACCAGTCTGCACAGCGTGTGGCTCTACTTTCTTGCTGGCCTGCTGTCTCTGGCCTACCTCTCCTTCGTGGCCTACTTGGTGAGTGAGAACCCCAAGCTGGAAATGTACGTCCACCGTTACCTGCAGAACTCTGTTAACAACAGATGTCCACTCAAGCCCTATAAAAGCAGGTCTGGTTTAGCCAGAAGTGGAAGGAAACGCTGTAGTTTGTCTGTGTTCACTGTCAGTTGCTCTGATCCAGATGGGTTTCTAAGAGGAATTAGATTAGCTACTGAGCAAAGTCCACACGCGTCTGCTTTGTATCTACAGGTCTGGCAGTGCCTGATTGCCTTGGGGATGCCCTGTCTGGATGTCAGGGGCAGGGAAAGGACAGGCCACTCCATGTTCGTAGAGGAGCAGCAGGACTCTGACAGCTGATTGGCTCCTGGCGGCTACCAATTGCTGCAGGGCAGGGGGCGAGGAAGGCTCCCCTGTATTCAGGGGCCAGGCTTGGGCCCCTGGTCCTCAAGGCCCTCTGGTGTGATTGACCGAGATCTTGGGGACACATCTGCAGAAGATCATAACGACAGCAATAACTTTCCATGAATGTCTGCTAGGCTAGTATTGCTCTGAAGCACCTACAAGCTCAACGTTTCATCGACGAAGGTGCTGAATACAGTGACCGCCTGTCTGCTAAACCCCTTCAGTTTGACCGGGCAGCAGTGTCAGGTGCGTCATGGTGAATCCTGAATTGCCTCAGAGCACAGCGGGCTCTGCTTTACACAGCAGCTTTTTTGCATGCTTGCTGTGCGGTTTGGCCCGCCAGCTGTGGGCGGAGCCTCACTGCAGCATGGTCCATGTCCATTTAGTACCATTATTTCTGTTTTTTTTTTTTCTTCTTTTTTCTAGCTGTGCAGATGACTGTAAAGTGCTACTTTTAATCCAGTTTACTGTTGTTTTCTTTTAGCGAATAGCCCTGTGTTATCAGAACTCTGCTCACTGCAGAGGTTACAAGATCCAGATGGATCACTGGGGCGCAGCAGCATAATAAAGTGCTGTTCATTGTGGGTCTTTTCGGTTCACAGGGTTTATGAAATCATGATTGTATTTACAGAGCCGGATAGAGTGTTAATTTGAGGCGATTCCTTTGCTTGAGGTGTGAAAGGCTCGGGTGGCGTTAACACTCGGCTGTGTAACACATCCGCTGTGCAGCCTTCTCTATGGGATGATTCATTCTGTGTGTAATGAATCACTTCTCACAAATTACCCAACTAACACTATTACCAAACCAACACTATTCCTGATTTACATACCTTTATCGAACAGTAAGGGGACTGCAGTCCAGCCTGACCGTGTAGGTGCAGCATTACCAAGAGTCCATTCAGTCATTTACAGTAAATGAGTGTTTGTGAATTGAGTGAATGAATGTAACTAACACGGAAGGGGGGGGGTTCCTCCCCAGGAAAGACTGCTTCAACCCAACCTGCTCTCCCAACAGCAAAGCAGCATCCTCGGATAGAGACGTTTCTGGGATGTTTCATAGTTGAGTAGGACCAGTCATGCACTCATTGACACCTGTCATCTGGTCTTTGTAAATGTTCTTGCTATGGATTTTGAGACACGTGGTAGCACCTTCCTGGAGCGGCACTAAGTGCACTAAGGCCCAGGTGAGATCTGAGTATATGGTACCTGTCACTGATTCTGGCCAATTGCAGTTACAATAACTGCACGTATGACACTGAATAGTCATTTTGCCACTGATTTTTGAGAGACGTTTTCAGAAACACTTTTGATATACTACAACATTGTTTAGGATTGTGAAGTGTGCCTGTATTAAGTCTATCTAAGTGTAGTAAACAAGTATGTCAGGGCTGCCCAGCTCCAGTCCTGGAGGGCCAGAGCCCTGTGTAGCTTAGTTCCTTCCCTGTTCCACCATAAATGATTCAGCTCAAGAGCTGTGTGGTAATTGGCACAAGCAGTTGAATCAGATGTTAAATGAGGGGAAACCCAAAAATGTGCAGGGCTTCAGCCCTCCAGGACTGGAGTTGGGCACTTCTGAATTTAAAGGATTTCATAGTATGGCTGAAATATTGATAGTTAAGATGAACAAACTGGCACGATTAACCCAAACACACACACACCACGGGCAGCTTTGAGGCACCCGGGGGCATGTACCAAGAAGTGAGACTCAGTGTTTAGCTAGATAATTTGTTGCATTTAAGGTACCCCAGTTTAATTGGTTGTTACATTTCTCCCAGACTACCTTAAAACCTACAAGTTATCTTGATAATCCAGCTTTGTGATTCAGGCCCCAGTGCACTCATGGGAGGTAAATACCAACTGTGGAGGCGGGGTTTGGCAGGGGGTGTCAATGCTGCCCTCTGCTATTTGATGAGAGATGGCTCTAATGGGCTATTTTAATTTCATTTTCCTGGTCCTGAGAATCATGTTGGTTATAATGTTTAATTTTTCATAATATAAAGATCTTTGTCAAATAATGAAAGTAGGATGAATATTTTACAGTATTATTCATGAACATTAAATTAATATTTCAGGACTGCTGGTTGTACATGCATGTATCGTAATGCAGTGTTTCTCAATGCAGTCCTCAAGGACCCCGAGACAGTCCACGTTTTTGCCCCCCCCCCCCGTTAGATGTACCTGTTAGATGTGCTGGGAGCTATGAAGGGGAAAACATGGAGACTCTGGGGGTCCCTGGGGACTGGGTGGAGGAACACCGATATAATGTATGAAAAGAGCCACTTGTGGGCTCCATTTCACATGTCAGGCACTGATCTCTGTGCTCAAACCGACTGGTTTTTTGTCTGAGACTCATAAACCACTGTGGTATTGGTGATAACTATAATAATGGCGAGCTGTAGTTACAGGTAACTGGGAACTGGCACAAAACCATATGTACACCTTTCAGATTTTAGCAGGATTGCTTAGGGTGACCAGATAATCCATGTCATGGAGGACACTTTGAGCTACTTCGGGTTTTACAAACTACTTTCAAACTGAA
>JAODKC010000041.1:645506-663161 GCA_026777985.1 Mormyrops attenuatus | reverse complement strand
TCCAGCTGTTTCACATTAACATTAGTGACACATGCATGATTATAGGAGACTGACCAATAAGCACACAGCAAGAACTCGGCGCTAAAGTGAAATCCGAGTCCTTTTAATTGAAATGGTAATTTACAATTCCTGTCCTAGCTCAGAGTGTCCTCCCTGACATGAGTTATCTGGTCACCGTAAGTTACTCCCATTATTACTCAGTGCCAGGTGCAGGTACTTCCATTATTACTCAGTACCAGGTGCCGGTACTCCCCTTGTTATTCAGTACCAGGTGCAGTTACTCCCATTATTACTAAGTACCGGGTGCCAGTACTCCCCTTGTCATTCAGTGCCAGATGCCAGTACTCCCTTTGTTATTCTGTACTAATAAAATATGGAGTGGTGCCAGTACTCTGAAGAGGTGCTCGTACCATGTACCGATGAGTACCAGCCAACTTCAAACACTGGGTATCACAAATGTTACATTTCATTTTTATGTAGACATACAACAAAAAGTTGTACATTGCATAACTCTCATTTTGGGCAAATTTGTTTTTCCAAGTAATCCTTAAAACTTGGTTTGAAAAATAATCAATTAGTCAATCAGTTCATTATTTAATTTAGAAAAGCACATTTCACTGAACATATTTAAGTCCAGTGGATCGTGAATATTAGTGTCACACCGCCGCTTCAGCCCGTGTAGTTCGTTATATTTTAACTTTGCTGATGATGTCAGTAAACCGTCCTTTGATAAGGGGTCCTTTGGCCTGAATAGCATTAACCTGGTGGTGCTGGAGCATTTTGAATTCTCGCCACAAGGTGGTGTCCTCGGCCGTTAAAACTTAGGTGCGGCATGGCACTCGTGCAAAATGGTATCGGAACTGAAACTACTGACATCGAGTTAAAAAAAAATAGCAGAAGTAACAATGGATTTTTCACAGACTCAAAGAAATGCTTGATAAAAGTTTCACCCCAGTCTTACAAGTGTGCTGTAATGTACATGTGTAATATAACTTAAGGAACTGTTCACGTTTATGCTTCTTCTATTAACATTGTAACGATCTCACGTTCGTTAACGTTCCCGTCTGCATTGCGCTGTGCTGTGTTTGTCGGCAGACTGGACAGACCGGTTTGGAGAGTCAACTTTCTTTTTGACTCTTCCGAGGACAGCATGAAAGCTGGACGGGATGGTGTGCTTTTACCCAAATGCCGGGCTCTCCCTGCGCCGGCCCCACAGCCTGACCAGCAGGGCCTTTTCCTGGAAGCGCAATGGAGCAGAGGCCACGGTGGGGCCGGTCTGCAGAAGGGGGCTTTAAACCGAGAGGGTGGGCCGCTCCTTCCTGAAAGTCACATGATCTTAAGGTTCCGTAGGCTTGTCCTACGTAAACCACGGGGATAAAGACATTCCTCTCTGTCCCTGCTTGTGATTTTTTTTTCTTCAAAGATCTTTTAAAAGGCCTGAAAAACAGACCCTGCAGACAACTGCATGCAAAGTGCAAAAGTATTTCGTCTGTTATCAGGCTGAAACTGGTGGTTCATGGAAGCTCCCATAACTGTAGGCATACAGATGTGTTTGTGCGCAAATGTATCCTAATAAAATGAGTTTTCATTTTTTTTAAATCCTGCTAAAACTTAAACTGTGCAAACCCAAGTTTTTCCTGTATGTATAATTTAATCTTTCTCATCCAGACATATTCCCTACATACCTCAAAGGCAACACAGAACACATCATTTGCCTTGTGAATATTTATGATATGCAGTTTTTAATTGAAAAATATCATTATATTAAAATGTGCAATTTAAATGTGCCTCTGAGATGTTCCCAAGCACTTTCAAGTAAAAATTATACATGATTACAAATGTCCTACATTTACCTATGCAGTTAGTTTTATGGTATTATATAGGTGGGTGGGGAGAGGGTTCAGCAAGTTAAGCCTCTGTGCCTGTGATCAGGAGGTCACCAGCTCACGCCCCACCCATGGCAGAATAGTCACAGATCCATGGGTCGCTGAGCAAGACCCTTAACCCTCAGCTCCAGGGATGCTGCACAATTGCTGACCCTGTGCTGTGACCCCCAAGCTTGCTCTCACCTATATATCTGTCTCGTGGAGGGCAAGATGGGGTAGATGAAAAGAGAATTTTCCCAAGGGGATTAATATAGTATCATTATTCTATTATCTAAACTGAATTAACATTAAACTTTACCCATTTTATTTGGTCTATTTAATGTATAACTAATAAGACAAATAGTCGTTATTCCTAAAATTATCATTTAAAAATATGAAATAGTCTTAAATTTAGCCTTGGAATGCATCCATACACAGTGTTTATATAGATGCACGGAACAACAGATTTTATTGTAATTTTGAAGACTAGAGATTTAAATAAAACCCAGTCCGAATCGGAATTCCGTTCTAAGTGTCTAGGATAGATCAGGAGTTTTCCCAAAAATCACTGTCACAAATCTTTTCTCTAGTCGCATCACTACTGCCGCATGTCATAATTTGCCACGTCACGGTCTTACGATCAACTTCAGTTATCAGTCTCATGTGTTTTTTGCAATGCAAAGAAAATACAAACGTATTTGTAAAACATTTTAAATATGTCTTCATATTACTTCAATACGTTTAATCGCATCAATTGAGAGCATAATTGTATCCTATGTGCATCTTATTCGGACACGTATCATGTGGTTTCGGCTGAGCAGGAGGGCAGCCGTGCATGTTCGTTTTGAAAAACAGTTTATACATATCCCTAGTAGTGCTGTGCGATACTACAAGATTTGGTATCGATCGGATACCAAGTAAATGCATGGCCAGTATCACGGATATCGATACTTGTTAAAGCTAAAAAGCTTTATATTTAAGCTTTTTATTGCTAAAGCTGAATTAATTTTCATTATCTGTAAGTGTTTTTGTGATTTTTTATTAATTAGTTAAAACTCAGCACAGAATTTGGGCAAAGCTTATAAGTAGATAAATACTTTATTATAAAGCACAAGTAACACGAAATGTTTTTTTTCTTAAATAAAGTGCACAAAATTAGAGAATTGAAAAAAATATATAAAATAATCGATATCAATACCAACATTACTATCGATATTATCGATACTTGGGTCGATATGCCCACCACTAATTCCTAGAAATATACGGGGGTTATAGCAGCTAACCGAAGGGCTCAGCGGCGGCGCCACCCCAAAGAGAAGGAGATCCGGAAATCAGGAGCAAAGCAGTGCAGACACGGCCATTCGGGATAAAGACTGTAACGTACTGTCATATACGATGTTTATGGCTTAGGCAGACATTCTATAGAGAACAGAACTAAGTGACTGAATGATGTGATAAATCGTGCCCCCACGTCAGCACATAATAAATATAAGTGACTATAACCTGTACCTTCCCACCAGCCTCCCATTTCAGCAGCTAGGCGTCGGGGTCGATCATGTCAGTGTGGTATAGCTTTCCGTGAATTCCGCTCCGGCAGCCAGTCGATACTGCTGACCGGCAGGGTGGAAAGCGGATCCCCGGCGCTCGTTCCTCGCTCCCTTTCCCCCGTAATGAGTCATATACAGACATGGGCTGAAGCGAAGCTTCACCTCATATGCACAAAACAGACGTGACTGCAAAAACCCATCTGCTTATTACGAACCGGTTCAAAAGCCCGTCTCCAGCACGCTGACTCAAACACACTGCCCCTACAATCGGCTTCTAACAGCTAAAAACAGCTTCTCTTTCACTCTTTGCAGAGCCGATCTTGGTCATCCACACGGCACTGTTATGAGTGTGAACTGGGGAGGAACGAAAACAAGTTTTTGTGTTCTTATAGCATTTTTTATTTGTAATTTTCTTTATAGATTACTTCATTGTAGCCTTGTAATAATATCTATGCAAGCCCCATGAAAAACAGCCAAATGAATAAATAACATATTTTGATCACACATGTGGCAAACTGGGATTTTTCTAACTAGGACGCCAGCAGCTGTCCAAGGCTAGCGCCAGAGCAGATCAATTGGCGGTGCGCATTTTCCAAAAGCTACCTCTTTGAGAAAACGACATGAGCAAAGCAGGTGTCTTCCAGTTGTCTTACAGAAGGGAGTTACGGCTAATTAGTATTATTTGTGTCCTAGACATCGGTAGGGTGGTCTTGAAAGCCCCCCACCCCCAACACACATACATACACACACACACACACACACACACACACAAATAAGCGCGCGCGCGGAATGAAAGCAACTCAGAAAAGCTTCACTGAGCTCGAATAGCGGTAAAAAAATCTCCCCGCGGCGTCATTATAAACATGTTTTCATCCTTCAAAATGCACCTCTGTCAAGAACCTATACCCGTCACAGTAATCAAACCGCTTTGAATAAATCATTAAGTTATATACAGCTACCCAACGAATTCACATCTAACTGCTGTCATAACACCTAAATAAGCCTTATTCTTGTATTAGGCTACTGAATTAAACTATATATTACTAAAGGCATAATATTTTGACCCAGATTTTATTTGCATTTTCTGTATTTCATTGCAAAACATAAATTCTACAAACGAATGGAATTAACTTATAATATAAATCGAAAATATATTTTTAAATTTAGCATATGCCAATACAATCCCATACTAATATAAATCGCATCTACTATAAAATATATATTAAATCGAAAAAAATCACAATATATTATTCCTTTGTCTTCTCTGCGGCAGACACAAAATGGTGATCAGTATGTATGGCAACACACAGTCCTGACATTACGTCATAGTATTTAGGTTTCCTAAAGAAAATGGGACATGCTGACTTTGTGAAGTGTACTTCTGCTTCATGAGAATACCAGCTAATTAAAATGCAATAAAAGTAGCGTATATACAGGCGTCAGAAGTGCGCTCAGTGGATAATTTTCAAACTACCAAGTAGCATTGCACTGTAACTTAGCGTTTCTGCCACGCGCTTTAGTTTGCACACGGAACAACCGCACTTGTGATTTCGGCGTGTGAGTTGATGTGACAGCGCCAGTAAGCGGATCCCCACCATGACCGAACGAGCACCGTGAGCTCCGCGGAGCTGAATAGCGGGCGAGCGCACAGGGCGCGGGAGCGCGCTTCCCTTACTCCCACTTCCCGAAGATCCAATCGGAGACGACCAGCGGTTTCAAGGCGCCCTCGCAGGTCCCTGAAAGGCGAAAACAAAGCGCGGGATAAGATAAATATTGGTTAACGTGATCCGAATTCGGTTCGAGATCTGTTCGTTCGGGCTGAGATTTTGACGAGGGCGATTGGTTCGGGGTTTTCTTTGTCCCAAGCGTCAGTTCAGTGGGGTTGTTTATCTGTAGTAAGGGGAACTTGAAACCGGCCCGCCCATTTCCTCGGGTGTTTCGCTCCTTCGCCCGGATTCTCCATGTTGGAGCGGCGGTAGGCTGGCAGCGGGCTCACTGGGGGCGGGGGTGCGCTGGACGGTGCAAGGCGACCCAAGACACGGCGCCCTGCCGCAAGAGAAGTACAAGGGGGATGGAGAGAGATGGGGTATGCAGCAACTGGAGCGGTCCCCCAGGCTGGAAGCGCAGTGGGAGAGGACGCTCCGCCGCCGCCCACAGCAGGTGAACAGCCTCTCATCCTTCTCTGTGAGTGGTCGATCCGGAGCGGCTGCCGGAGATTCGGCTCGGTGGGCCGGTTTGACTCATACAACCGAGACTCAGGGGGAGCTGTGTGGCCAGCTGGGCAGCGCGTTCAGCCCGACCTGTGGAGCGCCGCCGTCATCCGGTCGGCAGTTTTAACGCGGTAACACCGCAGGACCCGCCCGCATTCAGCCGACAGACACCGGGAATATAATCAGGATACCCGGTGCCACAACTACGGGAGATGATGTACAGGCACATGGTCCCTATTCGACCGCCGCCGGTTCGATATAGATATGTTTTGCTAAGCTAGCTCTTTAGCTAACGGTCCAACGGCTAAGAGCGCGGGGAGTGGCGTCACTGCGCGCGCGCCACACTGATTGGTCCGTCTCAGCCCCAAATGGGCGTTGACGTCGGTGTTGTTTTTGTTTTGCTTCGTGTTGTTGTGGTGGTGGTGATGGCTGTTGTTACTTTTTAATGATTATTTAGTTGTTTTTTTTGTTGCTTTGCTTCGTGGTTATTAAATCAGTGCGATTCTTTCAACCGAACTCGCCAGGGTGGGATGAGAGAAACGCCTATTTTCATATAGGTGGGACATGATTTGTTGAGTTTTAATTCTAAGCTCTGTGCGCCATATGAGGTTTGTGAACCAAGCAGTCTGTGGATTATCTCCTGTGTGTTCATCCCCAGGGAATATACCATGCCTTTCCCATATTTTACTGCAGAAAACATGCATTCTGACAACTTCTTCCTCCTAGGAATATAGAACTGCTTTGTGGCAAGTTTAAATATAAGGCATCATTTTCTTGCCTTCTGTTTGAATAGGTAGGTGTAGTATTTCTGTCTTTTAAGTGGGTTCTTGGGTTGCACTGGTTCTATATCCTGTCATGAAGTCATCCCTTGTTATGTCACTTGTGATTTTGAGGAATGTCACACCGACGTCACCTCAAGCTTCAAGATTACAGAACAGATTTGTCTGTTGAAATCTGAGACTTGAATGAGACAACAAATGAATCGTCGCTTAATTAACTTTATTGACACATTGTAAAGTTGTTAGCTGTTAAATGTCTTTGTTTTGTAATATGGCTTGTGTTGCAAAATGCATTCTTTAAACTGCCAATTTACATTGAGTTTAAATTAATCATTTTAATTTAATTCCATCCTAAATTGAACCGAAAGAACAGTTCATGCCTCAGTTTGTTATGTAGTGGTATGAGCGAGCTGTGTAACAGATGTGGAGCTGTATTCTTTCTTTTTATTCCGACATGCAAAGGCAAAAAATATAAGTAGCACATTAGTTTTTCCCTGCAGTCCATTTACTGAATTTGCCTTAGTTGCATGTTGCAAAACTGTGAAACTAGCTTGTAAATACTTCTGTAAATTTAGATTCCATGCTGTTTGTCCTGTTACCTAATAGGGACCCAGTTTATTCATTGGAAAAATAAACTGCTGTCAATGTCAAGCAGTTATTTTATCGGTATAGAACAATTATTTAATTATGTACAGCACACATTATGAGCATGTACACCCAAAGTGCAGTTTCTACAAGTGTGCCATGTTACAGCAGTTAATGTTACACTTGTGACGTAGCCCAGTACCATCCAAAAGGTCGAGCAGGAAAATGAGGGTTGGCTCTGACTCTCTGTTTCCTTTCTTTTCAGTGGAGCTCAGGGTTAGTTCCTTGTGCAACTGCTGTGGGTTTGCAAATACTGGATATCTAACTTTTGGGTCTTCCCTGCTGCAAGAACTCAAATCCACAAATTCGCATGGTGTATAGTATAAAGTGAGGATTGAACAGCCTGGTTCGGATACTGTGTAACACAAGCAGGAGATTGGAAGTGAGTAAGTATATATGTCCTGTACATGTGAAGGATAGCTGTACATTATACAGTAATGGGATCTGTGACTTTAATTTTCACAATGGATGCATGTAGTTCAGTCATATGTGGCTGTAACACACCTGAGAGCACCAGGATGATTGGAGATCTTAGTTATTCTAATTAAAGTCCCACCCAAATAGAAAAGATGTTTCTGGCATCTGTGGGGATTTCCTGTACTCAGAGAGGCCTGTAACTGTAACGATGGCTGTAGGAGAACATGATTTGATTGTGTCAGCAACCCAGAGACATTTTACGGCTTTCTTTACAGGAAGTTTGCTTGCTCATTATTGTCGTATTGTCGGAAAGTTTGTGTGAAGGTTTAATGGGGGAGAAAATGTCCATCAAAAGTGTTTTAGATGTCCTCTGGATGTTCAGTGATGGGAAACCTAATATTAAACATTTTGGACTTGTGAGAGCAGCCCTGAATTAACAGATGAAAGCATGGAGGAAAACAGTGCGCCTGATGTGGTGGTTGGCAGGGCATGGGAGAAAGAGAGTGCCCTCTATCTGCTGAGAGTGTGGTCGTTTGTCATATGTGCAGGGTTTAGGATTGGCCCCTCTGAGTTTGTTTGAATGTATGCATGCATTATACATTCTGAAATTGTTTTTTTGGCATCCAGAGAATGGCATATAATTGGTCAATGATTATGTATGCCCCTGCTTATAAACATGAAGCAGAATGCCGTGATCTGTAGGGTCCCCAAGGCTGGGGACAGGGTTGAGATTTTGTGTGAGGGGCCAGGCACGAATGGGGCGTGGCCTGTACCGGGTCATTTGAGTGTTTGGGGCATGGCCTGTACCAGGTCACTTGGTTCATGTGCTCCCACACAGCTCTCCGCGAGCTGCCTTTTTCCTCATTACCAGCTGTTCCCTTGTTTTCGTTTCCAGTGTTTTTATGGAGGTCCTTGTGACGCACAGCTTTGCTGAATACGATTATCATAAAAATACCTCTGCAGTGAAATACTGGCCTGAGATTTCAGTTGATCTTTTGCTGGTTTAGTAATGAATCCAGTTGTTTCGTATTTTCTGTTCCCTTGAAGTGGGTTTCACAGTGTGATGTAGGCAGTCGTTCCGAGGTGATCCGTCCACCTTAGCCGAATCTCGGCAGTGGGATTGACTGGATGTGAGGTTTGCCTCACTGATCCCAGTGACTGGGTCTGTGTGGTGATGACACTTTCAACTCTTGTCTCAGGCGCGTTTACATGCGAGAGGAATGCAGTGATGTGAGAGGGAGGGGCTGTCGCTGCTGTGATTGCCATTTGCAGAACACACCTGTCTGGCTCCTGTCAGTTTGAGTGACACCCTGACTGTCTGGCATAGATGACTCGCCGACCGCCTGTCCCAGTGTAGGCAGGTTGGATACATGGGGCTCTGCATGCTCCCTGTGACACACACTTTAGACGATTTGTAATCCCATTCATCATTATTTTATCTTAATCTGTTCACTGGTCCTTTAGTCCGCTCTGGCCAGTGATGATTAAGCACAGCAAGCCGCTGCTGGATGGCCCTCCCACTGGGGTGTGAGGATTCACTGCAGCCGCCGCGGTGAAATCCCGCTGTCCGCCAGGTGACTGAATTTAGTGCCATTCTGGGTCTGGATTGTAAAATTTGGGCCACGTTCTTGATTTTGTCGCCAGAGGATCCTTGTGTACAGTGGCTGCCTTCCCTCTCGACGGCTGTATAGACTGGTAGGAAACAGCGCCACAGGCACAGCAGCCTGTAGGCTCCAGCTCCTCCCACCAGGGGTTACATAAGAAACCGTGGTGGCGGCGGTGGCGGCAGGGTCGCTCCACACGGTCCATTCGTCTCAGTTCCTGCCTGGCAGCCGTGCTTGGCGGAGATTGCGTAATAAGCCGGCTAGGAGGGGGTTGTTACAATGTGCCAGGCTCTTACTTAATTAGCTGCCAAGCTGTAGTTGGATTTTTCGTCTTAGTATTGTTCTTGGTTTGATGTTATTGTTTTAGGCAGTGCTGTCCAATCATTAGAGATGTTCTGTGCTTTGTTCATTTCCTTCCCACTATGAGACACGCAGGTGAGAGGTTGGGCAGCTGCTTCTCCAGGGTTAAGGGCCCAGCAGCAAAATACTCACTATGCCAGCCATGGGATTCAAAGCGGTGACCTTCTGCCCACAGCCACTGGTGTCCAACCCGTAGAGCTGCCTTCCAGCCATCTTAGTTTTAAGCGTAAAAAAGCACTACGTTGATTACACATCAGTATATTTACATTCTGCTGGAAGCTTGCAGTTCTGTAATTCAGGTCCAGAGAGTCTGAGAGATGGAGCAGCGCTCAGCGCTGCCACCCTGATTCAGTCTCACACGCCACGTGCGTGTTCCCTTCCTCCGCGCCTTGTGTAGCGTTTACATACCACTGGCAGCCAACCTCATTAAAAGCAGATTATGTGTGCAGGATGGCCCCTGGGAATGTGCTCCTCTCCCAAACTGGGCCCCCCCTGCCTTGTACGTCTCCTCCTCTGACTTTTGGGATCAGACTGGACATGCCCTCTGGCCTCTGAGCACCTCCGGTGATCACTGTCCAGATGGAGCAATCCTGGTCCTCCTCAGCTTGTATGTAACGTGTTACCTCCCCCAGCAGGCTGGTCCTCTTCTCGGGGTGCCCCCGGCCAGCGCCCCACCCCGGATACTGTGCCGCAAACCAAGCAAATAGGGCCGTCACCAAGGTGACACTGTTGCTCCTCCTCAGGCTCTTAAATTTCCTTCATGTTCTCAAAGGCACGATGTGATTTCAGGGCAGTTTAGGCCGGCATGTTCATGTGAGCTTTTCTGCATCTGCTGTTTCCTAGCGTGCAGCTTCTTTGGGTCTCATTGTATTTAAAAGACCGGGTACCAGGCAAACTCGACTGCCAGTAAATATATATAAACACTGCTAGGTGGCGCGGTCCGCTAACACCTCAGTCTCCCCTTCCTCCCCTCTAGGTTAAAATTGTCTTTGGGTGTCTTGGTGACGTGCAGTGTCTGTAAATAACTCCGTAAACAGTGTGTGTATGGGAGAGAGAGGGAGAGGGAGGGAAGAAGGGAGGGAAGGGGGCGGTGCAAGGGAGAGACACCCCCTTCCCTGGGTTTATTTGGCTTACTGCTGTTGGGTTCCTTGAGTGCGTGAGCCGGACTGCCTGGTGCGGGGGGGGGGGGCTGGGTCGTTCCTGCAAATGCCACTTATAGCCCCACAAAGCACCCCGAGGACGGCCATGGGCTGCTACTTAAACAGCGTTCAGCAGCAGCAACACACACTCGTGTGTGATTTGGGGCGAGGCTTGATTTTGAGCCATAGCGTGCAGAACCAGTCAAGGGTGACCTAAACTCACAACCTTCAGGTCACGGCTCTGCGGTTCTCCTTTTAAAAGTGTCAGCAGGCTGCGCTCTCTGCAAAGCCTTTGAGGTTTATAGGGTTCAGAATAAGATTTGGCCACGAAGGGATCACATCATCGAGACGACGCCCTTCATTATGGTGAACCTGTGACATCACTGTCCTCGTGGTCCAGGACTGAAGGTTAGGTTACCTATCAGTAAATGGCTGTAAGAGTGAAAATCCAGTGCCCCCTGCAGGACTGGGAACGCCACTGCCGATGTCAGGTCAGGGCCCTGGTGTCAGAGGAGACCGTCTCTAGCCCTTTGTTCCATTCTGTCTTTCAGGTTGTCAGCAGAGCGGGTTTCATCGTGCCTGCAGGAGCTGAAGGGACCGTGTGACACCATGTGACATTGAGTGAAAGCTCCAGGTCTGTGTGATGAGCTGAGGAGCTGAGAGGGGCGGCAGTGCAGTGTGTGATACTGTAATGTTCATTCAGCAGTTAGCAGCAATGCGGTGCTGTGCGCCCTCTGCTGGCTAAATACTGTTTTTCACCGCAGGTTTGTTTACCAGTCACTTTTTCAGTTTTGTGACTCATACACTTTATGTGTGTGCAGTGAAATGCTTATTTACTCACTCGAAAGGAAGTATGCAATGCATAGAAAAACAATTAAAAATTAATGAAAATGAGATTCAAACAAAAATACAATAGAAATAAATACAATAAAGATAAAAATAAGCAGTGACATCATTAACTATATTTCCTGTGTTTACATAAGACGGTTTGTCAGGATGATGTCAGCTGAGAATTGAGGTGCATTAAAGTGCATTAAAGCGGCATGATGTGCAGCTTGCTTTGTGTTCGTTTGTAAATATTGTGTTGGCATTTGCATGGCCCAGTACGAACCTTTATTAATTAATTTGCCTTTATTTATTCAAAGCAAATTAAGGTAGCTGTTGTTATTTAATGTATTTTTAAAATTATTGTAATTATTATTAGAGACCTCTAATTAGTAATCTGTAATTGTAAATATTACTAGAGACCTATAAAGTTTTGTAGTATGACAAGAGGAGACATAACAGTCATATTATGCTGATTCATCCCCAGGGATTCTCTGTTTTAACCTCTATCTGTACCTACAGCCTCTGGCCACTGCCTGGTTCAAGTAATCCAGGATAGGCTGTTTGCGTGGACCCGGCCTATTCTCGATTACTTGTCCCAGGACACGGCTGCCTGCGTCTGACTACGGCCCTGAGTGTTGGGCGGATGGAGCTGCTCGGCCCAGGAGCCTTTGGGCTCATTTCAGGGGGGGCGTGGAGGGCTTACAGCACTCTCATCTGTGTCCCCTTCTTGGAGGACACGTGCGTTATATGTCACTGGCTGGTAGATAAACCGGAATGTGAAGCCTCATGCCTGTGGATGGTTGGCCGGGGTATGTCCTGCAGGGGGCGCTCTGTGTGAGTTTCTTTAGCACATGTGGTGCTCTTTGTGTGTGATTTACACCTCAGCCCTACTGAGAGCCCACTGTGGCTACAGCACCCCCCCCCCCCACATGCACCGCCCTGTGAGCTGACACTCATGCCCTCTGCCCTTTAGGTGCCCCCAGCGGGCCGGGTCCCTCACCTGAAAGCGCCTGGCCTGACCCAGCTGCTCGACATGCTGCCTGTCGCCGAGGACCGGAGCCCCACGGCACCGCAGAGAGGAGCAGTCAGCCATTCAGCATGAAATGCCGTTGGCTTTAATACCAGCCGTCTTCTTAAGGTCTTTGAGGGGCAGCCCATCCGGCACGGCTGTGTAATGTGCTGTGTGGAAATCGTCTCGCCTTAACATCTCCCATCTCCCTGCAGCAGCATGGCTCTGAATCTTGTGAATGAGAGTAAGAGGAAAATAGAGCTGTATATCTGGGCTGAAGCTGACTTAAGGTGACTAAAAAAGTCTGATTTCTCCATTATGGGTCGGGAGGGTCTGTCTAATCACTTGATACCAGCCTGGCTTCAACACAATGTTTAAATCGGGTTTAGGGTTGCTTTTAATTAACTGTTTGCAGTGAGTAGCACTAGAACCACTTTGTGGAAAATCTGATGTATTAAGGTAACCTATAATTAAAGAGCTGTTCACATTTGTTTTGTTTTTCATTATTAAATAAGGCCTTATTTTTTTAATTATTTAAAATGTGACTTTTTACAGTTCTGGTGGTGAAATTAGGCCTCCTTTTTACCAGTACTTTGTTCCTTCCAGCATGTTCTCTTCACACTGGTTATCTCGTAGATGTTCTGGTGTTCAACTCTTTTTATCTTCTATATAGCACCTTTCACAACACCCAAAGGCACATTACATGGTGTGTTGTGATACAGCATCATTAAGACAGAGTTATACGCAAAAACAGGGGAAAATGAAAAACAAAGAAAGAAAGAAAAGCCAGATGACAATGGAGGAGAGGAACCAAAAACTCCCAAGCAGGGAGAAAAAAACCTCTGGGGGGTCCAAGGTCAACTTGCTGCCCAACCCCCCTGGGCATGCTAATATTACGTAAAGAGTGGGCTTGCTTGCCAAAAGCAAGGTGTAAACTGTGATTAAGGTCAAGCTAAAGTCCATCAATGAGTCAGATCTCCACGCCGGCCTATGTAGGGTGGCAGATTGAGCGCTGCACCCATGATGTTACAGTTTGTGGGTCACGTGCACAAAATTAGCCTTCTATGGGACTGAAACAGGACTCCAGCCCAGATGGTGCCCACCCCAGGAACCATCCAGACATGTGGGAAGCCAGAGAGCATGGATGGTCAGAACATGCATTGACACATTAATGACCACGCGCAGTAGATAAAAATGGAACGTACAGCAGCTCTGGTGTTCCTGTCACCTGCCTTCACTGCAGACCCACACCATGGACCTCCCCTCCTTACGAAGTCTGCCTTCCACAACTGGTCACACTTGCAGTGGCTGATCAAAGTTCATTCTCATACGTGAGGGACAGAATCGATAAGTGAAAGTGAGATCTGCCAGTCTGTTGTACTTCTGGAGCTCTATGAGATATTTTCCTGGAGAATATTTTCCTGTCTGGGAGACTCTCCAGAACCTGATGTAGGACAGGGAACACAGCCTTGTAAGATGAACACAGTGTACTCTTCACACCATGAGGACACTGGAGTTTCATGGTAAGCTGGGACACGCTACACATGATTTACAGTGTGGGGCTTATTCATGTCACTTATCTGCCTCTATGTCAGTGACCTTTGTTCTTTATGAAAACACTGATGATAGTTAAATGAAAAATAAATAACATTATTTCAACATCCCCAATAATTTACCCAGGTCAAGTTTTCCAGAACAGGGCATAAGGCTGGGGTACGCCCTGGACAAGATGCCAGTCCATTGTCAGGTGCATACATACACGCTGCCAGAAATACTAATAAAGCTTTTTCTGTTTTCTCATTTTCTAACTAATTATACTACAAGCTTTTGTCATTTTTATCATCTTCAGGTTGTAAATACAGCCTACCTGTACTCAACATACTGCCATTTGCAGGAGAAACGAAACAGGAAGGGTGGGGATATATCAGAAATAAACTGACATTTATTTACTATCATTGAGAACACAATTTTTATTGGAATTCCAAAAAAGTGAAAAAAAAAAACTGATTCTAAAAATATTACTCTGTGATTTTTATTTGATATTTATGCTGGGATACAATTTATCATCTATAGTATGTTATGATCAAGAAAATACATTTGTATAGTGAAATTAATATAAGGACGAGCGTCATGCAGATACATTTCAAGGGGCAGGTGCTCGAACAGGTACAGCTTGCCGGGTGTTGGGTAAATTGTTTCAGAGATAGGAATGTGGAAAAGGGCACTTTCAGACATTCGGGCAAACGAGGCAGCTGCTCAGGGACTCTAGCCCAGCTCCTCTGCATGTCCCTGATAAGGACTACTAATTCAGGGGAGGTCTTTCCTGTAGTAGATAATGGATGGGTGAATTTAAGTCAGAGGTAACCAGTCTTATCTGCATAGGGCTCTTTCTGGATAAGATCGGCCACCGCTGATTTAGGTGAATCACATTCTCTTTGGCTATAGTACAGAATCTGTAAGCATGTAGGGACTTGAATTAAATCCGTTAATCCACTAGATTTTTATCAGAATCAGAATCGCGTTTATTGGCCAAGTATGTGAGCGAACACATACAAGGAATTTGATTCCGGCCGATGGTGTGCACAACACAACAGTATGAAAACAACAACAATATGTAAAGTATATTTTAACTAGCATCAGATTACCACGTACACCAGCCTCTCCTATGCATGCCGTGATATATCTGGGCCAGACTTTCAGCGATGTGACGTATGTTATTCAGATTAATACAGTGTGATGGAATAAAAGCACAAATACTATTGGCATGTCTAGTCAGATCTCGAAAACGTGACGTTCAGCAACAAATGCGTGCGTTTAAACATTCAGTCACATTAACTTCATGCTAACTTGATATTTTAATATGTAATTGTTATCTTACATTTATACCGAGACGCATCATCTTCCATGTTTCTCCGAGTTTCATCAGTCGCTGCTCACGCGTCACCGATGACGCGCCTACCGCGTGACACAGGACTGCGAAGCTGCACGTAGGAGCGCGAGCACGCGGCGCGGGAGTGCGCGAGAGAGAGCGACGTGAGCGGGCGTTGGAGGAGCGCTGAGCTAAAACTGCTGATAAAGAGCGATAAAACTGCGAATCCCAGTGCTGAAGGTGAGGTGAGTGGCGTCTCTCTTTCGTCTGTGGTCAATGCTGAGGTCCGTCCGTTTTTGTCGGTTCTGCCGATGTCCGCCTGACGGGGTCCCGAGCCTGGGCCTGCTCCCAGGGTCTCCGCGGCCGACTCGACGCCTTTCCGGCTCGACGGCGGCCCACTGTTCGGCCTGCGTTCCGAACCGAGGCGTTCCGTGTGTCTTGACAGGCTTGTGTTAGTGTTCGGGCCGAGTATGGGGGTAGCGTGACGGACCCCCCAGGCTCGCTGACTTGGCTGCTCTGTTTATCTGCGTGTGTGTGTGAAGGTATTACCGCGGTTAACCATTAACTAACTTTGCTATCCGGCTGCCAGCAGTGTTTCGGTCACTTTCCGCTCTCTCTCGCAGGCCGACTTCCTCTTCTTTGGGGTTTTATTTTGTTATGAAACTTTCATCACCCATTTTAGTGACAGCGTGTCCGATTTAAGGGTGGATTGATCTCTGCTAATATTTTCTTTTGGTTGTTTGCAGGTACCGCGTCACCCTGATAACCAGCTGAAATTACGGCATAAGCCAAGATGAACGTCTTCGACCGGAACATCAATTTCGACGCCCTGTTTAAGTTCTCCCAGATGTAAGCTTTTGCTCTGCCTGAACAGGAGTAAAAGGAACTAAATTGAGCGCAGTGCCTGATCTATATGTCGGTAGTGAAAGTGAAAGCTTATCTCAAATTTCTCTGCTCTCTATGTCCACAATATGAACTTGGCTAACATTAGCGAGTCCTTCAGTCCCATTCCGTGTGCGTCACGGGGTCAGAAACTGTGTGTGTGTGCGTGCATGTATGCGTGTGTGTGTGTGTGTGTGTGTGTTTCCGTCCGAGGAAAAGGATGCTATGCAGACTTAATGGATGTTAAGTTGCAGCAGAGAGATATGCCAATATTCTGGGGATGAGGAGCTGAGACTTACTCTTTCACTTTTCAGCTCCCTGTCTGTGTGTACATGTACACAGTGGCTCTTATGGGAAATTTACACACAACATGGCAGTTTCACCACAGTTTGAGAGAACTGAGGGCTGTCTCACTACTAGTATAGCACTTACCTTGATAAACCAGTAGGATTGCCTGTATGTGTGCAGATAAAAAAAAAAAAAAAAATGGCAGCCTTATCTGTGACACTCGTGACTGGCCATCCCCCATGCGTCACCACCTCCTTCCCCTACCTTCTGTGTCCCTCTCCAGTTCCCACTCCACCCAGCAACACCTGAAGAATGTATACTCCGCCCTCTCCATGTGCATGCTTGTGGCTGCGGCCGGCGCCTACGTCCACGTCGTTACCCGGATCCTCCAGGTACGTCTCCACAGACACCTGCTCGCTCCAACGTGTTCCCAAGGTGCACTAGGAGTTAAAGGTTGAGTTGTCACATGGGTCATGCTTTCAGAGGCACCCTCTCCTTGCTTCCAGGGAGGGTTTGTGTCCCTGCTGGGCTCCTTGGGCATGATGGCCTTCCTGGCGCTGACGCCCCACAGCTCGGAGTCTGAGAAGAAGAGGCTCGCCATGCTTGCGGGTTTCGCTTTCTTTACCGGTGAGCTGGGCTCTTTTTAGGTGTTCCAGTCTGCAGGTGATGCTTTGCAATGATAAATGCCTGATATCTGGATTTGTCACTGTGGCAGTAGGATAACTAGAGGCTGTTTCTCCATTTCCTTTTCTTCATGACTCCAGGTGTCGGTCTGGGGCCTCTTATTGACTTTGCCATTGTCGTTAATCCAAGGTAAGACCCCACTCCGCGCTAGGGCTGGGCGATGCACAATGCAGTATCGATGTGACATGCACAATAATCACCAGGGCTTCAGATGACGGGTGAAACATTTGGTCAGAGGTCAGCTTTTCGGTACTATATGGACATTTATTTATGCCAACAATTTAAGCAGATCAGTTGTACGGCTAAAATATTTGAGCTCCATTTTATGACACCCAAGAGGTAGTGATCTATATAAACTTGGCGTATCTTTATTAAATTTGGTTAGTGAAGCACATCACATAATAGAATTTATTTTTTAGAATTTAGTGATCAGTGGTCATTGTTGACACACCCCACAGCACACAGTGCACAACAACGAAATGTGTTCTCTGCATTTAACCCATATGTGACATAGCAGGGGGCAGCTAAT
>JAODKC010000041.1:617299-634308 GCA_026777985.1 Mormyrops attenuatus | reverse complement strand
ATTTAAATGCGTGGTTGGGGTAAATTTTTTTTTGACTGGGGCCCCAAAAAAAACAACACCCCCCCCCCCCCCCCCCCCCGCATCTGAGTTACACACACACACACACACACACAGGCAGACCTCGTACTCAGAGCACCTGGTGACCTGAATGTTAATGATTCTGCTAAGGAATTCCTGGAGGCGTCTGTGGGAGCAGGTTTCTGTTGCCTGATGACCCAGATGATTGTGGGTTTGAGTCCAGGCTCTGTCTTCCTGTGGGATTTTCCAGCTGATGGACAGCATGAACAGCATAAAACAAGGGTCACCCCAAGGGGGGAGGTGGCACACACTCAAGCTCGGGGGGAAGTACAGCGATACCGGCTCAACTGGCTACGGTCTGTTGATTTGCCTATGGCGTGCAACACGCATGATCTCGATGTGAATGAGAGTAAGCAGAGAGACGGGTCCGGTGTGTAAACAGGGAAAGTGAACAGGTGCTGTTTCCCTGGGACAGTGTGCAGCTCTGCAGATTAGCACTTGTGATCAGAAGGTCACAGGTTCAAACCCCATTGTCAGCCCAGTGATTTCACCGTTGGGCCCTTGAACGAGGCCTTTAAGCCCAGTTGCTTCAGGGACTGACTGACTCTGCTCTCTCCCCTTTTTATTTCTTTGGAGAAAATCCTCAGCTAAATTAATGTACTGTATGGTGCCACAGGTTCTTCTGAAGCAAACAGGACATCAGGTTCTGCTCTCAGCTCCACCTGTTCGGGCTCACAAATTTATTGCCAATTTGAACTGCAATTTTAAATCGTTTTCAGTCTCTAACACAGATGGTCGTGTCTGGCTTGCACACAGGCCCTGCCGCGAGTTCTGCCGGTACATTAAAAAAAAGCAATCATTAGGAAACAGAAATGCAGAACTATAGATGACAACAATACTCACATCAGAACCAATACAAAACTTACGAAAAGCATCAACTTAAATATGTTTATCTACCAATTAAAATTAAACTAAAAAAGGAATATTAAGTGGGGACAACAGTGTGGCTTTCATGGTTGGGACAATCTGGAGGAGACTTTATTTAATTTGACATGATGTTGGTCTCCCAAGACTGAAATCCTCCCAACTTTGTGAGGAGTTCCACCTTGAGCAGTGTGGTGCTTACTGGAAGCCCCACTGTCTCTGGGTCCATCTTTCTGGAAGAGCTTCAGAAGTGGGTTCAGGTTGTCTATCTTCTCAGTCCTCTTCAGATATCTGCGGCTCTGCTGTTTGGTCAGGCCCTGAGGAACGGTGATCATGTGCCAAGTCCACTGTCCAGCAGAGACTGGAGAGATGCTGTGGACTCAGGCTCCGCCCCCTTATGAGGGCAGGACTACATGTGTGACTCCACCCCTTAACCCTGGCTGCCGCAGGAAGAAAGGCTGTCGTACAGCGAGTCACTCAGCGACTCCGGGGTCTCCAGCACCTGGGGCTGGTTCGCAGACGTGACGCCGTCTGGGCACTCATTCGCCAGCTCCAGCCCCACCTCCTTGGCCACCTCAGGGCTGCTGGGAGCTCGACCTTTGTCCCGGCGGCCCTGTGCCTGTTGAGGAGGTAGTGAAAGGCTCTGTGCCTCAGGTTCAGTGGGGGCTGATGGGCCAGAGGGCTTCAGAATCTGAGGAGAGCGTGGGGGTGTTAGTTTTACAGTACCCCCAACCATCGGGGGGAGAGCCATTTTGTCTGCAGGCAAACAAATAATAACTAAAGCAGGTATACCAATTTAATACCAAAAACTAGGCTGCTATTCTTTGGAGGAAACATCCCATTATCGCATCCATCAGCTGCAGTAGCCACACCCTCCCCAGGTCGCGCCCTGGTATGCTATACCCTCTACTGGCCACACCCCCAGCAAGCCACACCCTCCCCAGGTCCTGCCCTGGTATGCTATACCCTCTACTGGCCACACCCCCAGCAAGCCACACCCTCCCCAGGCTCAAGGCCGCAGCTTAGTTTTACACATATATCTTAATGGAGTTTCGCTGTGCATCTCTCCATGGTGGACATGTTCAGGCCGTGTCCTGTTCATGCTTCCACAAAGGACTCGCCTTTCACACCTGTCTTAAGGGACTCCCATGGCTGGCCAGCTGCACCTCCTCCCCGACACCCAGGTACACCTCTGCTTGGCCCACGGAAGCTTTCACACTGGGAAAGGTCGAGTTCTTAGAGGGTAAAGAGGCCACCTGCGCCCCAAAGGCGTCATCGATACTGTCATCTGTAGGAGATCCAGACCAGTTCATTCATCGCCAAGAACATGGGTCACACGTCTGGTCATTCACTAGCTGGGACGGAGATCCCAGAACGTTGTGCTCCTTCTTACCTCCTGAGATGGTGCAGGACAGGGGTGCAGCGGTGTCCTTTTCCTCCAGGGCGGCGGCATAGAGCATGGGTGTGTTCTGCTCTGCATCCCTCAGGGGTGCCTCTTCCAAAGCCGACAGCTCTCTCTCCAGGGTCCGGGTCCGGCGGGACACCTTAGTCCCTGGCCTCCCGCAGCACGCGGACATGTCTCGCTCCTGATGTGGCTTCACCCTCGGGATGCCCAGCGCGCTGCCCGTATAGTCAGGCAGAGGGAAGGTGCCGATGCCGCTGTCCAGCGTGTGTGTGGAGGCAGCGGAGCCTGTGGACAGGAATGAGGAGCCCAGTCAGCACAGGCCAGCCCCTGTGACAATGGGCATTCACAATACTCCTGCAGCTATCCTTCAACATTTGTACTCGGTCTGAAAGCACTCACTTCCTACATCTCAGTGGCAACTCTGAAGGGCCTAAGTGCAGGCACTACAGACACTGGCATGATCTCAGGCCTCAGGCCATTGAAATTAACTGAAAAAGGTTCTTTTCTAAAGCTAAAGGCTTCCATTTTCTTACCTGCAAAGTGCTGGGAGGTGACGGATTCAGCCAGGCTCTCCTCTGATGTAATTTCACCCTTTCTCACCATGCCCGAGCCCTGAACACAAAGCAAAACATGATCTCCATTTTCAAAGGCCATTTATACTCAAAAAAAAATAACTTGGCAAAGAAGCAGTGCAAGAGTCAGGAGAGGCCCACACCTTCTCCATGTCTTCATTACTCTTGGTGTGAGGAATGCCGCCACTTCTGTGGTGGATAAAAAGGGGTCTGGACTTCTTGGAGTCAAAAGAGAGGCGCCGGTGTGCCAGACCAAAATGACTTGTGTCCCGCTCATCCACCCTGCAGCAGGGGAGCAGAAGAACAGCATTGAGCTCCTAGAACAGGCTCAGCACAGGGTCATACTCACACCCTATGCTTTCCCACATCACTGGGTCATACTCACACCCTATGCTTTCCCACATCACTGGGTCATACTCACACCCTATGCTTTCTCACATCACTGGGTCAGTCTCACACCCTATGCTTTCTCACATCACTGGGTCAGTCTCACACCCTATGCTTTCTCACATCACTGGGTCATACTCACACCCTATGCTTTCTCACATCACTGGGTCAGTCTCACACCCTATGCTTTCTCACATCACTAGGTCATACTCACACCCTATGCTTTCTCACATCACTGGGTCATGCTTTTATTATTCTTACCTGTTCAGCAACTGCTGCATGAAGTTGTCAGAAGTCACCCCCCTATACATGACTGATAGCTGCCCCTGAGCCTGATCCATCACTACCTCACATGAGTGCCCCCTCCCTGGACGGTCCGGGGCCAACCCATTCATGAGAGCGCGCTCCTCCTCCAGGGCCCGCCGCAGGTCCTCTGCCTTCTCCATCAGCTTGGAGATATTCAGGCTCTCCACCTCCAGCTTCTTCTTCGTGGCCGCTTTGGGATCCTTGCCCATGGAGGACGCACTGAGCTTCCCCTCCTTCCTGTCCTCCTTGGGTTTGGATGTGTCAGGTTTGCGGCTGAGCGCTGGCAGCTTGCTCTTCCTCAGGCCGAACCAGCTGGCAATGCCGTTGGAGGCCTTCTGCTTGGCCTCGGCGCCCTGCCCTCGGTCCTGCTCCTGCAACTTCAGCATGTTCTCCTCAATCCCCTTCATGACTTTCTGCTCGATGGCAGATCGAGGTCCAGGAACATATGGCCTTGCAGGTGAGGCCTGGTGGCTTTCAGCATAGACAGCACTCCTTTTTTTACTAGCAGTTAGCTTGCCTCTCTCTTCTGGTCGTGCTGGCTGCCTTTGTGAAGAGCCACGATCATCATGGGCAGGCTTGCTCCCTCGGGGATAGGAGGAAGCCTGACCAGGTCTGGAAGGGGACTTTGATGAGACCTTTGCAGGGCTGCTCTGAGGACTAGGAGTAGTTCTGGTACTGTGGGAAGGTACGCACTTCACATAGTTACGCAGAACGTGAGGGGGTTCTGTGCTGGATGACGGCATGTTAGCCTTGATCTTAGTTGCATGAACTCTGGAGGAGGACATCTCAATCTCAGTCTTGGCAGCTACAGAGCCCAATGGCAGTGACTTGGCTCCTGGTTCACAAGGCAGGCAGGGGCCTGGGGACTTCAAAGCATAGCTACTGAGATTGGCTTTAGGGTAAGACTTTCCATCTAGGGAACCTGTGTACTTGGTGTGCTTGTGTTCCGATGGATTGCGGTCACCCTGCCTTTCAGCCGTCCTGCTTTTCTCGTTAATGCTTGCCCCAGCGACTTTGCCGCTACTGCACCGTGCATGCCTCTTGTCCCCCGCTCGTGGATTCACCGGTAAGTCGTCAGTGCTCCTCAGCTTGCCTAGTGCGGCTAAGCGCTCCTTGAATGGCAGATGGCTGGAATCTCCCTCGGATTTCCCTACCATTTGTTTCTTCGAAACAGAAGGAATATCCCCTCTCTTAGGGCTATCACTAGCCCGGATGACATCGGGGCCCCGTGGAGCATATCTGTCTGGTGTTTTCTGCCTCACACTGGAGAAAACGCATCCACTCTGGGCTTTCTGAAAAACCAAGGAGTTGGGCAGACTGTGGTGGCTCTGTGCCTGATACCAGAGCGCGCTTTCTGCATAAGTGTCTCGGCCCGATGACTGGAGGCCCGAGGACGATTCTGTGCTGGAGCGCGGCTGTCTGTCTGGAGCATCCGGGTGGCCTGGGTAGGGAGGAAAGTGAGAAATGTTCATCCTTTCAAGATGCTGCGGTACTCCTGCAGCTGAAAGGCCGGATACATTCTCGTAGTGGGGATCCTTCTGGATGTTCCTCTGTGCTGCTTTCAACTTGGCACTGCAGCTGGTTTTTGGTGCGGAGTGACTGTTAAAAGCATAATTCTGAGCCACAGACAAACAGGCATCCTTGGGAGGGGAAGCGGGTGCAGAATGCGTAGCGGGGTACGTATTAGTCTTTGAGGAAGACGACTGTGTTTCCCTCTCTGTGCTGGTAGCTCGCCGGGACACAACCGCAGAGTGGTAAATCTCATAGGTGTTGTTCCGGCAGGGTATTTTGGAGCTGCGGGTGAGCTGGGGGCTCAGTCGTAAGGGACTCGTCACTTGCGCCCGCTCTCCCATTGAAGGGATCTTTAGGAACCTGAGCAGCCTGGAGGGGGAGGAGATCGGGGAGGCCTTAGCCTCGCTAAGGCATGAAATGGATGTGGGCCCGAGTGCGATGTTGACTTTCCCAGGGGACGGTTGCTGCACTGTGCTGTTGTCAGGGACAGGGCCATAATCAGCCACAGCCAGATTTTTAAGACTTGGGTCCTCATTGGATGCGAGGTGCAGTCTATTGCAGATTTGCACCCTGGCCTGGTGATCTATCACACCAGGGACTGGCTGGTATGAGGTAGAGGTGTACAAGTAGTTCTTCACCTTTGCTACTTCACTGGCTAGTTTGAAGCAGTACCCTTCCGCGATCTGTCCCGTGGCCAAGCTCTGGATGGCTACTGCGCTCATGTGCTTCAGGGGCAGGGAGTCCAGTTCATTGGCTTGTGATGTACACGGCATGCTTAGGGCTACACCCGAGTGCTTGTCACAGTATCTCTCTTCTTGGGGCTCCCCTCCCTCTGGTCTTTCACTGGAAGGATGTTTCTGAGCAGCGTCTTTAATAATGGAATAGAGGTAAGCATCGGTACTGATGGTGTGTGAGGGGTCTGCGGATAACCCAGATTCCTCCGCAGGTGTGCTGTGCATGCATGGTTTAGTTGTGCTGCCAGAAGGAGGGTCGGTGGTTTGGGAACCTGAGTCCCCTTGGCCATCGAGTTGTTGCTCTGTTCTGGGTTGTGAAGTGCCACTAACTTGGTGGACCTTAGATCCAATGTCCACATTCCTCTGGGAGAGCATCAAGCAGGACTGGCAGCTCCCGTGTGGAGTCCCATGGCCTTCGCCATTCATCACAGCTGACGCATTGGTGTCCAGACACAAGTGTGACGCGATGGCCGCCCCAGCTGGTACCAAAGCCGGTGTGAAATGGCAGCAGGATGGGAGACCCCCGCCTGGGTGGAATTTCAGAGGGTCGGTCTCCTCCAGCCGACGCAGCACTTCCAGGATGTGGGCTTTCTTCTTGAAGAAAGGGGACAGAGCCTCCATGGAAATGGCTAGTCCCTGTGTGCCTGGGGTATTGACCCTCGTGTGTTCGCCATCACTCTGCAATAAGAGACCTTCAGATGAGTGAAAATGCAAGGCCATGAAAGTTTACAGGTGCCTGAGTAACACATCCACATGCATCCTCAACCCAATCCAAAACAGAAAGTAAAATCTATAAACTCCTCAGCTGGCTTCCATTCGTATTTTCTATACAATCTGACATGTGAGAAACACACTTGGAACGGCAGGTTCTGTTACCTTGGTTGCTGTTTCATGTTGAGATTCTGGCTGCCTGTTAGTACCAGTGAGGAGTGGATCAGGACCAGGCTCCAGCTGAGGTCCAGAAGATGCCTACAACAAGAAAAACACAGAGCTGTGAGTAAACTGCCAGGTAGGAGAACGCATGTAGTAGGATCTGCTGTGAGGAGCATGAGGTTCCTCAGGTGACCCTCCTGCTTTTGGTTTTTTTCCCCATTTATGTGGCTGTGTATATGGGTGCCACCCCCCCCCCCAGAGGTTTCAAAAATTAAATCAATAGCCAGTGAGTCAGAAGATCTCAGCCAGGTAGCTGCTTAAGCATCTTCTAAACAAGGAAGGTGTTTGTTTAATATTTAGTGTAGTGACTGTGTGTGACCAACAGGGGGCCCCACACAAATGAATGTATGCGTGTTCTGAGTGGTGCTAAATGGCACTGATGGGTGTGTTTTTTCGTATGTTTTGGTAGGAAGGCAGAGTAGGGCCTAGTGCCACCTGACCTGCTGGTGGGGGCTGAGCTCACTGTGGAGCTTCTGGTTCAGGAGTTCACTCAGGGCCCGGTTCTGCCTCTCCAGGTCGAACACCCTCACCTTCAGCTTGATGCACTCCTCCCGCAAGTCCTGGATGAGCCACACACACACAAACACACACACCTGTCAGGAGGTCCTCTTTCTACAACCCCGATTCCAAAAAGTAGGGATGGTGCGTAAAATGTGAATAAAAACCGAATGCAATGATTTGCAAAATCATACAAAACCCATATTTACTTGAAAATAAAACAATGGCAACATATCAAACAAAAGGGACAATTTTGTTTCATGACAAATACATGCTCAATCTGAATTTGATGCCAACGACATGGGTTTAAAAAGTGGGGACAGGGGGCAACAAAAGACTGGAAATTACTTTTAAGGCTAAAACAAAACACCTGGTTCAGTATCTGACAACTAATTAGGCTAATTGGCAACAGGTCAGTAATATGATATACGGATCCTTCTAGGGAGTCTCTGTGTAGTGAAGATGGGGAGGGATTCACCACTCGGAGAAAGACTGCATGCAACTATTTAAGAATAATGTTCCTTAATGTAATATTGCAAATTTCATCATCTACGGTACGTAATATCATGAAAAGATTCAGAGGATCCGGAGAAATCTCTATATGCAAGGGACAAGGCTGAAAACCGGCATTGAATAGCTGTGATCTTCAGGTCCTCAGACAGCCCAGACATGAGTCTATAGTGGAAATCACTGCATGGGCCCAGGAACACTTCTGAAAACCATTGTCTTTGAATACAGTTCGCTACATCCACAAATGCAGGATGAAACTCTACCATGCAAAGAAGAAACCATATCTAAACATGATCCAGAAACGGCGCTGACTTCTCTGGGCTCATTTAAGATGGACTGAGGCAAAATGGAAAACTGTCCTGTGGTCTGATTTATCAAAATTTCTAATTCGTTTTGGAAATCATGGATGCCGCGTCCTCTGGGCTGAAGGGGAGAGGGACCATCCAGCTTGTTATTAGCAGACAGTTCAAAAGCCAGCATCCATGATGGTGTGGGGGTGCATTAGTGCCCATGGCTTGGGTAGCTTGCACACCTGGGAAGGCACCATTAATGCTGAACGATATATACAGGTTTAGGAGCAACATATGCTGCCATCATTACAGCATGACAATGCCAAACTGCATTCTGCGTGTATTACAACATCATGGCTCTGTAGTAGAAGAGTCCAGGTGCTAGACTGGCCTGCCTGCAGATCTGTCACCCACTGAAAACATCTGGTGCATCAAGAAACAAAAAATATGACAAAGGAGACCCTGAACTGTTGAGCAGTTGAAATCATGTATCAGGCAAGATTGGGACAACATTTCACTTTCAAAACTCTAGCAACTGGTCCCCTCAGTTCCCAAACATTTACAGAGGTGATGCAACACAGAGGTAAACATGCCCCCTTCCCAACTGTTGCTGGCATCAAATTGAAATTAAGCATAAATTTCTCATAAAACAATAACATTTCTCAGTTTCAACATTTGATATGTTGTCTTTGTTCTATTGTCAATTAAATATGGGTTTATACGATCTATAAATCACTGTGTTCTGTTTTTATTTACATTTTACACAGTGTCCCAACATTTTTTGGAAACTGGGCTGTACAGCAGTGTCAAATCAATAGATCATGTGACACCCAGTTTAATTCTATGGTTGTGATCCAGACTCCACCATGGACACAGAAATTCAAACCGAAACTCAAATATTTATGAGTGAGTGTGTACAGCGGGGTTCCCTTGTCCTGTGATGAGTGCACTATTCGTCCATCCTCTTACCTTTTGGTTGAGCAGAGCTTGAACCACGTGATTGGCCACCTGGGAAATCACACAGCATTAGCTGATTGGCTTATTCTGACCGACCCAGTCCTCAGCACTTTTCTTCGACAAGATGTGAGACTCACCTCATCCAGACAGCGTTCATATGCCTCCCTCTGACTCTCATTGGCGAGAGCGAGAGCAGAGTTCTCTGCCTGTAGGGGGCGACAGAGCACACGGTCAAAGACAAGTTAACCAGGATACAGCAGACCATTAAATGGAATGGCCAATAGGGAAAGAATGTTTTTTTAGTATGTTAATAATCTACTCTAAAAACAGTGTTAAAAAGGGGTCACAGACCCTGCCTGTGCAGCTGAACGCCCTACTGCTCACCTCCAGCTCCCTGAGCCTCCCCAGCAGCTCCCTGGTGTTCTCCCCCTCCTCTGGAAATGGCTCAGCGTCGCCCTCTTCTGACCCAAAGGATTCATCGCACATTTTGGTCTCTTCAGACATCACGAGCTAAGGAGAGAGCAGTGTTCGCAAGGTGACATCAGGGGACAGGAAGGTCCCTTGTTAGGTGGCTGAGTGGATGGCTGGGAGGGGCCAGGGGACAGTGGAGAGGTCACCCCTCGTTTTATCAGGCTGCCCCCTCTCCACTTGAAGCATGAAGAATCAGGACAGGCCACGTGTCTGAAGCCTCAGGCCGGGATTGGCTCCCAAACAGCGTCCCAGATAAGTCTCGAACCCCCCTGAGCAGCTCTCTTCTGCCCTGCCTTTGATGACAGCGATGATGCCCCTTTACAGCCAGCGAGGGCCTTTAACACGGGTCAGCAGGCACCAGAAACGGCACAGCATCCTACCCGGAGGCTCAAGGCTGAGGAGGGGAGGCACACACACACACACACACAGGCACATGCACATACACTCATTAATTTCTATGGGAAAAATGCTAATGGTATGACAACCTTAACCCCTACCCAGCCCTAACCCTAACCCTAACTGTAACGATAAATAATCAAACAGACTATAAGTGTTTAACTTCTGCATGTTTAACTTCTGCATTCATGGATTCATGGATTTTTAGAAAAGTGGCATTCATCACGGTGTGGGGACATTTGGTCCCCACAAAGTAAGGTATATCTGGACCACATGCGTGCACAGACACATAAACACACACACACTTGCCTGTCCGTTTGTAGGCTTCTGTGGACGTAGGGGTTCGTGGCCAAACCCCCCTCATGATCCCCGCAATGTGGTAAATACAAACCCATATACTCAGACACACAGAGACACAGTTAGTCCCCATCTCACATGACAGTAGGGTTTGGGTTAGGAGACACATTGGGGTCACACAGGAGGGGTGGGAGACATGGATGAATGAATGAATGAATGCAGGCACAAACAGTGATTAAAATGAAGAGCGTAGATGTTATAGCACACCTGCAGGGCTGGATCTGCTCAGGTCAGGAAGCCGGTGGTGTGTCCAGCCGGAGCAGCTTGTGCCCGTCGCCCTGTGGGACGAGAGCACAGAGCGGTGCGTTATAGCAGGCTTCTCGCCACCGTCTACCACCCGCCATCGGCCCGACACGCCCACTCCGGGGAGCACCTCTAATCTGCCGTTTACCTCCCTGTCTCAGCAACACGGCGTCAAATAGCCCATTTAGCACACAACAAGAGGACAGGCAGTATCAGGATCATTCTGAAATGTGGATTCATAACACTGCCACATGGACACATTTTATACCACATATCAACACTCACATTTTGCTATTAACCAAAATATAACCACAATATAACCAGAGTATAAGCACAATATAGTCAGGTGATCCATTTAAGTGTGGATGTACAATAACGATCAACACTTACAGAAGCACTGAAATACACATCTACTGAGCTACTTGTGCTATTTGGTTTAAAAAGACAAAAATTCCAGAGGATTTAAGCATTTTGAAAAAGTTCTTGTTCCATCCATCCACCTTGCGGCCATTTATCCTGCACAGGGTCCCAGCGGCCTGAAGCCCGTCCCGGTGGCAGAGGGCAGACGACACCCTGGGCAGGATTCAGGCCACCATACCAGAAATGCAGGATTTCCATCTGAAAATAGGTCATCCACCCATAAGCTTTATGAGCAGGATAACAATATACAGAAAATGAATGGATGATGCCACTACAGACAGAACGAACAAAGGCATTTGTAGGATGTCCCTTAACAAAGGCGGCTGCGTGGATGTCCCTTAACAAAGGCGGCTGCGTGGATGTCCCTTAAAGGCAGCACAAGAATATTCCTCAACAAATGCCCCCCCATACACACTGAACAAACAGGAATGGCATATTCTAACGGTGTGGAAAGATCAGGCACTAAAACCTGCTGCTGTCCATACACTGCACATTACTGAATACACTGCACATTACTGAATACACTGCATAGGTTACAAAAGAAAAAAAAAAAAAAACTCTTTCGTGGTTTCAGTAGCTTATACAGGTGTGAACATTTCCACAGTTACTAAAAATATCTGAATAACCCGTCTTTGTCAGATAACGCTGTCAGTGTTCATGGCTCATGTCACGTTACTGCTTCAGGAAACATGCATCCAGAATCATTCTAACGGCCCATTTTCAAATGCAATAGCTTTGTGTGTTCAACTTTACTCCAATGTTTTTTTTTTTTACTACTACAAGTACTATTACAAGTACTACACTATTACTATACATATTGCTATAAATACTGCTACCACTACACCTACAAAAACTACTACCAATGATACTATAAACAGTTACTACAAATACTCCCTTGCATGTCCTCCCCATTCCTGCCTGTAGTCCAAGGACGCGCACTCAGGCTGACTGCTGTCTCTAGCTGCCTGTAATCTGTCAGTGTGTATATTTGTAATTTAGTCACCTTGTACTGGGCCGGCATCTCGTCCAGGATGCACCCCGGCCTCGTGCCCCCTGTCTGGGACAAACTCCAGGCCCCCCGTAACCAAAATAAGTGCTGCTCCCTGGCCCCCCTGCGTCTGCGCAGACATCTGCCGCTGCCCTTCCGGCCCTTTGGGACCTTAGGGGTGCCACAGAAAGGCACACGAGGTCTGTGCTGCTCGTCCGCTCAACGCCAGCTGAACCTCCTTGGCCCCGGCCATGAGCCGCCTTAGTCTGCAGGGGGCCGCCGTGCCTGCCATTGTTCCAGGGGCTGCAGAGTGCAGGGGGGTGGGGATGGAGCTGCCAGTGGGAGCAGCTGTGCTCCATTCCCCCGCCCCCTCCCCTCCTCCACTGCAGCCACTGTTCCAGATGAGCATTAACCCCTGAGCTGCCAGAGCTGCCCAGTAAAGGGGGGTGCAGACAACCCCCCAGTCATGTGACTTTAATGCTGGCTTCCTGCAGACAGTGTTTTTGTGTCACGACCCCATTATTCACACCAAAGGAGAGGGGTCAAATAGTGACACCCCCCTCCTCACATAGAGAGAGATGATGGCACTACACTGCCCCCTGCAGGGCAGCGTGACACAGAGCAGTCAGAGCTTCAACCACGTTAGCCGGCCAAGGCTCAGGCCTTGTTAACCAGCCAAATGCAATATAATCTCTACCTGGGCTTGGAGGTGGAGAAGGGGCGGGGCATGTGCAGAGTGCTCAGACAGCTGACCAATGGCTCCGCTCTGTCACTCATGAGCTAATATGTGACTCTAGGGGCTTCCATACTCCCTCCCCAGCCTGGGAGATCCACCCCAGCCAAATAACAACACATCCAGCAAAACCAGATGTGCCGGAACTATCTGCAGCTGAGTCGTCGGGGGAGGGGTGCAGCCACACTAGGGAAGTGACCAGGGTGGGAGTTGCCAACAAACACCCCCCCCCCCAACCACCACCAGTTCCTTCTCCCAGCTCCGGACTACTTTTTAATGCCGGAAAAGCCCCGACTCACACTGGGTCCAGGCCAGAGAGCCCCCAACTCCATCCTGCTCTTACGAAACAGAACAGCTCATGGGTATCTCACGCTGTTCAGAAAACGTTCCTTTATTTCACTGTCAATCAGCAAAATGTATCAACAAATCACATGGCCAAGCTCAGGCCCCACCCCTTTCCCGTGTAAAGCCGTCACCCATCCGTGACACCCCTAAACACCACTCACGCTGCAAATTACAGCTATCACACCCCGACCCCACGGCTCAGATCTCAGACACCCCGGGGCACACCGTCAGAAGTTAATCCCCTTCACCATCAAGGGGCGACAAGTAGTACCACCAGGGTTTGTCCCCCCTGCACTGTGCCACCCTCAGCTGCGACGGGAACACCCTGGGAAGAGGTAGAAAGAGGACACAGTGTCTGACAGGCTGAATGAGAATGTGGAACAGACTGTGTGAGTGTCCTCACTGTGGCACTGACGGAAGGCGGCAAGCCGTGATGTAAACAGATGCTCGGAAACGGTGTCTCCCTCGCCGCCTATAGCCTAGGCCTGGGTTAGATTTCAGCAAAAATCCAACCCTTTAGAAGATAAGCTGGCATTGGCATATAAAATGATCAGAGTCCTAATGTGCTGTACGTGAGTCCTCTGCAGGGTTATCACAGGGACCAGCCCACTGGCTTGCCGCAACTTAGTCGAATAAATTTAACGGGCGAGATTCGCATGGTCAGGTAGACAGCCCCACACATGTGCAGGTCGCCATGGCGACAAAGCAGGGTTACCCTCACCTCAGCACGCCTCAGGCCCGCCCCCTCCGGCTCACGCCAGCGCTGTTACCATGGTACCACATTCATACCGGTAATGTGCAGTGCTAATCCCACAGCCAGAGCCACATGTGAGCATCGCCGTACAGCTAGCCCCGAATGAGGGGGGCCTCACCCAGCCCCCACCCAGCCGCCTGCAGCCATCTCGGGATCAGAGAGATGAGAGGAGGACCTCAGAGTTCACATGTGTCCACAGTTTGGGATTGGGGGGTGGGGTTTTGCAGTCCCACCCCTGACTGTGCCAACCAATCATATTAAATCAGGGTAGCTAACTGCCCCAGCTGTGACTCTCCATCACTGACCCAACAAATTTACATTCACCCCCCCACACACACACACACACACCAGGGTGTCTGTTTCAGTCATTCACGGATTTTAACCCTTTGTTAACTGCAACAGATTTTTTACACAGCTTAACATATAATCTCCAAGCTCTTGTCAAACAGAGCTGCTTGTGGGAGTCTGAGGGGGTCTGATACAGGGGCATTTCCGCAGGGGGAGTGCACCACCAGCTGTGCGCTTAATGGGACGACGCGCTGTGCGTTACAGGTTTCTCTTAAGGCACGGTGCAGTTTACCAGTTTAACCTGCAACAAAAGACTTAACTTCAAATAAATGTGTCAATAAATGAACAAGCCCAACCCATAGATGATGTGACTGACTGGTAAGCAGAATAAATATGCAGAATGACACAGAGGAGGAAGAGGGTTCCTGTGTTGCCGTCACCCTGCTGCTGCTAGGGGGAGCCATTGGTGAATATTTCTACATCCTAATGTGCTCCAAAAGCTGGTCCTCAACACATAACCATGGTAACCGCCTCCCAGAGAGGTGTGTGTGTGGGGGGGGGGACAAGATAGGAGTGGAGGCGCAGACTGCTGCTGATGGCTGCTTCATTGTGGATGTGTGGATGACAGTGTGTGTGTGTGTGTCTGTCAATCATGACCCAAAAGCATTCAGCTGAGGACTCACGCTACCCCCTGCTGAAACAGCCCTTATTCATATTTTCCAAAGAGCAACATTAACAACCAGAAGTCAACTCATCCATAAAGGCACAGAGACAGAGAGACAGACAGAAAGAGACATAGAAAGAGACATAGACCGAGACAGAGACTGATACAGACAAAAATAGAGAGACAACACACAGACAGAAAGAGAGTGAGAGAGACACAGACAGGCAGACAGAGAGACAGACAGTAAGAGAGACACAGACACAGACAGAGAGAGAGACGCACAGAGACACAGACAGACATGGTGCACAGAGCATGTGCCTTTCATTCACATATGAAGCTTGCTGGGTTTAAGGGCCTGTTGGTCTGAGATTTAGAGCTGATCTACTTATAGAGCAAAGACCAGGCAGATGTCAGTGATCCTTTTAAATTCTCAGCACAGACAGAGGTACGGAGGAGGAATGGGAACGCTCACATGCTCGTCACAGTCTTCCACATCCTCAGATTCTCCTCAGCCCGACCACACGCAGTATTGGGAACCATCCCCACACCAAGGCAGCAGCAGGACAAGCAGTGAGACAGCGTCCTGCAGCAGTCCTCAAAATGATCTGCATTTTACGAGCTCAGCCCGTGCTGTAACCTCCAGAAGTCCCATGCTCCTTTGCGTTGCCACCCTCTGGCCCCCTAGAGCAGTATTTACAAATCCGGTCCCTGGGGCCTGTTTTTGCTCCCAGTAGGGAGCTGGAAGGGGGGGGCAAAAATTAAGACTGTCTGGCAGGGAGTTAAGAGGGAGCACAAATGTGGACTGTCTGCGGGTCCCCAAGGGCCAGATTAGGAAAGACTGCCCTAGAGTAATCAAGCAGAAACTCCATCGACTGCTTGGCTTTTGGTCGAAAAGATTTCCTGGAATATTTTCAATCCCGGACTTCATTTGAATTCTTTCTTGGACACTCTTGTCAGTCACTGTCTCTCTTTAAATAAAGGTTCCCACAAAGGTTTCACACCGTCCACCAGGCTCAACGAGTCGAGATCACAAAACTGTGTAGGGGTCTCCTACTGTCTGATCGTGTACACTGAAGAACAAGCAGCTTTTTTGTCCAAATACCCCAGGAACACCCTGATACAAGAACATTCATCCTCCTTTCATATCTTTCTAAATGAAGGTCAATCTCTCTTCTGAATAAGACTATTAGCAAACCAACCAGTTTGGCTTCAGGACTGGCTCTCAGCCAGTCTGGTCCTGCTCCAACACCCCAGGAGCCGTGGTCCACGTCTCACACCCATCAGTGACGCGTTACGCTGCACACTTCAGCATGAGCGGGAGCCAAAGGGATATACACAGCAGCGGGACCTGAATCTAGAGGAACAGGGCAGCCTTAGGGAGGTGGAGAACGTGGACAGGCAACGTGGCAACAGTGAAGCTCAGTTTGAACAAAACTACACTGAACGACGAGACTCTCATTCACAGCCGGACACCTGAAAGCTGTACAATGAAAAAATGACGAAAAAATGTCTGCTGACAGACAAAATGGGCGGTGAGATCAGGAGCTAGAAAGGCGTGTAGAGTTGGGCGGGGGAGGTGTTCAGACCCCCCTGCTGGAATAAATGCCCGTGAAAATGACAAGGAAAACCCCAAACCCTGTTTGACATCCTCCCCACTGACAGCAAGTCTGAGATCAAAGGGCTCCTGTCTGAGAGCGCTGCCTTGAAGTTCGGCATACAGCCTAAACAGAGGTGCCGGAACAGGAAGGGGACGTGAAGGGGGGGGCAGGGGGGAACACGGCCGCATCTGTGTGGAAAAGGCAATACTACCTCACACAGGGGGGTGTGGGGGGGCTCACATCCTGCCCCATTAAACATCCTCCATCTGCTGGCCATGTGCCCTGCATGACGTGTGCAGATCTCAAAACCATACGTGGTGTTAGAGGGAAAAGAGAGGAAGAGCAGTGGCTGGGGGACAGGGGACAGGGGGCAGGGGACAAGGGGACAGGGGACAGCTCACAGTCGGCACAGCTGAGCTGTAATCACCGAGTTACGTGGGCCACGCAAAAGCTGGCAAACGCACCGAGATAAGCCAGCAACCCACTGCAAGCAGTGTGTCTGGGGCAGAGAAAAAAAAGAGGCATAGGGACGAGTGTTTATGTGGGGCAACGTGGCCCAGAGTATGCGGAAAAATGCAGGGACATATCTAACACAGCTGGGGGGGGGGGGGGGGGCCGGGCCGGGGGGGGGGGTAAAGAACCCGGGAATTACCCCCCCCCCCCGGTGAGTCGGGGGGGGGGGGGGGGGGGGGGGGGGGGGGGTTTG
>JAODKC010000041.1:604646-617289 GCA_026777985.1 Mormyrops attenuatus | reverse complement strand
GGGCGCCGCCCCGCCCCCCCGGGCGGGGCTCTTCGCTCCATCCCCCTGTAATTACCCCCCCCCCCCATTTCGAAGCTGGGGACTGGTTCTGGGTTCGAGGCTGTGTTAAGACCGCATCCCTGCAGTACGCGGAAACCGTTGTTCCTGATCAACGCTCCCAGTGAGCAGGAAGACCGGCGCGTCCTGTGCTCTGTCACAAAGGGGGAATCAGCAGCTCGGACTTCTGAATGAAAAGATGCCCAGACTGTAGGGCTGATTATACCTCACCCAGAGGGTAATCTGCAGGGGTGGTATATCCTCCATCATGTGGACCCTATGACAGTTTGCTCACAAATCTGTTGTTCCTGAAAAGACATGTTGAGCTGCCAACCAAATGTATGATGAAAACATGTCAGGGATGGTCTGTTAGGGTGACTCACAGCATGCCGTGTGTATCTGTACACACTTACACTACTATTCACGGCATCAGCATTTACGCTACATACAGGCTTAGGGCTTTTCCTGAGAGGAATTCGCCTAGGGCTGCTGCTGACCGCTCCTGGTGGAGAATAACGAGGTAGAACACCGACGACAGGGAAGGAGGGGGAGCGGGATCCGGCCGGGCCGCTTGGCACGGGAAGGCCCTATGTCCCTGAGGGTCGCTTCCCCCCCACGGCATCACGGGAAATACCGCAGTGTCACACACGTGTGATCTGTGTGACCAGATAGTGATGAGGATAGCCCCGGTCACGCACCCCCGGATTTTAATCTGATTGCCCGCGAGCTGCATGCAAACTGCTTTTAATTTCACACCAGTTTCACTTATAAGAAATATAAATGAACAGAGATGCAATTCCGTGAAAGACAAAATTATTTGCCTAAGCATTCCAACGAAACCTACCATTTTAGGTTTATAAGCATTTAAATTTCTTCATTCAACACATCTTCGCTAGGTTAATAATTTATATTGAGCAATAATTAATAAGCCATCCTTAACGTTAAAATTTTAGTACTACAACACACTTCCCCCATATAGCGTAATTCCGAGCCCTACTTTCTAACAGCGCTGAAATTACAGGTATAAACTCACAACGGGGATATTATATCCCATCCAGGAAACACACAAACATCACTCCAATGGTACAGGGAAGATGAACCATCCTTTATAACTTACGTAGCGTATTTTATCAGTACCGTGAAAACATCCTATCTGAGTACTTGTAATAAAATTCAGTATTTAGAAATACAATTTAATTCTGCAACTGGTTCATTACAAAAATCATAAAAAGACCCTGATTCAGGCAAATATGAAGAAAAGAACCCTGCAGCCTCGCAGACATTGCATATCCTATGAATACCATACTAACGGTGGAAATGATTAATGTACACAGTAAAGAGACGCTGCAACCAGGGCGGTGCGTTTTTCCCGCACGACCCCCATCCAACGCTGAATAAAAGCCAGAAAAGTCAGCGGTCAGTGGCGGACAGTCACGGTTGGAGCGCTGCATCCCCCCCTGGGCTGAAGGCGCTGCCAGCTCCGCATGCATGCCTGTGCCGGTGACACCAACACGGTTCGGCCTCCCACAAACATGCCGGGTCCCGACAAAAGAACCGGAGGCTCCCGCTTTGCCACCGCTTAATGTGAACGTGCAAAAAGATTAATAAGATAACAATCTGCATTTAAAGGGGCACCTTAGATCACGGACGTGTAACTGACGATCCGAACCACAGGCGACCCGCATTTTAAAAGGTACCTTTGATCACGGACATGCAACTGACGACCCGAACCAGAGGCGACCTGCATTTGTAAATGCACCTTAGATCACGCACGGGCGGCTGGAGACCCGAACCAGAACCGACGCGCTTTGTAAATGCTTTTCAGCGTCTTACCTCATTAGTCGCCGGGGACCGCAGAAGAATGAGACAAAAAGAGGCTCAACCCCGACGCCGGGACGCGCGTTAAGGGGCTTTGATTAGCGCCGACGAGCCGTGCTTCCTGCTCCCCGGGCACTGCGCTCATTTCCCCCGTATCTCAGCCCCTCGTCAGGGACGGTGATGTCATGGCTGGGAGCCGCATCCGCCGCCCCGTCTCTTCCCTCCACGGGGCAGCATGGGGCCGGTCCTCCTTGCAAGCGATGGCTTTATAACACCAGGCGTGCGATACCTTCGCAAACGTGACAATTACTAAATATAGGACTAATGTCAGTACTGATCACGCCGTGTAGAGTAAATGCTGAAGCGCCAGGGCTCGTCACCCAGGCATACAGTAGATTTTACAATATTTGCACCTTCAGCTCTTCACACGTTGCTATAAACCCGCCTTCGAAAGTAACGTTACTGCTGCCCGGTTCCGCATCGGGCACCTCCTTTGTGTGGAGTTCACACGTACACGTCCCTGAGCCTTTCTGTAGATACATGAAGCGACCTGATAGCTAAAGATGAGCTATCTGACTGGCCAGTAGCTACTGTAAGCTGCCCGGGCTCTGCTTAATCACAGGGATATACACAGTTAAACTGGATTACGTGGATTATGTTATCAGTTGGTCGTGTTAAGCACGTCATTATCAAAGTCATGTATAAGTAATGGAAATGGCAGAACTGTACCTCACACCACCAGGGTATGGGTTCAAATCCCCCAAATTGTCTGAATTTCGTATGTTTTGCCCTTGTTTGAATGGATTTCTTAACATGCAGGTTAAGTGAACTGGTACATCTAAATGGCCCTAAATGTGTGACCGTGCCCTGTGATGGACTGCTATCCTGCCCAGTGTCCCTACCTCAGACCCTGTACTGGGTGAGCAATGGCACGATGGATGGATGGATAGAAGCGGCCTCTCGTATCAGAATGCTTGGCAAACCTCAACTGGGATCCTCCACATCATCTTTATTATTATAAAGGTCAGAGGGGGGATGCAGCTGTCCTGCTCACTGTGTCATCCGAGTACACAGGGCCTGAGGGCATACGATCGTATCTACCTCAGCCGGCATCACCTCAGAGCTTTGGACTAGAACCATAACACCATGGTCGATGGCGAGTGAGGGCTGCCTCCTCTTTCAGGTGCACTAAGCCCTGTGGCACCACCATACACCTTCTGAGCAATCATCAGCAGCCAGCAGGCAGATGCCACTCAGCGGCACTGTGTACCAGCACTGAAACCTCACATCTGGTGTGATCCCCAAGCACTGGGAACAGCAAACCCAGCCCCAGTCCCATTACAGCTGCTTCAAGAAAGGCGGAACCAAAAGGCAGGTAGTAACCAAGAGTTTATTGGTGTCAGTGTGAGAGCAGACTTACGGGCTCCGACTCGGGACGGGAGCTGGGAGCAGCTCTGAAGGCTTCAAAGCAGGTCTGTGTCTAATTCCGAAAGCCAATTTATTTGACAAGTCGTCAAGTGAATTTCAGAAATGTCTGCAGGAAATGCGACTGAACAGCAAAACACATTCAGTGTTGCTGCAAGAGGAACAGATTAAAATGATGAGTAATCCTGCAAGTTCGTTAAGCTTAATGGAAGCCAGAGTTCAGAGGGGCTTGGCTTTCATCCAGCAAGCAGGCTCATGTGTTCCCGAACACTAACGCCGATGTCTGGCGCAGCTCGAGGTGGCGGTGGTGGTGTGGGCGGAGGCAGCGTCTGGTCAGGTGGCGTCCGCCGGCCCTTTGGCCTCATCCGACGGGACCCCCAGCACGACGCCCTCTTCAGGGAGCTCGCAAACATCCTGCGGGAGAAAGAGCCACCTTCTCATGACTGCGCCCTGGAAAACCAGTACGGCAGTTCTAGAGCGCAATCCCACCACCTTGTACAGATTTTGAATATATAAATAACCACAAATGAAGGTGCACATGTGAAGGCGTACAACCATATGCCGTTACATATGATGTCATTGTCTGTTTTTAAAAACACCACACCAGGGCGGCATTTAAAAGGAGCCCCTGTACATTACAGTGATCTGTGTGGCACATGCACATCCCACATTAATATGCAGGCAGTCCCCAGGTTACCAAAGAGATCTGTTCCTTAAGTCTATCTTTGTGTCGAATTTATAGGCAAGTTGGAACAAAAATAACAGTTCATAATCAGAGTAACAACAACAACTAACTACATAGGGTATTGTACTGTACCTCAAGCCAACGGTGAAGCCGTGCAACGTTTTCACGAGCGTCACAGAGTATTTTTAATATAGTAGGCTTTATGGCAGTGCATTCATAAGTATAAGGTGCCTGTTAGTTTGATGTTCTTAACCTGGGAACTGCCTGTATATTAATTTCTGTACGACCTTTTTTTGCACTGTATGTACTGTCTTTATACTGTGTGTCTGTGCATTTTGCATATAAATACCACAAATTCCCTCAGTCAAATTATATCCAACCATCCTCGCACCCACCCATCTATGCACGCATTCCCGCGCCCACCCTGGTGCCCCCCCCCATGCTCTCACCTGCTCCGTGGGGCTCTCCCCATCTCTCTCTGAGAGCTCCAGTTCAGGCTGCTCCTCGCCCGTCAGAATGTCCATGGGTGCCTCTGCGATCTCGCGGATGGTCTGGTCCTCCAGGGCGAGGGCGGTGTCAAACAGCAGGGGAGACGGGGGGCACTGCATGCTATCCCCGACCACGTCCAGGTCCTGTTGCCCACAGACACGTATGATAGGGGGCTTACGGAAGTCACCTTACTGAGATCAGGCTCTGCTGATGGCACACTTTGCTGCTTGACTTGCGGATGCTTCTGGAAGACCCGTTCGGACCCATACCTCAACAAGCCCTACTAATTTTTCACTCATCGGACTAGGCCCACAATAGCTAATCGATAATAAATCGGTAAGAAAAGTAGTCAACAACGAATTTTGTCATCCATTGGTTGGATGTTTGTGGTCTGCTGTGCCATTATACGCAGTTTGCATCACCACGTAGCAGCATTAACGTTGGTGTGTTAAGATGATTTCGTACTGCACTTTTCCACATGCCGTTACGGATGTGTGCAGTACATTGGTCCGTGGACAGACGTCATGGTCAGTGCATGCATACAGACCAGGAGAGGGCAGACTTATGGCAACAAACACAAACAGGAGCAGGATAGTGAAACGGGTAAGCTTTCATGAACGGTTCAAAGTTACCACCAGGCCTCGGCAGTATTTTGGTAATACGGTATTTCTGAAATCTCAGCATCAAAATTTGCCGGGACCCCCTGTTAGCAAATTTTATCGCCAAGGTTCAAAACACCAGAATAGCGTTGCCTTTGAAAAATATGGCTGTAACACCGAATACCACAGTATAAAAGTACAGCTGTTTTAAAGCTAAATATGCCAATTTCTCACTTTACATAGATTCTCTACACTGTTTTATTACAACTGTGACTTAAAAATACCTCTTGATGTTTATTTAAAAAAAACATTTGCACGTTTCATTAAACCCTCATTTAGACCAACTAATCGATTAGTTGATCACCTGATCAAATGATTACCCAATTATCAGAACAATGTTTTTTTTCAGCCCTAGATCAGACTGACTCGCTATCCCAACACATGACACTGGTGGCACTGCACCTACATCACTGAACTCCAGGGGCAGGTTCTCGGTGGGCTGCAGTTCAGCAGCGCTCAGGTACATGTCCAAGGGTGCGGGGGCCAGTTGTTCGGGCACCAGGGGCTCCGGCTCAGGCTGGTACAGGGGGGGCGGCAGGGAGAGGTGCAGGGGGCAGCGTGGTTCCTCGGACTGGCCCATGTGCACGGGCCGGGTGCAGGGCACGTCTTTAAGTCCCGGACACATCTTGAAAAGCACCTGGTGGCTGTCCTGGTAGATGTCTGCTCGGCACACGGTCAAGGAGGGAAACTGGAGAGTATTATACCCGTCAGCGCCACACTGGGACAGCAGCCACCTAAATACCAAGGGCCCCTCTGGAGAGGAGGGGCAGCCGACAGGCCACGGCAAGGTGGTTACATGACAGCATGAAGGATACGGGAGACGCAGTGGCGAGTCATGGGCAGGCACTGGTTTGGGCAGCGCGCGCCATCCACGAAGGAAATGCAGCGCTGACTGGAGCGTGCGGCATGAACCTGGGCCAGACACAACCGGCATGGTTACTGAAGTGGCTCATGGTCTTATCACGGTAATGTCCATGGTTAATCTGCAGTGTTCATGGTTTATGAGTACTGTCCGTGGTTCATCCGCATTATTCATGGATAACTGGTACTGTCCATAGTTAACCAGTAGTCCATGGTTAATCTGTAATATTCATGGATAACTGGCACTGTCCATGGATAACCAGTACTTTTCATGGTTAATCTGCATTGTCCATGGATAACTAGTACTGTCTTTGGATAACCAGCATTGTCCATAGGTAATCTGTATTGTTCATGGATAACTAGTACTGTTCATCCACGCCCAATGATAGACTACATACCCAGAAAAGGGCTGGATTTGAACCCCAACCCTGGAAGCTACCCACTGAGCCCCATCCCACCCTGCAAAGACACCCTGATTGTCATGGGCTTTTATCTAATCATACAGTGGAAACCGCTTATAGCGATCACGTCTCTCTGGGTGAAATAGACCACTATAAGCAGATGATCATTATAACCGATTTTTCTTCTTCTTTTAAGATTTATTACACGGATATATGGTAATAAAAATGGACAGCAGCACTATTTACTGAATTTTTTTGACTCAAATTACAGTACAGTTTAAGACGCTTTTCGAATTACCAGTACTGTACAAATTAAATCACTGAACTGTACAACTCAAATACACTATAATACAGTACTGTATATAAAATATAGCTTATTGTAGTTTTGCTGCTGCATCTCGTTGGCTCGTCATCATAAGCTTTGATGAGTCTGTATTTTTCTTTGGGAGAAAATGACTTTTTCCCGTCACGTTTTCTGTTCATGCAGCATTAGCCTCAGGTAGCTAGCCAGAAGCAGACGGGTTACCGCAAGGCCAAATCAAAGGAAAATTAAAATAAAAATTAAAAAATTACCTTAGTTTATTTCTTCCATATATTGTCATGTATAAAATACCCCAAAATGAACACTGTAAGGGGACTGTTTGATTACTACAAGCAAATTATTTAAACAGTATTTGTACAGGAATGATTCTGTCCCAGGCTTTGTTGATCTATATAAGCAGCTAATCACTTTAAGTGGTTTCCACTGTACTAGAAAACGTAACACACATGAGAAATGGTGATACCGGCCAGTACAAAATACCACCCTTTATGCGACACTAACGAGCACACGGGGCTGCTACCCTGTCACACACAGACAGTTGGCTCTGAGGCACTGACCTGCATGGAGACTCCCTCAGTGGCCGCCAGCCTGCGCTCGCGGAGCTGCCGGTGCAGCAGGGCCTCGACCCCATAGCGCCTGCGATACCTGCGCAGGGCCTTGAGCTTCTTCAGGTTGTCGCGCTCCTTCATAGAGAGGCCCTCGGGGCCCGTCAACAGGCTGCTCCCTGTCAGCACAGGTTCCCACTCGTCACCGTTGCGGGGTCATGGGTTCACATGGCGCGGCGAGGTGGGCCGAACGTGACGGCGGCTTACCTATGGTCTCGTGCTCCACCTTGCGGCTGTGGAGATAACGCCTCCTCTTCTCCTTCAGCAGGTACTGCAGGCGTTTAAACTGCTCGATGTAGAGCGACTGCAGGCGGATGAGCTTCTCACGTGTGATTAGGGCGACCTCCTCTGCCGTGTAGACCCCTGCATGCCTGCGGCACACATAAGCACAGGGACGCCCTTACGGTCTGCTCTGTGAGAAGCGCACACAACTCAGGCTGAAATCTACTGTCTCAAAACAGGAGTTCCTCTGATTTCAGCAGGTCTGGACCACATGTCAGATCCTACGGGCGAGCTCTCGGTGCACAGACCCGAAACCCGTGGTGAGCCATGGGCTCACAGACCTGAAAGACTCCACGACCTCCCAGCATTCCTGGCAAAGCTGAATATCCAAAGGGGAAATTCAGTATCACGGGGGAACACTAAGCTTCCATAAGTCCATCAGTTGCTTTTCTTACTTCAGAGGGTCCTCATGATCACTATCGATGCTGTCGGCCTCGCTGTCAGGGTCGCCCCTCCACGTCTGGTCCAGGACCACCGGATCCTGATCCTCCTCGCTCCAGCTATCCTCATCTGGAGGGACACATCACCAAGTAAGCCTCACAGATCACGGCACTGAGGGCTCCGGTGTGGTCTCGGGGCCTGGCTGCCTTTCCGAACGCCACTCTTGACGCTCACCTAGCACGCGGCTGGCCTCGCTGCGACCACTGTCCTGGCTCTGGGCCCCCGACTCGGGCCGGCTGTAGCCACTCAGCTGGGACAGCAGGAGCTCGGGAGAAGGGCCAGAACACGCCTTCCTCATCTGAGCCTGCACAGCTAAAGCGTTCCTGTGTGCGTGTTCGGCGCAGAACGTAACTCTGGAACAAAGTGGCAGCCGGTCTCAGCCCACTCACCATCGCCAAAGGCTTTGCAGCAGAATGAGGCACAAACGAAGGCTGGTATGGCTCAGCTTAATCAGTAGAGAAGTAGAATGTTGAAAAGTAACCCACAGCTGGATGTTAAAAACAGTCACCTGCAAAACTCACCCATCTTTTTTCTCGGGCTTTGGAGCCGCATTGGGGCAGCGCTTGCCGTTCTTGTTGGAGACATAGCTGCACTGCCTGTAGGGGGCATTCTTGTCCTCCAGGACATGCTTAATGCAGAACTCCAGACCCTCGATCCGGGGCAGTGAGCAGGACCGCTGAGTGAACGAGCAGGTCTGCTGTTCCTGGTTGCGAGAAGCAGGAGTGACCCGGCCCCGGCTGGACGGCAACACGTGGATCCGGATCCGGTTCATCCTAAATCCTGAAGCAACACCCAGGTTCGCACAGGAAATTTAAGTTATACGTCCATGCAAACACACGTGACTCTTTGCAAGAAACTGCTTACAATAAAATCGATGTAGTGACAAAATGAGAGTGACCAATACTGACATGATGGCTAAAGACATTTAACACTGTATTTACTGTAGATATCTAGGTTCAGTATATCCACAGAAAGTGTAAAAGCTGAAAGCTGACTTTTTACAGCGGTTATACGGTAATACAGTATCCAGGCAACGCAGTTCACGAGGGGTGACGTGCGACACGCATGCGCGTGGCCCTAACGCGCCTTGTAGCTGCCATTTTGAAAGCGCACTGGAAATTCACAGCGAGCGACCAGACGCATCGTTCGGCGATTTGCAGTCGTTAGTGAATATATAAATACGACAAGTACAGCGTCGCGTCTATATTTATTGTTGGACTGAGCATTTTCCTGTTAACGTTCAGCTGGCGATCACTTATCGGTAAACCGTCCATCGTTTACCATTACAGACAACTCGTAAAGGCACCGATTCAGTACCAGCAATATTAAACGCAGGAGACTACGTTTTGAAATATGGTTTTAATTAAGACTATGTCAGGACGCGATTTTTATTAGATGAGCATCATACGGCCGTGGTTACACAGCCTTCCAATAGGGACGCCTCCGCGCGCCATATTTGGAGTCGCCGCCATCTTTTAGCTTGCTCGTTAGCGCAAACCCGTACAAAGACGACATTCATCGCTGCTCAGACCAACAATCGACTATTAAACGTTCGTCATGTTATTTATTTTCTGAATACTCGATAAGCGCATGGTAAATGTTTGTGATACACCAGTAACGGCAGACCGAAAGGTAGCCTACCTCCGCCCGCTTTTCCCCGTAACTACTGAACGGTTTTTCTCATCTGCTTCCTCGAGACACGGATCGCCGTAAGCCCCGCCCACATCGCACCGCTATAGGTGCAGAGCAACAGCTTGCCGGTGAATCACATGTTAATGTGGCTGTCTGTCAAACGAACAGCCCAGCCTTAGTTTGTGAACATTCATGCCAAATAAATGGAAACAACGGCTTTATTAAAGTCCATTTCGCCACGCTACCAATTATGCATACTTTGTTCCTGCATGTGTTTAATGACTTAAATACAATTTTCCTACGTTGTTACTGCTAACAGAAAATACTGTCTAAATGTGACTTCTAATGCAGAATTTCCTTTATGCAATAGAAGTGGTCTTCATCTATATACATTTTTGACTGAGTAGTTTCAAGAAATTGAGGGAGAATATATGACACAGCACTGAAGGGTATATAGTAACATCCATCTGTATCACATCACGTCAGATAGGGCTTGAAACAGATTGTCACAATTCCTGGGGGAGTGTATTCATTCTTCTAAATCCAGATGAGCAGTGTCCCCCCCATCCTGTCCCGGATGTACCCAGTCTTCTACTGTACTGCCTGGAACAGGCTCCAATCCCCCCAAAATGTGCCCTGACCAGCATAAGTGGTTAAAAGACAGATGGCACATTTAGAGATACCTGATGACCTAATACTACGCTAGTGCAGGGAGACTTTGGGATTTGGCACCACTGAGGTACCCTGAACAAGGCACCACCCCCAAGCACTGCTCCCCGGGCGCTGTATTAGCTGCCCTCTGCTGTGTTACGACGTCACATATGGGTTAAATGCAGAGGACACATTTCGTTGTTGTGCACTGTGTGGTGTGTCGACAACGACAACTGATCACTAAATTAAAAAATTTAACATAACCCATTTATTGGAAGCAATACCAAATAATTATTGAAAATAATATATTGCAGGGGTGGCCAGTCTTATTTGCAATTGACCACTGTGTATTCAGGCTTTTGGGATAACCTTTAGGTCAGCTGTTCAAACCCAGGAGTGAGGACTCTTTAGCCAATCAATCCTCCTATTAGTAATCTGATTAGGGAATTGCAGCAAAAACCCACACACACAACAGCCCTTTCTGGGTAGGATTGGCCACCCTTCATACATTTCCTTAATATTGTCTGTAGTCTAAGGACCGTCACCTTGTGTGCCATGTCAAAAAAACCAAATGATAGTCAATGTTGTTAAAATTATTCAGATGCCAACATACGGTTTTATTTAGGTATTTTCTCATTCAGTATTAAGTTGACTTTATAAACAATGTAAAATACACTTCAAAGGTTTAGTTTGTGTACATGCGCAATACACATCCATTTTCCAAACTACAAATATCCTTTGCCAATTTCATGAAGTAATGAGTTCTGTGTTTTTGTTGGTTGTCATTGGTTGGAATCTTCCTCATACACAAGATTCCACACCATTTCTTTGAAGCTGTCCTCGATTTCAACTGAAACTAAGATCATATAGAATTAAATCGCTTACCTCTTCTAGAATCTTACTGCTACTTTGTACCAGTCACTAATATCTACATGAAAAAAAAAATAGTGCTTGGATTTTACTTTAAAACATTTATTTATGGGAGTAAAACCATTCACCATTAAAAACTGCTCACAAAACACAAACTAATAAATGTAGGCCTTGGATTTCCTGAAGTTCACACCAAAATTTCCCCCAAATTCTAAACCTGAGTTCATCTGGTACAACATACAAAAATGTATGTATAGTTCAGAAATATTCCCCTCAAAATGAATAACCTTAGAAAAAAAATCTGTAAGACAAAATTACAGAGAGAAATATTAGTCAAAACTACTGTGGGATCCAGTGAACGCAGTGGTATTCAAGTGTGAGTCACAGCAGAGGGCAGGTGTGCATACACATGGAAGGCATCACAGAAGTGAAAACCATGCTGCATCAATAACAATCAGTAGCGTTTCATGCATTTATCAGTCACAAATACAGCTATGGAAAAAATTAAGAGACCACTCCATATTTGTTAAGAATCTCATTGTTAAATCCTTGTTTAATCCTGGTTCTGATGGCAGAAGGGTACACTGTGAGGCAGGCTACTTCCAGGCTCAAAGTTCCTAAGATCACAGTACACAAGAACAATGTGAAGCAGAAGACACTGGGAACGACCAAAAACCAGCCAGGTAGAGGACAGAAGCGACTTTCTAATGGCAGAGATGACTGTCAACTTATCCAACAGTTTCTCATAAATTGGAGAACGGCATCAAGTGACCTTCAAAAGGAACGGGAAACATTAAGTGCAGGTTTAAAATGCACTGTTAGGATTGTTTGGATCAGGTTCCTAGAAGCAGGACTGAAGTCCCATAAAGCGAGGACGAAGCCCTTCATTAATGAGAAACAGGGAAGAGTCAGGCTGCAGTTTGCAAAAAACATGTATATTTTGAGACACATACCCATAAATTGAGGAATAAATGAAACTCTTAAATTTTTTCCAGAGCTGTATTTGTTTGATATGACCACAGCCACAATACTGTCATCAAGAAGCAATGTCTGATTTGAATCAATGTTTGTTTTCCATGAGGAATTAATTCAAGTAATCTTTAATTGCTTTAAATCACCAAACCAAACAAACAGCAGCTAAAAACTGCTAAAACTGGGAAATGCCAAATCCATTACAGCAATTCTTAGTGCAGCCAAGTACTTAAAATGTCATCAAATTACACCTCAATGTTACTACTGCAGACTTTAAATTGCATGGACATCACACCTTATCCACATGACACAAGAATCAATGACTGGGACTTAGAGGATTCAACTTTATCCGCTTTTTCCAGTTTATGTGAAGTGACCATACATTCTGATAATGGGGGGGGGGGGGGGGGGGGGCAAAGACGGGGTATAAATTTAATTTTGTTTAATAACTTTAATTTTTATCAAAAAAAAAACAAACCCAAAAAACAAATAAA
>JAODKC010000041.1:551461-604636 GCA_026777985.1 Mormyrops attenuatus | reverse complement strand
TCCCCCCCCCCCCCCCCCCCCCCCCCCCCCCCCCCCCCCCCCCCCCCGCCCCCCCCCCCCCCCCCCCCCCCAAGGACGGGTTATAATTTGCATTTTGGATCATATCTTTCAGTTTTATCACAAGAAACAGATACCCAAAAATCCAGTAACAGCTTGTTTTCTCCCATATTTTACAGAAACGAACTGCACTGAAAATAAGGAACTAAGTCAAAAGATAAAAAGCAGTTTTACTATATTAAACTGGCTGTAAATGTGTCAATTTCAGAAGCTACCGCTTTTAAAGAATGGGCTTAAAATGAAGACTATGACAAAAGCCTTTGGTGTTAAATCAGTACAATTCCACTGAGCCCATACACTCATAGTAGCTGCAGAAATATAGCAAATACTTATATTTATAGGTCATTTATGCAAACCTGTGATTAAATCCAAAAGAACCCATAGACACAATCATGGTTATATGAGATATACACACAATTTCCTGATCGTTCTCAAGTGGTGAAGGAGAAGCGTGGAGCTTTTTACGTGGCGGCAGGTGGCTCGGGGGTGTGCCCGGGCGCTGGGCGGAGCAGCTACGGCGTGGGGTGCGGATGACGTAAGGGTCAGGTGACCTGCTCAGTTGCCATGTGGCTTAGACGCCCTTCGGCACACTGAAGCCTTTACGCAGGGTGCCCTCCCTGGGCCCGACATGCCGCGTGTCGGCAACTAATCAGCGCGACACAGCCCATGTAGACTGTTTAACACCATAATGGTACGGCTGCATTTTGGGAAGAAAATGTAGCTATATAACATCATCATCTGTCATACTATAGCTTTTTACAACCATTTAAAACAATGACTGCATCACATTGAAAATCTAAAAACTAAAAGTTAATTTACAATGATCTTTTTTCTATACAAAATGTAAAAATACATTTTATATTCACTTTTTCAGTTCACATGTACATAATATAAAACATTGACATTGTATCTTTTTTCCTTAAATATTTACAAAATAAAAACGTAAAATCAATTAAATATTCCTCTGTTTTTTATATATGACTATCAGGAATAGATTGAGCACCAGGATCGCATTTAAAATGTTGACTACAGTTGACTAGATGCTGTGGAAACTGACGAGAAATAAAGGGGCTATAACAACAATGCTACATACAGATGGGAGGAGTACAAAATAAATATTTTTGACGTATTGAATCCATCTGATGCCTATTAAAACAAGGCTTGCAAAATTGTACAAATATGTCCTTTATCTCACAAATGCAAAAATTTCCCCATGCATTCAATGTAATTAATCACTGTTTTTTTTTTCTTTTCTGCTTCAATTTCAACCAAGCAACACACCGGTTCCTTATGATTGGGTTAAAGACTTCAATACAAATATCTGGTGCACCTCAAACAGAATGACATCAAAAATAATATTTACACGATCGAATGAGTGACTGATTGGCATTCTCTTCTAGGTTTTCACCGTTTTATGCATTAATTGTTATTGCCCTGTATATGGGGTAAGACTGCTTTAAAAAATGTGGAAAAAAACATTGAAAAATAGGTATGAAATCTGAGGACTCTGAATGAATACATTACTCTGCTGTCAAGTCAAGGACCCCCAAACACAGAGCGGAGCCACGCAGGCCCAGAGCCTTGAGTTGGAAGCTGACAGCTGTTCTCACTTGGGGAGGGGTGGCAGTGGGGGGGGCGGCTCTGCGGGGAGAGGAGGAGGGCGGGCGCTATTGCCTCGCTGGCTTCCGGAGTAGCGGTACTCGCCGTACTGCGAGCGGTAGTCAAACACGGGAGGCTGAGTGGGCTGGACGCCCTGGGCACTGAGCAGGGAGTTGAGCATCTCAAACGTGTCCTGATACTCGTTGGACTGGCTTCCACCCCCAGCAGCGCCGTGCCCATTGGTGTCCGCCTTGTCCGCCTTGGAGTGAGAGAAGGAGCCTTGGTGGTGGGACACAGCTGTGGGGGGCAGGCCGTCGGGGCCCAGGCCCAGGGTATGGCCCGTGGGGGCTGGCGCTGGGGGCAGCTGGTAGGAAGTCCTGGAGGACTTGCTGGGTTTGGGGGGGTGCGAGGCGGGTGACGGCTCTATGGAGTGAGGCCGCTTTCGAGATGAAGACGATGACGAGGACAAGCTTGTCCTGCTGGAGGAGTCCCCCGATTTTTTGCTGCTCCCTAATAAGCCGCCCCCACTGCTCGAGTGTTTATGCGAGGAGGATGAGGAGGAGGCGGCGCCAACGCTGCTGGCCGAGTGGTGGTGGTGGTGATGATGGTGGTGGTTGGACCTCTCTCTGTGCTTCTCCCTGCTCTTGCCGTCTTCCACCGGACCCCCGCGTCTGTCCGGCACACGGATCCGCACTTTGAAATCGTCCGCAGTCCGGCTGCCTCCCCCACCTCCCCCCGCGTGCCCCCCTCCACTGTGCCCTCCGTGTCCTCCGCCACCATGTCCCCCGTGGCCGCCGTGTCCCGCCCCGGCTGCCAGCGGGAGCCGCATCTTCAGGGAGTTGCGGTCTTGGCGCTCCTTCTCCAGGGGGATCTTGAGGATAATGGGCGAGGGGCTACTTACATCGGAGGCCGTAGCTCCGGGATGGCCCCCGGGCGGCTCCTGGTACTTTTCCTTCCTCTGCTGGCTGATGAGGGCCTGGGCGGCAGAGGCATACTCCCGCTTCACGCTGGCCTCCATGTTCTCCAGCTTGCGCTTCTGAGCCGCCAGCACATCAGCGTTCTTGGCACGGTACTCGCTTAGCGACACCTTGGCGGGAACGTGGGTACCCTGTGGGCCCTGTGTCGCTGGCCCCGGGTCCATGCCGCCGTGCGCCTTGGTGCCAGGTTGCCAGTGCTGAGACCCTGAGGACCCAGTGCTGCGCTCCTTTTCCTCCAGAGGGGTGGTGCTGAGGGAACAGGACGAGGCAGAGAGGCTCATGAGGCCGGCGATTGTGGTGTCGGAGGACACCATGGAGATCATGCTCATCATGGCCTCCGTCTGGTCGCCTTCCTCCTGCACCTTCGTCTTCTTCACAGTCTGTCCCGCCGCCTGAGAGGGACACACACCTTGTCAACCCCTCCTGCTCCATGCAAAGATCCCCCCCCCCAAATCTTGCACCCCCATGCTCACCTTCCAGTTACGGATACGCTTCAGGCGGCTCGGGGTTTTCTCCAGGATCTGCAGGAACTCATGGGTCAGCTCTGCGGGAGGTGTTTCACACTGGGGTCACACATGTATATACAATAATACAGCAGTGCAGTGTACAGAGCAGTGTGAGGAAGCAAAACAGCCTAATTACAAGTGCACTGTCAATGCCGCAGTTCCTGAAATCCAGCAGCACTTCAAATCGGAAACACCAAATGTGTTGCTTTTTTTTTGCTCAGAGATTCACAGCTTTTATAAAAGTATATTTTAGCTCATTTTTTAATCACCATGTTACCAGGGATATGGGCCAGCACATATACTAGTGTGGTGACGCTCATCAGTCTATACCGTGACCCCTCATTCCAGGCTGAGGGAGGCTGGCACACACATACCATCCAGCAGCTCAAGGGTCACTGTGGGGTCCACGTACTCCCACCAGTGCTTGCTGTCTGTGGACACTGGGATCTCCCAGTTGGACCACTTGCAGGCCAGGTGGATGCAGACGCAAGCCACCACAGGGGGGCTGTACTGCAGGCAGAAGGTGGTCAGGTGCAGGCTGCCCGTGAGCCACCGTGAAGCCGCCAGGCCAGAGATAGAGACTCACGTCAGTGGCCAGACACACGCGACAGGTCAACACACAAGCACCCGCGCCCAGCTGACACACACCTGTTGGTGGCCATGAAGTATGACGTCTGAGCCAAGTCCTTGCTCGCTATAAGAGAAGGAGGGAACGAAGTGTCAAAACCAGAAAGGCTGGATCATTTTAAACATGAACCAGAACTGAACGTATGCCACATACCAATAACTGCCAACATAAAGTTAAGAGAGCAGCCTGCCCCACAGGGATTAATGGGGAAGCAGAAAAAATGCAGGACAGGCACAGCAGCCTCGACTCCAGAGCGTTCACCAGCATGCTTTACATCTGCTATGGCCATCACAAGAGGCCCAGTTAAACTTACTAGGTATTCTGGAGCATGGACCAGGACAGTCTACCTCAAGCAACACTGAACAATTGTGACTTGTCCCCTCGCCAATCCAGACACCTTAAGTATTGCCGGCAATGCGTCCGCTGGTGGTTCTGACTAAGATGCGTTGGAGGCAGTAACCTATGTATGTGTGAGATGGAGACACTCACCTCTGACAAGCTGAGTGCACTTGACAACGTGTGTGTGCGGGTGGTCAATGGTGATTTCGAACGCTGCGATCCATGAGAGGGGGAAGAGAGCACGAGAGAAGGAGAGAGAAAGATACCTGTTTAGGCCATGTCTCACACTACAGAAAGACTTCAGCTGCATGCCCTACACATGGCAGGCTACACCAACAGCTACTGGCCAGGATGCTCAGTAGGAGCCTCTGGAAAGCATGACGCTCTCCTCACTGAGGAGCAGGCAACGGGCATCTCCTCACAGGGACGCACGGGGAAAGCAGAGGAGCCCTCAGGAGAGCTACCCTGCTCCATAAACCACAGCAGCCAGCAGGACACGCTCAGAGCTTATTTGGCACTCCTCTCTGTATTTACGAGCACAAAAACCAACTTGCTACGTGAATTTCTCACACCGTTTCTTTCTTCAGCAAACATCAGCTGAGCGCAGAGGGACACCAGCATGCTATCACACTCACACCTGCCGGGTCCTCCGACTTACCCAGGGTCTGGAGGATAATGCTCTCCAGAATGACCAGGTCTTGGGCCTGCTGCAGGTAAGCCTGAGGTCGAGAGGACAGGCAGGTTACTTACGGAGGAAAGAGGTAGTAACTCCCCCTACAGGAATATTTCCCCCAGATGGCCGCCCCTGTCTTTGCTCTGGGGCCATGGCGCATCACCTTACACGCCTCCACTTTAAACCCTTCCCTGACACCAAGCACAAGAAGCAACCCTGGAAACGTTCCAATGAGCTATTTTTACTTTCAGCTGAAGACCATCAGTGACACCTGCTGAACACCCCCAGGAAAGGCCTAAAGGACAAGGAGAACTATGATGTCACAGCCAGCTCCTGGAAACCAAGGCCATGGAAACAGGACAACATTACAGGCCAAGCAGTGTGGGAAAGCAGCTATAAACGGACACCTGGAAACCATGTTTAATTTGAGTTTAACATGCAAAAACCAGCTAAAATCAATTAGACACATTTAAAGTCTTAGTGAAGGTCTCTTTATTCACAAGAGACCGGCAGGGACACAAAGGTGTACATTTAATGTTTTAAAAATTTTTGTGATAACGCTGAGGGGGAAAAAAAAAGACTGAACGCAGGACCAATGTGGAGGAATTCACAGCTGATTTTTTTATTTTCCAAAGTTTATTGTACAATAATTTGCATGAAATTAAATATTCCATTAAAGACTAATATGCTTTTTATTTTTTAACCCAATAAGTGATTTTGACAATGCAACTGGAAATGTAATTAAAACATTACAACGTCTTATAATTAGGGGTATCATAGCAAATTCTACTGCATACAATACTATTAGACTTTACATACTGTGGCAAGCATTTAGCAATGAAACAGAAAAATCAGGACATTGAAAACCACAGGTTGTTAAATGTTGCTGCCGTTTTTTTATGTCGAACAGGTCATTACTAAATTTACTAGCCTAGTACTGATAAACAATAATAAAATGACAATTTCTACCTAACTTAAATATTTAGGCCAGTATGTTTACAAATGTGTATTTATAGGAGACAAACATGCTAAGTCTGGCAGAAAAAAATCTAGGATCTACCAACATGGCTTAAGCCAGGACTGAAAGCAGCTGCAGCGAACAGCTCTGGCCCAGAGTACTTACATCACTCCGAGTATCTGGTGAAGGGTCCTGGGGGTGCAGACAAGCGTGGGCCACCTTGATCACATGCTCCAGTTTGCGAGGCTGCTCCTCTACCTTCGCAGCCAGGAACAAGGCCGCTGGAGCTATCACCTGAGGACAGTGTGGATGGAGGTAAGAAGGGGTCCAGCTCGAATGCAAAGCTCAGCTTGTAATCACCCGAAACGAATCAAGAATGTCCGGCTATTACAATTACTGAGACGCAAAGTAATTAAGACAACTTTTCAGAGTGAACCTGTCACTTAGAGAGAATTATACTTCACCACTCCAAATTCAAGACATGAATATTAATTTCCACACCTGGCAATGAACAGACTTGCATGATACATTTGAACTAGGACATCACATTTGCTTTTTATATTATTCACAGCATTCAGATTACATATATTAGCTCTGCAGTTGTACATGTATTTGTCATGTAGCATTCAGTTTGGTACAAACAATGAAACGAATGAAGAGTTATTGACACAGGCAGTAAGTTCACAAGTAGGTATTCGACACAGAAGAAACTGTGACTGAGCTGCTTATGGCTAATGTTGGTTACAGTGAGTCATAATCGACAGTTTACATACACATATATGCAACCATACTAAGTAGTAGAAAACAGGATTCAGTTCATATGTCGTCACATTTTTTATTTTACGTATATATTTTTACAACATGCAAATAAGCCTCTCAGATTTTTTTATACAGATATGTCGACAGACGTGTTACCTTTCAGTTTATTTCTCATCCTAATTGTTTGTCGTTTTAATAATGCATAATTTCAAAACAAAATTATTTCCCCACTGTACTTAAATTGCACCAAACCGTGAACCCGAAACTGAAGTTTATACCGAACTGTGAATTTTGTGTAATATATAGAAAGGAAAGGAAAAAAAACTGAATATCCAGGGTAACTAGCAGGAGACAGCAATACAATGACAAGTATTTCTGCTGTGGGTAAAATAAATTAACATAAGGATAAAAAAATGAAGGGGACGTGTGTCAGGTGAGTGGGGTACTCACGTTTCTGTGGAAGCGGGTGAAGGACTGGATCATGTAGAAGCGGTGCATATACACAATGGCAGTGTTGATAGTCAGCTGGGAGCTGTAGAGTGGTAGTTAAGGAAGGACACAGCAGCCCAAGTAAAAGGGACTCCAACTAAACATCACACCATAGACACCTCTAATGACACAGCCTCCGATATCATTAAAGTCCAGCCTACACCGATCTATCCCCGTACTGTATTCAAGGGACTTATCAGCTGTGCTCTCATTACCACCCAGTCATGCGTTTATTAAGCTCATTTATCCCCCTACAACTTTGATCCTGGGATCAGCAGGACCAAAACACAAATTTAACACTGTAGTGACAGTTCCATTCCTATTCATGAAATGTGTACATTATTTTTATTTTTCCTTAACCGGTGCTTTTAAAACATTATCCTGGCCATGGATATTGAGTCACAGAAGGCTGATTTAGTTACTTTTAAAGCACACTGCATTGCATTCGACATGCACTTTTAAATTGTCAATATTTTAATACTCCGGGACCCCAGAGATCACGTGTGCTGGTTTCCCTGTTACTTGACCTCTCTTGTAAAAATCGACCAAAGGGACTGTGCGGAAAGCCAGCCGGCCGGTAGCTGTGTAACCCTGAGCCGCTTTGGCTGCGGACCCGGTGCAGACAACAGGATAGTATCAAAACTGTTAAATATGAGCTTTCATATTCTGCACACCTTGCTTCTCCAAGGTTTCATACTTAGTCGACAGTTTTCGCGTAACCCAAACAGAAACGTATATATCGTCTTTTATATGGAAGACATGGGGCTCGGCGGCGTCGAAATACCATATAATATGCTATTAAGCAAACGGTAGCTGTACGGTTTTGTATTCTCATTTCTGTTAAAGGTTTTCTTTTGTGGGTTTCTTTAGCAGCTAGCGAGCCACGGAGCCGGCTAGTCTACTTTCAGTTTCTCAGCAGGTCGGTGTGCCACCACAGAGAAACGCTTTTTTCGATAAACGCCTTAAGACAACCTTAAAGGTGGCTCTGCGAGGGCCCTCGCGGCGTTACAATCGCCTTATTTTTGCGCTTATCGGTCTTTTACGAGACCGTCCCTTCGCTGACGAGCCGCCCGGCTTTTGTTTCCCGGTAACCCCGCAGGCCGCAGATGAGGCCTACACATCCCATAAACCCCGATCCTTAGCAACGAGCTCGGGCCGCTCTTGGAGACCGCTGAGCCGCGCGGCTTGCGCGCGCTTCGCCTGCCAAGCGAAAATCGCTCGCGTTCCGGTCGTGTTTTCCCGTCATTCGCTTTTGCCGCTCGCCGAAGACAGAGACTCGCTTAAAACGAGAATAAAATCAAAACGACCGATGGAGTCGCGGCTGTTCGAGCCGCCACAGCAGCCGCAAAACCGTGAAGTGCACGTTATATCCCGCTCCTCCGGCAAAAAGATACACATTGAGCCGTTGTCCCATGTCCTGTAATAGGTTTGCGGCTTGCTGTCTGTAAGACAGTTCTTTGTCGGGATCAAGTCCCGCACGACGAGACGGGCTATTCTCGATTTCTTCCCTTGTGAAATACCATTTGTTGTTTGTTACAGAAGGAGAAGGAAACGAAGCCGCCATTACTGAGGAGGACAATAATATTTTAAAAACCCAGTGCGTCAGAGGAAGTTGCGTCAGTGACCGTGCGGCATTGACGCGATCTTCCGACTTCGCGCAGCTTCCGCCGCCGGGCATTATTAGGTACGGTCAGTTAGGCTTCGCATGCTAATATAATGTAAAGGCTTCATACTTGCACATACGTTATTATACAATATATCTTATCAGTCTGTTGCTTTTAATTGTGGCAGTACGTTTGAAGAATTCACCGATAAATAACTATAAATAGTATATACCCTGCGAATTTGACAAGTTTATCCTTCCGTACAAGTTATTTGATTATTCCGGAATCAAATTATTTGTATTTGCGATGTATGGTGCCGAGGTCATTTCAAAGTCCTTTATAATACATTGCAAGCAGTGAAGATAAGTCTTTGCATATACACATGTAGAGAATGCTTAAAGAAAACAAAGATGACAAGTACGAGTAGAAAGAGGAGACAGGCAGCCCCTGGGGAAGAAGTTGTTGGGGTTCTGGGTGGCTCAGGTTTAGAGAGATCTTCCTGGGGAGAGGTTTTTTGAACTGAAGCTACCTGACAGTACCTTTTCCTGCTCGTGTCCTTGCCCCAGTTGTACCAGGGTAAATTGCAAATGATGCCAGTGTACTACTGAATGTGAGCACTCTCTCTGTGATGACTCCATTCTAATAGACTAGGTTGCTGGGGTAGGACTGAGTATTTCAGTTTCCGCCCAAGGCTCATTGTGTACTGCATTTTCCAATATAATTTTAATAACAGACTTTAGAAAATCCAGATCTACGTCACATCTCCCTATTCACATACATGGAGGCAGTTAGGAGAGTTTCCAGGTTCAGGTTTCTCAGCATGCACATCACTGAGGAACTCTCATGGTCTGTGAACTCTCCCTCTCTAGTCATTACAGCAAAACAGTGCTTTTATTTCCTGAGGAGGCTAAAGTTCTATAGGTGCACCACAGAGAGTGTCTATGTATTGCATTACAGCCTGGTACTTCAGTTGATTCTACCATAGGTATAGCTTTAGTGTTGTATGCTAGTGTGGTAATCCTAACAACAGCCTGAGGCAGAACCACACGTGGGAGCAGCCCTCTTTTTCTAAAAAGTAAGTACGTCACTGCACTGCATGCATGTACTGAATTAAGCCTTTCAAAGCTGATTCAAACCATTGTTACCGGTAGTTGTTGGTTACTTAGACCTTTGTCTGTGTAAAAGCAGTGTTGGAACACTCTGTTACAATCTGCTGCAGGAAGTAGTATAATGCTGTAATAATGGAAATAATAGGAGAATTAAAGGAATACAACAGACCATTATAATCCTTAATAGTGCAAACGGTTCCTTTAGAGATTGCAAAGAAAGGCAAGGTATCAGTGAGTGCAGTTCCTACACCACCAAAATGCCACTGGATATTGGAGGAGCCTGAGGGGAAGAGGCCTGGCAGACCCAAACAGAATCAGAAGGCAGGTTTCTGAGAGTCAGCAGCAATTCTGTGCAAATAAATTATGTGCAATTAGAACAAAAATGGTCTGACTTTTACGGTAACAAGATATGATGTTTCCTGATGTGTTGTGGCTGGGGGTGGGGAGTGGCATGTTGGAAAGAGGTGTTGTGGTTCCTGATGCACAGAATGCCTGGCACCCTGAATCAATAGGGCTATCACATCATTTTGCAGCACCATGCAATGGCCTCTAGTCTGTGCTTAATTGGTCAGGGGTTGATCATCCAGAAAGTGATCCAAAAGACCTCCAGGCTAGGTCGGAGTTATCTTAGAGAAAAAGAACAAGACAGGAGGTTTCAAATTATGTCTCGAGACTTAAACTCCATCAGGCAGGTCAGGGGAGAAATGGACAGGAGGGTGAAACAAAAGCAGCCTGCAAGTGTAACACATTTGTGTGCTGGGGAAGAAGTTTCTGAACAACATTTGATTTCCATTGCAGAAAGAATGCCACAAGTGTGTTTGGCTGTTATGCAGTGCCAGTTAAAAGTCAGGACAGACCTACTGAAAATCATTTGTTTTCCAACATGATGAATACCCTAAGCATACCTCAACATTATGTAGTAAGTATTAAATTGTAAACAAGGAGAGATAGAGTGATGAGACAGATGACCTGACCCCTACAATCCCTTGACCTAAGCCCTATAGAGCTGGTTTGGGGAAAGTTGGAGGGAAGAATAAGAGCAAGGTAGCCAGCTCCTTCAGGACTTTTGGAGAAGCATTGTAGGTGGCTACATCTGGAAGCTGGTTGAGAGAATGCCTAGAGTCTGCAATGCTGGCATTGAAACTAAAGGGCTATTTTGAAGTGTCTAAAGTTAGAGAAAATCTGGTTGTAGCAGTATCTGATATGTCTTACTTTATTGCCTCAAGGCCTTTTACTATATGATGAATCACAAAGCTAAAACAGAGACAAATGCATTAAAAGCAGGTGTGTCCAGACTTTTGTCTGTAAATTCTGTGTATGTTATTTAACATGTAAGCTCTAACATCAATAGGAAGGAGAGCATGCTGGGATTGCTGTCAGTGTCTCATTTGTGCTGTGTGGTGGGCCAAACAAACAGTTTAAATTTATGAGATAAGGAAAACTGCACTTGTTTTAGTAAATGACCTGACCTTGGATAGCGCTGTAGCTTTCCTGGCTGAGAGAGGGAGACAGAATATGGATTTAACTCTTGTGCTTATATATTATATTCATTTTGGCATTTGTTTCACTATGTTCATACACATATCATACTCAATTAACTCTTGTTTCACTGTGTTTATATGTAAAACAATGTGTATGCACATTCTAGGTGTAGCAATAACAGCAGTAATTATAGTATAATAATATTTATGTAAAATGACATTATTTTTCCAGTAAAACATAATCAACTTTTTCCCTTTGAAATGCTTATTGTCTTTTTCACATTAATTGGAAATGGAATACTATATGAACAAAGACAGGTGAGCAGGTGAGGCCCTTGCAGGAGTGTGGAAGTAAAAAAACATGTACTTCTATTTCTCTAAATTCTGTTTGGCACCAGATATGAAGTAGATTTACCTGAAATGACTTGAGTAAGATAAAATTTGTTTAGAATCATTAAATTAGCGACAGGAAAGAAACAGAGTGTCCCTGTTCCAAAGAAGTGAACTCCCGAATAACAGAAAGCCGCAATTCTTATACATTTTTGTAACTCCCATAAAAGGAAATCTTGTACCCCATTGGTTAAGATGAAAAGCGTGATGGCCTCAGTGGTGGTGATCTTATGCACCTCCACATTCCACACGTGTGGCATTGAGCAGCATGTATAATACATCCCATTCTCTCAGCAAGGCGAAGGAGGCTCCGATTATTTTCATGAACAGCTGGTTTCAGCTTCCAGTTTCAGGGTCAGCACAAGACACACAAATAAACATTCTTCTTGCCTAAGGCCTAAGACATTGACAACAATCCCACAATGAACTTCTCTTCCACATTCCCCCCTTTTGAACACGTGAAATCCTGCATGTTACCAACACATTGGACCCAGCATCTCCTTCCAAGTCCTCATCGTCCCATTCAGAGTAGTCTGGTCCATCGCCGAATTCAAACAAGGAGGAGAGTGAGGGTTGATCTCATGTCAGATCTGTGGGCTTGCTGGGCTGGATGGGGCTTTGAACAGCCAAGGTGGGATTATAGGCTCTGCAGGAGGTGGGAACAGGAGCATGATGGTCTTAGCCTGACGAACTTGTTTTTCATTTCAACGTCTGATTTGCCTGCTCAACCATGCCTCCACTAGAGAGATGGTGCATGCAGTAAAGTCTTACATCAGGTACAATGAAATCCATCTGTAGTTGGTCAAAGGCCCTTCTTCAGGACAGGGTCACAGAGGAGTCTGATAGAACGCTCTTTCCCACATTGTACTTCAAACAAAAAAAACAATTTCTGCAGAAGCGAGCTGCTGTACCAGGAACCTTGGAAAAGTAGCAGGATGGACAAGAGCTAAATTAACAAGAAACATCTGTCGAGTTCATGCGGGGACGTCACCCACATAAAAGGTATAAAAAAATGGATGTTGATTTGTGAAGGGAGTTCTTCTGCTTTGCATGGGTGGGAACTCCTGTTTGAACAGACCACATAACTGGGAAATTTCTCCTACCCTGCGGCGTCTGTGTTTTCACTTCCACAAAGGCTCTTTGCTGCATGGCTTGATCAGCCACTGTTTCTAATTTGGGCTGGGATCATACAGCAGATTAGACCATGATCTGCAGGAGCATTTACAGAAAACATCCTCTCACAAGCAGCCTGGCAGCACTTCTGGAGCAGCAGGGATTTCCTAGGTGCTCATGATGGGAGTCCACCGTACAGCACCTTACCATCACCAATATGTGACGAAACTAATATATATATCAGCTTGAGGACCTTATGGGGAAAATCTGTAAAAAAACATGAAATGTCACACGGAGATCATAGACCACTTGAGACAGGGAGATGGCACCCCCATTAATAGAGAGGTTCTGAAAACAGATCTGGTCAAGGCTTCCAATTACTATGCCTCTTTTTGTCACTGGATCCAAGCAGTTTTGTCTTTATTTGTGGTATTTTCTTATTCCCCAAGGAGAATTTCTCTCTCTCACTTTTGCCACGAGCTTGGGGTCACAGTGCAAAGTCAGCCACCTTTCAGTGCCCATGGAGCTGGAGGTCAAGGACGTTACTCAAGGGCCCATGGATGTGTGACTATTCTGCCAAGTCCAGGCTCGAACCAGCAACCTTCTGATCATAGGCACAAAGGTATGTTCTTAATGACAGCAGAATCCTGAGGGTGGGGGCCACGTACAGATTTGCATGCCATCTGAATGAATGTGAAAACTCTGAGCTGAATGCTGGAATATCAGCTTCAGTTTCACTGATCACAATTCAATGTGCCAAATACTCTCGAAGTATTTTTATTCGAGGTGACCACATGCAAGAGAAGTCAAGAAAAGCAACAAACACAATTTATGAAAACCTTCCTTTAATTTACAAATTGTGACATGTGGTTCACTGTCAGAGTGAAACTCTGCTGGTTGAGTCTCCCTGGATTGTTCTTCCATGAGAATGTGTTTAAAATACAAAAGCATTAAGAACAAAGCCAAAGGAAGTAAAAAAAAAAAAAAAGCAGGTGCAGCTCTACACATTCCCAAAGCGCTCCGCTCGCTTCCTCTTCTTTGCCTGCAATGTAAAGACAAACATCCTCAGACCGTCAGGTGCTTTCGAAGGAAAAGGCTTTCAAGTTTCATTGTCACGAGTGTTCTGAGGAACACAGTAAACACTGAACACTCGCTAGGATAAGAGAAAAAAAACCACACTGGCAAGACCGTGCACTTTTCACACAGAGCCCATTGATGTTTGCAAGGAATTAAATTCGTTAGATAAATATGGGGAAGTTTGGTACCTCTGTGTCGTCTACAACGGCAGCAGCTCCGGTGAGAATTCCAAATCGTTCCTTCCTCTTCTTCAGCTTCTCATCTTCTTCAACCTTGAATGAATGAAACATGAACACACACATCTCACAGATTAGTTTGATGGGGCTTCCTGGCTGTACACAACTTTTTTGTCTACTGAAATGTTTCAGACAGAAGGTCAGCATGGTCCGCTCACCTTCTTGGAAACGGACGACACGTTCATGCCAAACCTTTGAGCTCTCTTCTTCAAAATTTCCACACTGACCTTGAGAAGAGGGAAAATTAAGTTTACTTACCGTACCTTTAAGTAATCCATGTAAAAAATTATGCAAGTGCAAGTTTGCTCTATACAACAATGCTCTGCAAACCTTTACATATATACCCACCCCTGGTTTGCTGCTTGCAGAAGAACCTGATTTAAAAGGAAAAAGGCATCAAATTAAGCCCACACAAAACTGCAGTAATGCTGTGAAACATTAACACGTGATAGGCAGGGCTTACCCTGTGTGGAACTGGACTCAGAAACCGGTAAGCCAAATCTGGAAGAGAAAATGCCAGGTGGAGTTCAGACAATGGGCCCACTTCACAGACCAGGCATTGGAGTGTCGCCTGAAGATGAGGAGCACTCTGTCGCCATGGTCACATCCTTACCTGGCTGCACGGATCATCTTCTTAGCATCAGTAGATGCGGGCATATTGAAACGCTCAGCTCTCTTCTGCAACCGCTAGGAAAGACAAGAGAGGGAGGGTAACCCACGGAGGAACATTATCAACAACATGCACAATCGAGTACACGTCTCTGGGAGAACTGGTCAGTGACAACGCCGTTGAACAGCAAGGGACACACACCTCATTGAGAGAGCTTGGGGGGGTGATTTTGACCAGCTTCTTCTCAGGCACCCTGACACAGAAACCATAAAAGTTATTCTTAGGTCGACATTATTTCTTGAACTTGCAGCAATTTATAGAGACGTTTCTCACGCACACACAAAAAAAATCAAGCAAAAAAAAAAAAAAAAAACGCATGAGAAAATGAGCACTGTGAAGAGGGGGCTATGGGGGGCACTGAGAGAAGGCAGCTGGCCACACAGTACCCTCAGCATAGCCTACACTATGCAGTATGGCTATGGTTAACCCCCAGCATGGTGTCACATCACAGACACGTTATAGAGCGATAAATGCAAGGCAGAAGTGTATAGCTGATCAGGTCTCCATCACTGAGGCCCAGCTGGCGGGGAAGCACATTCAGCCCTTAGTCAACACCTCAAAAACCATCTTACAACCAAATGCATTCACCAATTGCTGAATTACAGACTATATCCAATTTGCTTCAAACAGAAGTGAGCAGCTTTGTGAGAAACCTGGGAATCATCCTAGGGGCGGGCACACGTCTGAGAAAAGACTGGAAAATGGTGGCTATTTAGATATGGGGAGGCGGAGAGGGTAAGGACTCACGGTGCAGGTGGGGATGCCGGGGATTTTACTGGTTGTTTCGGAACATCAGGCTCTTCCACCTTTGGCAACTCCTGTAATTTCCAGATTTGTGTCTCCAGTCAGTGCTCTTAAAATGAATGTTAATAATCCAAAGGCTATGTCTAAGATGCCTGTAAATACCTCCTGTTAGTGACAGGAGAAAACCAACATTCATCTTTCATATGTGCAGTGAGCCCTCACCCCCGGAGGAGATACCATATACAGCACAAAGACCATCCCAGATGAATAAAATGATTACCTCAGGCTCCTCTGCAAGCACCTCTTCCTCATTCACCTCCTCATCTCCTGGCAAACAACACCACGTTTAGTTAGCTCTCAAACAAATGTGTTGCTTAGTCTTCACTGTTGCTAAATGAATACACCAACACAAAGACCCGGGGGCTTGTAAGAGATTCATTCATCCTTACAGACTGGCTGCAATGGGATGGTGAGAAAAGCAGGTGTGTAAAGAGGTCATTTTTAGATTTGCACTTAATGTTTGTTAAACGCTGTCGTACCATGCTCCTCCAGATAAGCCTGTAACCTGGCGATCAGGTCCCCCTTGTTTCCCTTCATCTCCAGACCGCGGGCAGCACATTCCTGCTTCAGCTCGGCCAGCTGCAATCAAACACAACGATACAGGTAACCAGCTGGGAGAAGTCATTCGTCGTACTCGGAATTTTAAGGTACAATTCGGAGGATCAAAAAAAAGTTTCACGCAGAGGAGCAGCAGCAGAATCTCGGTTCCCAGTAAACTCCACATACTCGCTCTCAGTCGAATTAAAAGTACGACCCCCTGCTTTGCCAATTTACGTCATTAAGTAATGAAACACCCCACTAAAAACCCAATTACTACATACACTTCCCGAAATGTCCGATCTGTTATTTCTTCGTAAGGTAAAACAGTTCCTTTTCATATAACATCTCGGATTAACCAACTCACATATCCAGTTTAACCAGCCAGTGTACAAGCTAACCCAGTATTCAAATCAGCTAGCTAGCTATGCTAACTTCCCCTCTTTAGATATTCCGAATCCAAAATCAGTCGTCAAGTACCGAACAAAAACACTACACCAGCGCTTAAATTCAACCGCACATTTCACATCTAGTTAAGGCTTTACGTTTTTATATTATTTCAATTGCATTACCTTCAGCTTATGGAGTTCTACAACCTCGGCCATCTTGAAAGAATGAAACGCCGCCGACAGACTCGACCAATCGCATTAAAAGCGACACTGACAATAAGGAAGCCACTGATTGGAGAGATTATTTCTCTACTATCTGGTTAACGCGAGACCTGGAAAGATAAGATGGCAAAACGTGCAGGAGGAGATCGGTTCTTAGTTTTTCTCTGTATATATGTCATGTACGTGTGGTATGTGATAGACTGGCATGCCGTCCAGGGCCTTCCCCTGGCTTGTTCCTTGTGCTAGGCCCCAGTTCTCCCCAACCCCTGCAACACTGTCCAGGATTTGATGGAAAGATAGATGGATATGTACAGTTTGTACACAATATAATGCTTTTATATTTTATATAACTCATTTCATTGGCTGCATCTACTGCTGTATGCTGCACTAGTGCATTCCACAAATAAACTTGGATTTATGGAATATAATTGTATTCTTTAAGATCATGGCATTGATAGGCGATATACTGGCTTTTAGAAGCTTGATTAAAATACTCTCTTGCCTTATGAATGTGAATTTCATTTTCCATCTACTGCAGTTACTCATGTTCCTAATAGCATACTGTTATTTTGAATATATGTACAATATCATATAGTAATCATTTAGCTTCCAATCACTTATCCTGTGCATGAATGATTTACAGTGTTACAGTACAGTGTTAATCTATTTATATATTATGTATTTTAAACAATATATAATAATTATATTATAATTGTATATTTTATCTATCAGAGGACCACAGACAGGACAGGTGGACTGTGGTCAGAGATGGGTGCACCCCTAGAGCATGTTTGGGGTGGGGGATAAGGGCCCCGCTCAAGCATAGAGATATGTTGTGAATGGGATTTGAACCAGCAACCTTCTGATCACCCCCAAATAACCGATGGGGATATTAACTACTATACAGTACCAATGAGGAGTTAGGTGGTGAGTTTAAGTAATCACTTTAATCATTTTGTGTACAGTGGGCTTGAAAAGCAGTGACGCAGCAGATTCTGTCCTTAAACTAAGTAGGTAAATCACTATGTACACCCACCTCTGTTTGATTTCACTGTGCGATAAAATGTCTGCAGTGTTTTGTCCTTCCTGGGAGTCCATGTCCTTCTCTATTGTGGCAGAGCCAACAGGTATTTACTTATAAATTACATATTTTTCTGTTTGAAATGCCAGTGATTCAACCCCACCAGCTAGTGTCTTTATTTGAAAGCATGTTCCGTGGGAAGCAACTGTTTTAATCTTTCTGAACTTGTCTGTGGTTTTGGGGAAGAGGCATATTTTATAATGACACTAAGTCTATTTGAGTAAAAGATCGAGATTGGAACCAGTCCCCAGCAAGGGAGGACACACGTACTGCACTGGGAGCCAGTCCATCACAGAGAATACATTCACCGATTCTTTCACAAATGTGTTTTTGGGGGTATGAGGAAGTCCTTACGAATGTGGGGAGTGTAACCTGCACTGTGATTGAATAACTTACATTTTAAAGCATACAGGTGTTTAAATTAAATGATTTATTTCAGATTTCTTAAAATATGCTTTACCATGCGTTTAAAATGTTGATGTATAAGTAAGTGTTCTGTTACAGACGCATGTTATTTGTTTCATTGGTTCTGTGAAAGGGCTGGTTTAGGCGGGGTACTGAGGCTGCGTCTGCCGACTCCTCGGCTCGCACACGGCGGCTGCGTCCTATTGGCCGGCGACCGACCTGCCCAGCTCCGGCAGCAGCCGCATTACCGGCACCGTGTAGAAGAGCCACGGGGGAGGCGGACCGGAGTGATGAGAGTTCCGCTTCTGGTTTAGAGCAGTTTAGGGCATATGATGCGAGGAGGAGGCGGCCAAGGGAGGGAACATACCGGGGAGCAGATTCATTAGGAGTGACTGTGGGTTGGGAGCGCATACAGACTATTCCGGTGTGTGAATCAGGTGCCCGGCGGGTGTGGATCAGGTGAGCCGTGGGTTAGTGCTGTTTCCATGCCGTTTTATGGACATTGATCGCGGTTAATTTTACCCGCAGTAATCAGTTCACCTACTGTAAGAAGGAAACCTGCACATGTAAGTGTATTTGAATCTTGCTTACATGCATCTACCTGCCGGTCCCGTCTGCTTTTCAGATAAAACACCGACTAGAGCGCACTTTATAGTCGCGTTGCAGTTTCGATGCACTTTTTCCGCATTTCTTACTTTACCGCGTACTTTTCCCCACTTCCTCTGAGTGTCTGTTAGTGACATTCAAGGTTGCCAACTTTGAGCAGCTGGCTGGCGAGAGATTTTCAATTCGAGACAAGTCTGTGCACGCGTTTACATGTATGTAACAGTTTTATCACCTTGGAAAAAATCTGTAGGGTTTTCAAACTACCCCAGCGGTTTTGGTGTAGCTAATTTTAGGTTTGTAATGGAATAATATTCATAAGTCGTAAGATTTCTTGCGTGACCGTGAGAAACAGAAAGCTTGTGCGTGTCACGCCAGATGCGTGATAGTTGGCAGCCCTGGTGACAGTCATGTCTTCTGTCCCAATCAGATTTAATAATACATTGTAGTTAAACTGAGGCATGGAGACTGTATATGAATTTTTGATCTGTATCAAAATCTATTAGTGATATTGATCTTTTCTTATTAGATAGATGGATGTTCCGTCCGCCTAGGACCCAGCCCCCAGCCCCCAGCCCCCCTCCGACTGACCCCGGTGGAGAATAGGGAGACCCGGTATATGTGTGTCATGGCCACTGTACTGCACAGAGGTGCTGAGCTGGTCAGCTCAGCAGAAAGCAAGAAAACGGAGTCCAGAGTGAAGGAGAAGACAGGCTGTAAGTGTTAGACCCACCACAGACACACGTGAGCCTGCTTTGTGCGTGCCTTTGGGACCGTGGTCGGTATGTAAACAGCGTGCCGTGTCTTGCCTCTCGCTGGTGGGCTGAGTGTTTCTGCTCCAGCATGCTTGGACAGTTTTCTGAGGTGTGCATCCATACAGAGGTTGTGTTTTATGGAGGACTGTGGACAGACCTCCCTGTCTTTATGGAACCAGACCACTCCGAATCACCCAGAACCTGGTCCATTCCCCATTAGCCAGCATCGCACATATAGGTCCAGTACTGCTCCACCCTTGCAGCTGAAGGATGGATGTGTCTAGGCAGGCTTCATGATTGCCTCTGCATCACCCGAAATTGGAGGCAGAGCGAGAGGGTTTCCTGCTGGAATCTGGTAATTAACAGATAAATGGGCAAATACAGCATTACAGAAAGGGAATTTAGTACTTAAAACCACGTAATTGATTTGTTTTTTTGTAGGTGTAGCTCTGCTGAGTCATTTATCTGTGTTAGAGATACAGAGTGTAAGACTCAGACACAGATGCAGGCAGCCACTTAAGTAACATCAGGGAAACTAGACATTTTGAATTATCTCTGTGGCACTCCCAGCTGTAGAAGTCTCTGGTAAACTGGCACAGGAGTGTCTGTGTGTGTTTTGATGATGTTTTTCATCCTTTTCACCTTGCTTTTAGCAAGTAAGTCCACTCTTTTCTGTTTTCAACAATGTTAGCATGCACAGAGGGGTTGGGCAGCCAGTTGACCTTGGACCTCCAGAGGTTATTTTTCTCCTTACTTGGGAGTTTTTGGTAAAACATCATTTGGATATCTTCATTTAATATTTCTGTCTTTCCTTTTCCCTATTTTGTATCTTAATGACCCATGTAAAGCACCTTGGAGCGGCTCTGTTGAGAAAGACGATATATAAAAATGAATTGAGTTGAATCCTTTATGGTGTGTGTAGCATGGGCCTCCCACATGACCAACTCGCCCACCACGATCGTGATGATCGGCCTGCCAGCCCGCGGAAAAACCTACATGTCCAAGAAACTCACTCGCTACCTCAACTGGATCGGCGTGCCCACCAAAGGTGAGGGGGTTGAGGGGGGAGTGCCCCCGTTACAGGTCCCGATGGGCCCTGACCCAATATCCCACCGAGTCCCTTTGAGCAACACAGACCCTGTTTACACTTGGTTTTAAAATGCGTCTTGGGCGATCAGATCGGAAGTAGACAGCGCTAATCGACCACGAGGACGCGCTGTGATCCGATCACTCAAACCAAATGTCAAGGTGGTCCGGGACTTGATCACATATCTTTTGTGGTGTGAACACTAATGCGTCCTGAGGTGTCCCCGACAAGGACGCGCACTTTATAACCAGACGCATTTCAAAACCAAGTGTATTCTGGGCCACAGAGAGGCAGGACATTTACGTGTCATTTTAAAATGGAAGATGCATATTTGGCAAGAGTCCAACATGCTAGTGAGTGAAATATGCGTTTGTCATTCTGTCTGCCACACTGACTGTCTTGGGTACGCAATCTGAAGATGTAAAAGTTAGTCCGGGACAGCAGTGGAACCTGTCCGGCATGATGTTGTCATCGGGATGGCATGTCAGGAAATGATACGTAACTGAAGGCTTCAGCCCGTTCTGTATGTAACCCCACAGTGTTTAACCTGGGCCAGTATCGGCGCGAGGCTGTCAAGTCCTACAAGTCCTATGATTTCTTCAGGCATGACAACGAGGAAGCCATGAAGATTCGCAAGTGAGTGTGAGGATTCGGTATGGCCTCAGCGAGGCGGGCGTGTGCTGCCGGCAACTAAGGTCAACAACACTTCCTGCCTGGTGTGGCAACGTATCCATGGTGACATGCACAATGCCAGTAGCAGCCGGGATCTGTATCTAGCTTGGTGGTTAGGTGCATGTATGGTTGGATAAACTTTATTAATCCCCAAAGGGAAATGAAAGTGCTTATAGCAGGAATATGCAATTACATGGTGGAAAACAAACAGCACAGAGAGAATTTATTATATTTATTATACTTAAGGGATACTGCTGTTGCATTTTTGAGGCATGTTGCTTTGCGTTTTTATTTAGAATAGAACAGTGATACTTTATTCACGCCTATGGGGAATTCATCTGGAGTAACTGGGATTTAGGGTCTAACCCCAGTGCCCAAGAGTAGCATCACTCCGCCAACCATGGGATTTGAACTGATGACCTTCTGAGCATTGGCACAGGGTCCTAACAGAGCCACACACTGCCCCCCATTGAGTGACATCACCTGTGACTCTCCAGCATTGGGCGAATCAATTGTCAGAAAAGCATATCCCCCCCCACCCCAGAGGAGTAAAGTTGGTTTGTTAATGTAAATATAAAATCACCATATTGCACTTCCAATTCCATGCCATCCATTAGATGGAGCCTCGTTAGACCAGGCAGACTTTTACGGTAATTAGTTGCCCTGCTGCCCTTGAGTTCGGCTCCCGGTGTGATGAGAGCGACAGTCAGTGTCGTGCGTCTCCATGCTGACCAGAGGCCGTATTCACCGTAAAAGCAGTGGTGTCGATAGTTGTGCTCCCGGTGAATGCAGAGAATGTGCTGGAAGCATGAAATGATTACAGAGACTTGACGATGTGCTTCAGCGAACGGGTCTGTACACAGAAACGCACCAGATGCCTCAAGCAGGCGGGTTCCGACCGCGGCAAGCTCGGGTGCAGTCTGGACGCGCTCCCTGTGCACTGACGGCGTCCAGGCATGGGAGGAGGCTGGGTCCGTGTCTGAGGTCGGGCCCAAACAGAACATCCCCGCTTTGCCTGGAGTTTGATTACATCAGTGTGTGCTGCGCTGTCACGTCTGGCTGCTTAGCGGTATCACATCCAGAGGTTTGGCAAAAATGCTGAAGCTCCAGTTCTAGGTCTGTGCTGTGACACCGTCATCATTGACTCGGTGTCTGGGGGGAAATAACACAATAGGCTGCCCCACCACCCCGACTGCGTCTCTGGGAGATTCTCCGCAGACCTCCTGTGTCGGCATTAATCGGTGTGGACTGAAGCTGATTTGTGTGGATTCCTGTCCAAGTCCTAGAAGAAGGGCTCTAAAGGGGAATCAACAGCATGCCGGATCACTTGTGGGGCCGCCCGGGTCCGGCCCCAATCATTACTAAGCGCTTGGACGTTCTGATCAGTGTGGACGGGTTCCCCCACTTTTTACTGAAATATTTCATTTATGTCCAGTTAGTAGGTGTTGACACTGCAGCTGCACTGGGGTTCCAGTGCTTATCTAGTACTCTGTCATTTGTGCTACACTGTGGTAATAAGTAAGATTGTCCCTTAGTTGCTGCTTGGACCCTTATTCCCACAGACAGTGTGCCTTGGTGGCCCTACAGGATGTCAAGGTTTACCTGGGCGAGGAGGGAGGTCAGATCGCTGTAAGTAATCCTGTTTATTCCTGTTTATGATTAAGTGCCTTTTAGTGCCAACTTCTCAGGATTAAGTTTAAGAAGTCTGGTGGAATGTACTCATATTTACATTAAGCAGTTGTGGATAGTTCAGGTCCGGAAAGTAAAAATCCGAACCAAGATTTTCTTTCAACCAAGCAGCTGAGCATAAAGAGCAACAATCACAGAGTACTCGAATTGCTGGCTGAAACAAAATCCTGGCCTGGATTTTTACTGAACTGTCCACCCCTAACTTTAAGTCTGTCTGGTGGAAGATGCCTGAATCTTCATTTGATTCTCTGGGGGTTTAATGAGGGGAGCAGTCAGTCTGGTGATGCTGGGCATGTTTCAGGTGTTTGATGCCACTAACACCACCAGGGAAAGAAGAGACCTCATCCTGGATTTTGCGAAGGAGAATGCATTCAAGGTAACATGCATAGAAAGCATGCTTAAGGTAGATGCGCATAGAAAACACGCTTAAGGTGAACCCACGTAGAGAACACATAAGGTGAACACGCATAGAAAATGCACTTAAGGTAATGCATAGAAAACATGGTTAAGGGAAACACACGCTTAAGGTAAACACGCACAGAGAACACGCTTAAGGTAAACACGCACAGAGAACACACTAAATGTAAACACGTCGGTTGGGGTGTCTCTCTGTGGGTTAGGACATTGTGCCTATGATCAGTCAGTTGCTGATTCCATTTCCCAGGTCAGCAAAATGATATATGTATCTGTTGGGCCCAAAAATTAAGCCCTTAACCCCCAGTTGCTTCAGGGACTGTATGTTTTTTAAAAAGGTTGCTTTGGATAAAATATATGAAAAGTATAGGGAGTGTGCTTAAGGTGGCCTGGCTCACACTCTTTTTCTCTCTCTCTCTCTCTCTCTCATACGGCCTGGCTCACCCTCTCCCTCTTATTGTCATCCTAATTTCTGAGAAGGTGTGCAGCTGCATGAGGCGGAGCGCAGCAGACTGCTGCTGGTTGAGGCTACAGTTGGGGGGGGATGCTTTCGTGTCTGTGAACGTTTATGCACAGAGCTATGGGACCGATCGGCTGCGATTTTTCTTCATGGGTTGGATGCTGCTCTGCAACGATACGGTCGTGGTGTTTTTGTTGTGCTTGTAGGTGACTGGAACTTGGTGTCGGTTGTTTTACTTTTGTCAAAGACCTCGACGCCAAGGCACTACTGGTGCTTTGACGCTAGGTTGCAGCTGGATGTTTTTTGTAAGGGGTTTGCTGAGTTCTGGGGGAGGTGGGGTAAGGAAAAGATGCATTTTCGGGATTTGGCATCCTGGTGGGATGTGGGGAAAGTCCAGATTAGGGTTTTTTGCCAGCAATATGCTGCTCATTCGAGGGCAGTGGTTAGCAGCGTTCTTCGGGATTTGGAGAGAGATCTTACTTTATTTGAGAGGGACTTGGTTGCTGGTGCCGAACGAGGGCTGTGCTGGCTCCTCCCGAAGAAGGGGGATTTGGGATTGTTGTCAAATTGGAGGCCCTTGTCCTTGATTGACTATAAAATCCTGTCAAATTGCCTTTCTAATAGGTTGGCATGCTGCATGGGGGACTTGGTGCACCCTGGTCAGGCCTATAGTGCTCCTGGGTGTACCATGATGGACAATCTTTATTCGATGCGTGATGTGATGGCTCTGTGTAGCCTGGATTCGCTTGACTTGGCAGTTATTTCCATTAATCAGGCAAAGGCCTTTGATAGAGTCAGTCATGGGTACCTCTTTTCCACTCTTGCAGCCTTTGGCATAGGGTCAACCTTCCTGTCACGGATACGGCTCTTGTATACTGATGCATCTGTGTTGCTTAAGGTGGGCTCGGGGCTGAGCTGCCCCATAAAAGTGCGGAGGGGTATACGGCAGGGCTGCCCGTTGTCCGGTCAACTGTACTGTTTAGCCATCGAGCCGTTGCTTGTTCGGCTGAGATGCAGGGGCTACCAGGTCTAGGGCACATTATTTTGTCCGCTTATGCTGACGACGTTTCTGTGTTCGTGCGGGAGGAAGAGGATGTCCAGGCGGTCTGGAGCTGTACGAAAAGGCATCTTCAGCTCGTGATAATTGGACGTGTTTTGTGGGGGGGCAGTGGCAGGGACGGGTACCGCTGAAGCCGCCGGGTGCCTTACAGTGCGATAGGACAGGTATGAAATATCTTGGTGTGCACTTCGGATCAGAGGACTCCGTTGGTAATCGGGAGGGACTGCTGGAGGATGTCGTTTTTTTCAATGGCGCACGGTGGCGGCGGATATTACGAAGCTTGGGCATTTGAGAGAGAATGGGACCTGGAAGTCTGCTTCTGTCTTATATACTGAGATGGGGTTCCGGTCGAGCTGTATCATTCAATCAATCTTCAATAACATTTTCTTGTCTCTGCCTGAGGGGTTTTGGAGGACTGTGGAGGACGGGGTAGGGGATCTGAGACGGCCTTTACCGACCTTGTATGTTTTGGCGGCTGTGGAAGGACATCGGGAAGATACTCTCCTTCAGAGTGCCGCACCTGAGAGACTTTGCGGGGGCCTCTAAGAAGGCGCTTTATGAACTGAGTGTAAAAGTTCTCAACAAAGGCTCTCTGACGGGGCTTGCAGCTTCTAGGTGGTTGGGCACTTTGGCACTGGGCACTTCCCCCATGGGTTGCTGGAAGACCCTGTACAAACCCCCCATAGAGAAGAGCACAGTTGACCTGCAGTGGAGGGTGGTGCATGGGGCTGTAGCTACGAATCGACATATCGATCCTTCTGTGGTAGCAAACTGCCCTTTTTGTGGGCTGCCTGTCCCACCTGGAGACCAGGGCCATGATGTGTGATGTTCCTGATGTTTCTCTCCAGGTGTTTTTCGTGGAGTCAGTGTGTAATGACCCAGAGGTGATTGCAGCCAATATCTTGGTAAGTTCCATGGGACTTGACCTGACGCCTACCTTTCGGGTTCTTAGATGAAAGGTCAGCATGTCACTTTAGCTTTGGTGGTTCTTTTTTTTTCTCCAGGATGTGAAGGTGTCCAGCCCAGATTACCCAGAGAGACACAGGGAGCGAGTTATGGATGACTTCCTCAAGAGGATCGAATGCTACAAGGTGACCTACCAAGCTCTGGATCCAGATGAATATGATAGGTATGTTTTTTATATGCAGATCATTCCCCTTAATGTTATCTCCTTGATGCAGCTGACTACATGCAGGCTCTGCCTGCATCTGCAGGGTTCAATTCCTGCTCTACCCCTTCTGTCGAGTCTGCAGGCTCCCATGTCCACTTGGGATTCATTACACAGTCCAAAAACATGTTTAGATGAATTGGTGTCTCTATTTTGCCGGTAGCGTGATAATGTGTGGGTGTCTGTATATGTTTGCATAGATCACATTTGGAGACCAAAATGTCCCTGAAGTGTGATAAAACCTGAAACATTTGTCAGGTCCCCATTTGGACAACCTCAATTTCATGAAAATTTATGAATGCAATCAAAAAAGGAAAAATGTCAAAAGTCTTGTATTTTGTTTGGTTGTTTATTATTAGTTAATTATTACTGTGACCCTGTACTGGATTGATGGTCATGGAAGATGGAGTAGGCGTAATAAGGAATATTTTTGATGCAATACAATGAATAGTACACCAGGTGGTGCCAGTGATGTACCATGAGAGCATTGCTCAGTTCATCCATAGAAAAGACCATGCAGTACAGCCGTGGCCAAAAATTTTGAGAATGACACAAATATTAATTTTCACAAAGTCTGTTGCCTCAGTTTTTACCATGGCAATTTGCATAAACTCCAGAATGTTATGAAGAGTGATCAGGTGAATTGCAACTAATTGCAAAGTCCCTGAAAGTGAACTTAATCCCCAAAAAACCATTTCCACTGCATTTCAGCCCTGCCACAAAAGGACCTGCTGACATCATTTCAGTGATTCTCTTGTCAACACTGTCACCTGTGTTAACGAGGACAAGGCTGGAAAACTCTCTGTCATGCTGATTGAGTTAGAATAGCACACTAGATGCTTTAAAAGGAGGGTGGTGTTTGAAATCATTGTTCTTCCTCTGTTAACCATGGTTACCTGCAAGGAAACACATGCAGTCATCACTGCTTTGCACAAAAAGGGCTTCATAGGCAAGGATATTGCTACTAGTACGATTGCACCTAAATCAACCATTTATCGGATCAAGAACTTCAAGGAGAATTGTTGTGAAGAAGGCCTCAGGGTGCCTAAGAAAGTCCAGCAAGTGCCAGGACCGTCTCCTAAAGTTGATTCAGCTGCAGGATCGGGGCACCACCAGTGCAGAGTTTGCTCAGGAATGGCAGCAGGCAGGTGTGAGTGGATCCGCAAGCACGCATTGATTATGCAAGAATGGGCTGCCATCAGTCAGGATTTGGCCAAGAAGTTGACTGACATAATGCCGGGGTGAATTGCAGAGGTCTTGTAAAAGAAGGGCCAACACTGCAAACATTGACTCATTGCATAAACTTGTCAATAAAAGCCTTTGACACTTTTGAAATGCTTGTAATTATACTTCAGTATACCATAGAAACATCTGACGAAAGCAAACTTTGTGAAAATCAATACTCATTTTCATAACTTTTGGCCACGATTGTACAGTCTTATGTTGATTTACATTACTAATTAGTTTATGAAAACAGTAAAAAAGTTTTTGGTTTATGTTTATTTTAATTAGGAAAACCTCAAGCAATTTCCCCAAGCATCTTGAGAACACAAAAAGGTTTCACATGTAACAAAGAACATTTTTACTCAATAAAATTTAATCGAATGAAGTTTTACTGTATTTGTTTAGTGTGCTGAGGAAACTGCTGCATAATACAATGTGTGACTGGAACTGGAATGTTGAAAAATCACTATTTGTAGCATTTTTAGCATATTCTTTGGCTGAAAAATATTACATGGAGAAAATCATCACGTAAAGTGAAAGTTCTGGTATGAAAATCACAGGGAGCTGCAAACTGAGTGCTGGTCAGTGGAGGGATTGCTGTGTGCTGAGCTTCTGCTCCGCTCTCCATTCAGCCTGAATTGCTGTCAGGTCTTTCACATACTGTACCCTGTGTCTCCCCCTGTCAGGGACAAGTCCTTCATCAAGGTGATCAATGTGGGACAGCGCTTCCTCGTCAACCAGGTGCAGGACTACATCCAGAGCCGCATTGTGTACTACCTGATGAACATCCATGTGCACTCACACTCCATTTACCTGTGCCGGCACGGCGAGAGCGAGCACAACATGCAGGGCCGCATCGGCGGCGACTCCGCACTCTCCCCGCGCGGGAGGCAGGTACGGTACCCACCCCGCCCCGCTGCCCCCATGCCGCCCCTCCCTCTCCAAGATTGCTGAACGGCCCTCGTCCTTCCCTCCGCCCCCCTGCAGTTTGCCCGTGCTCTGCAGAGTTTCATCAAGGAGCAGAGTCTCCCGGACCTGAAGGTCTGGACCAGTCAACTGAGGAGAACCATCCAGACGGCCGAGGAGCTGGGCGTGCCCTACGAGCAGTGGAAGATCCTCAATGAGATCGATGCGGTCAGAGCTGCCCCTCCCCCCCCACCCCATCTCTGCGCCGTGTGACGTTTCACTAAGGCTGACTGCTGGCGCTTAATGCTTCAGTGACTGCATATCTATGCTAGGAGTCAATGTATATCTATGCGAAGACTTACTGCATATCTATGCCAGGCGTTATTGTATATCTGTGCTCAGAGTTGGGCAATTGATCTGTCTTGGGTATGACGTTAATCTACACCCAGCCCTGCAAGGAGGTCCTCCAACTTCCAGGGAATATTTGTAGGTTGGTGGCAGGATTGTCACGCAGCCACTGGAAAAAAAAGTCCTTCTATTCCATTCGGACTAGTGTGGTGCTGAGGTATCGCCCGCCTGTCTCATCCCTGAGGTGGTTTGTCGGGTGGTGGGTGCGGCAATGCGCCGTAATCAGTGTGCGCTCCTTACCTGATGCCAGGGGTCATTGTATATCTGTGCTAGAGTTTCCATACAACCATGCTAGGTGTTACCATATATCTGTGCTAGGAGGATATTAAGAAGGTAACTTTGCTGTAAAGATGATCAGTGAGGTTTCTGGTTCAGTTGGCTCAGGCTCCAGTGCTGGTTAGTTAATGTCGTTCAGTGTAGTGCTGGTAGTTGTTGAGGCCTGTTTTCCCATGTTATTGAGAAGGTCCCTCCTGTGTGTCATACTCTCAGGGGGTTTGTGAGGAGATGACCTATGAGATGATTGAGGATTCCTACCCAGAAGAGTTTGCGCTGAGGAACCAGGACAAGTACCACTACCGCTACCCAGGCGGAGAGGTGGGTGACTTTACGCTGGCCTTCCCCTGAACATGGGCCCCGGTTGTGCTGCGAGGCCTCACACACAGCCGTTATTTGTCTGCAGTCCTACCAGGACCTGGTGCAGAGGCTTGAACCCGTGATCATGGAGCTAGAGAGACAGGGCAACGTGCTGGTGATTTGCCACCAGGCTGCCATGCGCTGCCTTCTGGCCTACTTCCTGGACAAGAGTGCAGGTTTGCTGGGGGACACGTCCGCTGGTGACACAGGGGGGTACCATGCTGCTATTACCACCCCAACCCTTAGGGGCGCCGCTGAGAGCCCCTCAAGCTCTTCCCATTTCCTCTTTTCAGATACACAGACTATGAGTCATATCTCACTCTCCTCTCACTCCCTACTCATTCATCTCCTACTCTGCTTTCACTCCCTTCTCACCTCTCTCATTACTCTTTATCTCTCACTCTCTTCTCTCTCCTCTCACTAGACTATTCACTACCTAAGTTCCTGTTTTTATCAGTTCCTGTTTTTATTGTCATGTCTATTCTTTTATTATTTGCCTGTTTATTTGTTTATTTACTTATTTATTTATAATTGTCCTTCATGTCTTTTGTCCCTTTAATTTACATAGTGATAGATTTCTCCAGTGAAACCTCAGGTTCTTTTAGTTGAATGATGAGGCAGGTTCCTTAAGCTTAAGCAGTTTATTAAGACAGAATGAAGATGTTACAGAAAGATGTTACACACAGCCGGTTCAATGTCTGTCTGTGTCTGTCTCTGTCTGTCTCTGCCCCCACTGAGGGGAGCAGGCCCTTTGTCTATGGTCTTCGTACAGACTCCTGGAGCCAGAGGGTCAGACGGCCTTGGTGAGAGTAAGTTGTATGAGATAAGCAAAGAACATGATGAGCGAATAGCAAGGACAGAAAGAAACATAAAAATAAGAAATATGAAAGAACAAAATGAACATAATTAAATAACTACAAATTAACTATGGAAATCCATCAGCCCCCCCTATGATTCTATGGAAAACAAAACACATTGAATCATCACGAGTAATTAAGTACAACAAGTAAATGACTGATCAGGATATAACTGTAAAAACTCTGCATAAAGCCTTGGATCTACACCAGGTTCTAAAAACCAAGTGATGCAACTTGCAAAAAGGTAGCATAATAAAATAAATAAAGCCATATCCATTAATCAATCACAATTAATCAATCACAATCATCATCATCAGTTTTGGCAATCATTTCCATAAACAGATTTGCACAGACTACCAGAAAAGCAAATGAAAAGCTTGACAATCCACAATATGTGTCTGTGTGTTTGTCTGTTGACAATCAGTAGTGCTGTTGTTGATCTTCTGGCTGGTTAAAGTCTGTGACTTTGTCGCCCAGCAGTGTAGGCTGCTAAGGGAGAGGTTACTAGCACATCACCTTAGCGCGTTAGATCTCAGGAACATAGTCTACTCTTTTGCAGTGTCTAGCATGAATCCATCTGCTTTTACCACATACTTTAACTGCTGCATTTGTTGTTTGCAGTACCTGAAATGGACCTTCCCACTTAGCCCCAAGCGGTTCTTTCTGGGGTTTCTTGATCAGTACCCAGTCACCAGGTACCAGAGTGTGACCTCTGTCAACGGGCTCTTCCCATGCGTCGAAAACCTGTTGAAAGGCAGACTGAACGGCATTGGTGAGCTTAATGCAATAAACAACCAGGCTATCACTAGCAAGGTTCAGATCTATGCTGTCGGGAAGATGCATTGGACGCCCAGTGATGATCTCAAATGGGCTCAACCCAGTCTTTTTGTTGGTCGTCGCTCTGATGCTGCAGAGAACGATCGGCAGTGCCTGAGGCCATGGCACTCCTTCCTGATGATATTTGGACAGCCTGTTTTTGATGACTCTCTTCATCCTCTCCACTTGTCACGATGACTGTGGGAGATGAGGACGGTGGAATGACCACTCAATGTCCATGAGTCGACTGATCTCTTGACAGGCTGCTCCAGTAAAATGTGTTCCTTGGTCTGAGTTGATCTGGCATGGTAGGCCCCAGCGTGGAATGTAGTCTTTGACCAGTGTCTTTGCGGTGTGAGTGGTTGTGGCTTTTCGACAGGGAACTGCTTCCACCCGCCTTGAGACTTTGTCCTCAATGACAAGCACATCTGAATAACCATGACTTTTCAGCAGACTGATGTAATCCACTTGGAGATGGAGAAAGGGGCCAGGCGGAGCAGGACCACATCAAAGTCTGTGTCACTTTTTGTGTCACCACCCCTCACGGCTATTTTAGCAGCCTCGTCTGCGAGTGCGTTTCCTTGACTTTCCACTGCGTCAGTTTTGGTGTGAGCTTTAGCATTTCAGGACTGCTAGCTCAGCAGGAAGTTGGATAGCATCTAGTAGTTCTTCAACCAATTGTCCATTTTTCACTGGTGTCTCAGCTGCAGTCAGGAAACCACATTGTCTCCACAGGAATCCAAAATCATGGACTCCAAATGCGTATCTGGAATCTGTGTACACATTGGCTGACTGATTTTCTGCAATTTTGCATGCTTCAATTAGTGCTTTTAACTCTTGTTGTGCCGATGTGCCTTTAGGCATACTGCCACTCACAATTACCTGCCTGTCTGTCGTTACTGCCTGTCCAGCACATCTCACACCCCCCTCGACCATTGAGGAACCATCGGTATACAACACCTGGTTGGGATTATGCAATGCTGGTTCTTGAGTATGGGCAGCTTCTTCCATGGCAGTTACTATTTCCACACAGTCGCGATCGATCTGTTCCATGCACTCTGGCAACAGGGTGGCAAGGTTGTTTGAACTAACGTTTTCAATTACAATACTGTGTGTTTCCAAGGCGGTTGACCACTTGATGACTGCCGTACTGATGGATTTCCCTAGTTAATTTGTAGTTATTTAATTATGTTCGTTTTGTTCATTCATTTATAGCTTTCGTATTTCTTATTTTTATATTTCTTTCTGTCCTTGCTACTCGCTCACTCATGTTCTTTGCTTATCCCATACAACTTACTCTCACCAAGGCCGTCTGACCCCCTGGCTCCAGGAGTCTGTATGAAGACCATAGATAAAGGGCCTGCTTCCCTCAGTGGGGGCAGAGACAGACACAGACAGACACTGAACCGGCCGTGTGAAACATCTTTCTGTAACATCTTCATTCTGTCTTAATAAACTGCTTAAGCTTAAGGAACCTGCCTCATCATTCAACTAAAAGAACCTGAGGTTTCACTGAAGAAATCTGAAGAAATAGTTTGGGTGAGGCTGGCAGTAGCGGTGAATTGATATTGTTTTTCATTGTGTAAAGTCCTTTGTTTTGCATTGAGTTTGCAGGAAAAGTGCTATATAAATAAAATCTGATTGATTGATTAATTGATTGATACCCTCTCCACTTACTCCTCACCTCTCTCACTCCCCCTTCACTAGATTCTTCACTCCCCCCTCTTTCCCCTCTTACTCTTCTCACTGCCATCTCACTCCCTGCTCACACTCCTTCGGAGCTGGTGGCACAGATAATAAACAGAACTGCTGTGTTTCTCAGGGATGAGTATATGCTGTTTTCAGTCTGGATGGGGGCGGGGGGGTGTGGCTGCTGCATTCAGTGCCCTGCAGACGTCCATCTGCTAGCGGAAACGGAGATTGCTTCCTGTTTTTATGTTCTTGTTCAAACATCAGTCACGTTAGCTCTCTTTTTTCCAGTATCTGAGCTGTCAGTGGTGCTGTAGGTTTCACTGTCAGTCACGCGAGGCACTGACCTCATCGTCTGCCTCCACAGACGAACTGCCTTACCTGAACTGCCCTCTTCATGAGGTACTCAAACTCACCCCAGTGGCTTATGGTAAGAGACCAGGAAGGCGTACGGCCTCACCAGCAGGGGCCCCTGTCTGGGGGTGGGGCTGTCACATGCATCATTGTCCTGCCCTTTTACGCAGGTTGCAATGTGGACAGGTTCGACCTGAAGGTGGAGGCTGTGAGCACCCAGCGGGACCGCCTGACTGTAAGACCTGCCGGTCGTCTTTGCTATGTCCACCTGGCCATGTAACCGTAAGAAACACAGTGTCCCATAAACGCAGAAACATTGCAATACAAAGTGGTCTAAAATGTACCATTATGTACCAGAGTACTGTCTCTCTCAGGGGCCAGTGCCTGGGAATCTACTCCCTCTGTGTTTGGCCAGTCTAAGTCGCTGGGCTCTTTGGCTGTCTTACAATGTGCCTGCTCGGCTCTTTGGCTGTCCCGCAGTGTGCCTGCTCGGCTCTTTGGCTGTCCCGCAGTGTGCCTGCTCGGCTCTTTGGCTGTCCCGCAATGTGCCAGCTTTACGAATCTCAACCAGTCTGTGGCTTTGTGTTATGCTTTTTGACCCCTGTGACCATTTTGTGATGCTTCTGATGTCTCTGCCAGCCTATTCCTCACTTGCCTTACCTGCGCTGCTGTGCCTTAGGCATCCTTTAACTGCAAGCATCCAGCTGTGTCAGTCAGGCTGAATGTCCAGCGCCCTCTCCTGGTAGGGCTGACTCTCAGCTCGCTTGCATGGGGCTCACTCACCTGCATCTGTTCCATCTCTTTTAATGTTCCCGGTCTCTCTCCTTTAATCAGGACTTAGCCCAGAGGAACTCCATACCTGGCCTCCCCCGGCGGATTAGTTTCACTCCCCTGTCCAGACACGAGCAGGCCAAGCGCCCCCGCTGCAGCACTGACAGCCAGTCGGGGCTGCCTCTCACCCCCCCTCCAGGGGCCCTGCAGTTCCCCGAATCGCCAGAGGGGGCAGCAATTCCAGAAAGCCAAGTTAGTGTTGAACACCCTGCTGCGGACAGCGCTGGCTTGTGATCACTCTAACTTTAACGCAGTGCTGGTCTCCCCACCACATGCCTAACCGTTCCCCCACCCCATCAACCCCTGCCCCGCTTATAAATCTATCAGAAGTAGAATGTCAGAGTGGCCCTTTTTATAATATCTGTGTCACCTCCTCAGTGTCTTGGTAACAGGTCTGCTTCGTCTGCTCATGGCTTCCATATCTATGTCATTTCCTGTTTTTACACCACTGTACTGATCACTGTTTATCTGAACTGCTGAAACTGATTTAGCTGGTCTGGCTCCCAGCTACTGGCAGTCCATTAGAGCGATCTGTTTTGTGTGTTTTTTTCTGCTTCCTTCCCTGTCCCTCCTTTTCCCCGTCATTCTATGTGTGTGGCCTGAGCGTCTCTCTGAGGGATTCCATAGACACGGTGCCCATCGCTTCTTCAACACACAGCTCATTTGCTAGACACCGGTGGACTATGCGGACTGTGCGGACTGCCTGTGCCGCCTCTCAGAATGGCTGTCTGCCACCTTCCAAACATGCGTCTGTGTTGTGCTGCAGTGTTTACACACAGACGGCTCCTCCTCCGTACTCCAAGTGGGCACATCCTTGGACGCACGTCAGTGCTCCCAGCCTGGGGACCTAGGCCCCAGTGCAGCATAGGGTCCCAGGGGCCTTTCTCTCCCATGCTGGCTATGTTTTGAGCTGCCCTTCCGTTCCTGACGCCTCCTGGTCTCCTGGGCCTCCCTCCCCAATTCTGCCATAGATGTTCCACTGTGTCAGTGTGACGTGGCCCAAAGCATTTCCTGTATCAGTCTGTGTGCCCCAGCCTAAAGTGTTTCCGGTACACGTGTGTCTGTGTGAGGCAGGGGAGATTCTGAGGAGGGTCCCCAGGCCATAATCCTCACCCACCCTCACCCTGTCATCTCGGTCACATGTCTGTCACGATCGGAAGCCCCGCCTCTCCACAGACCTCCAGCTGATACTTGCCAAGCGTTGCTGGTGGTTACAGCGCATCAGTGCTGTCCATCGCTGTCCATCCCGTCTGTCCCATGTGGATGCAGCCTGTGTAGGGTCTTCATACAGGTCATTTAGGGCTAAAAGTTACGCAATTAAATGCAGCATACTTTTTCTATCCTTTCTACATCTTTGGTATATATTTGGTAAACAGAGATCTGTAATGATACAGCATGTTAAATGATGACCCCAGTACAGTTTGCTGACAACAAAGGGATATTTATTATAAACTAAACTCAGAAGTAAACCAGAAACAAAAGGGTCCACGATGAGTTTAATCACAAGTGGGAAGGTGATAAGAATTAAACCAAGGCTAGAAATAAAGCATAAGGAATCACAGGATAACACACGGGAACAAACGCATGGCACTAACAATGACCGACAAAAGAACAGGGCATAGCTAGACACTTAATATGAAGAGATTTCAGCAAGGAACAGGTTTGGGCTATTACCAATTACATACAACCAACTAGGTACTACAGGTGAGGGTTGTTAACAGGCACCAAGGACTCAGAAATCAAAAACTAGGAGGTAGAATGAACGTAAGCGAACAGGACATAACTGAGAAAGGATAACTAAGAACCAAGGCACAAAAAGAATCAATACAGAGAAACACAAATACAAGTTAATATCACAAGAGTCTGAAGAGAAATTTTGAATATTATTGCACCCAGGACAGAAGGGAAGCAACAGTCCTCACCCTCCTGCTTAGCCCTTTCAGCCATGTAACAGCCCAGGGAATGAGGGGAAAACAATAGGAACCAAGAAAGGTGCCAAAACGAACAGAATGGCCAGTGATGCCTGCTGGCCAAATGGGAAAACTGAAAGGGGAAAGGCAGCGACTGATCCTGTCGAGATTTCTGGTACATTTAAGCATAAAATGATATTTTAGCTACCCAACTTGCACAAGCAAAACACAAATAAAAATATATACAGACGCTCCTCTACTTATGAAACTTGGAAAAGTTCGTAAGTCATTGTTCGACATAATTTTAAGAGTATACACAAGTACAAAGAACTAGGATGCTGGGAGTATGCACGCTATGCTGCTGCATGGTATGGTGGGAGTAGCGGCCAGAAGTCGTACTCGGCGGAATTGGCGCACAGAAAAACTAATTTAAGTTGCAGACTGGAAATGGGAGCCCAACAAACACAATTTGGACTTACAGCCTTCTTCATTTGTATGTTTGAAAGTTCGTGAGTAAACTATTTTGTCAGTTCATTTATATTAAAACACTAAAGTAGCACAGACCATCTGGCTGCTAACTAGCTAGCTGGCATCTCTTTTGCAAGAAATAAATATTAAATCTGGTGCAAATGGCTCTCACTGAATGTAGCAACAGGTGTCTTTGAATTTTTTCTGTTCCACTTGCTCTTTGCACCCCCTAATAAAAACACCACCTTCTGTTGTTGGTCAGTCTTATTATAGAGCAATACTTATATTACAATTTACTTACCGGACACTTTAATCTAAAGCAACACAGGAGTGTCCAGTGGCAAGATCATTTTGCTGCTTCTGGGATTTGAACCAACAACCGTCTGATGGTCGGCCCAGCATCCTAACCCCCTGAGACACACAAGGGTGACACAGGTGCAACTGAGGCTGAAAACCCACAGTGTGTGTCCATGTGGATTCAGTGAAATCCCCATGCAGATGGGTGCAGTGCAGCGATGCACGTGGCCATCAGCATGAAGTGGTCTGGCGAGCATATAGAGGCCTGATTGTTCGGCAATTACCTGCCGTTGACGACCTGCCTCTCCCTCTCGCCAATTGCAGAGCACAGAGCACAACCAGAGGAGCAGGCGAGCCCCGGAGACGCTGCCTCATGTCTGGAAAGGGGGGTGTTCCCAAAGCGGGCCAGCATGTCCGGTGGCACCTCATCCAGCTGTCCCCGAGAGGGGGTGACACGAGAGGCTGCCTCTTCTGCTTCACACCAGTCACACAGGAAACGGTTTTGTTTTTTTCTTTTTGTTATGTCTGAAACTAAGTCATTGTCTTATGGGCTGGGCGGCGTCTGCTGGGTTTCGTTGTTTTTAAGTTCTTTTTCCTTTCGGTGGAAGTGGGATTATGGATATTGTTCTACGAGCCCTGTGGTTAGTGTTACGCAAAAGTGAGGAAATAGTAGGCGACTGGCGAAATGCCCGTGCTCGGTAAATGTAGGGCTTGCCCTGGGGTACCGCCCGGTTCAGCTGCACGCTGCGGGCTATGACCCACCAGACAGCGTGGGATCAGCGCGACAGACAACAGTGATTACATGCGCACCAGCAGAGGCATGCAAACGGAAATCCCTTACAAAGTGCGCAAAATGTTAATGAATTGTATTTAATATGTATATTCCAGAACATTGGTTCTGGCAGTATCTTTGTCTAGTCCTTATACAGTGTAGGTGGATGATATGGCTGAACATGGACAGATAATAATTATTATTGTAAACATCCATCAGTTTGGCAGATACCAAATAAAACAAATTTTTACAATAAATAAAAAACAGAAGTTTCTATTCCCAGATACTGTACGGGTGGTACCTGGTTGAATTTCTGTGTAGGCCTTTGTCTGCTTTTCATTTCATTGTGTGATGATTTACGCACATTTTTCCAGCGAGCAGCAAGATACCCTTTGGTCGCTCACGATTCAGGCCCCTCCTAAACTGGCCGGGACCCTGACCGAAATGAGAGACGCATATATGACGCATGTCTCAAAAGGGGACAGCCATGCAGGACTCTCCTGTGATTCAATGCCGCACTTTATCCCAAATACAGTAAACGTTTTCATTTGTGTGTATTTGTCACCAACAAGCGTCTTAAATGAGACGACACTTTTTTTTAAAGGAGGAGAATAGTATAGCGTTCTGTTATTTGATTCAAGTCAGAATGAAGATTATATTTATCAATTTGCCATTGGATGTAAGAATAGCAGTCGACTCCGATTAGGGCAGTAGCCTACTGGTTTCTGTGCCACAAACCAACATGGGATTGTTTTAGGCACACTGCCATTTGTGTAAATCTATTAATAGACTATTGTGGATTTCCAGTCTAGCAGCTGTGTAATGCTGCTTTTGTGCAATTGGCAAAAGCTGTACCGGAATATAATGCAAAGGGAAGTTTTTTACTTAATGGACATATTTTGCACGAAGTAAGACAAGAGGTATCAGGTATAGGATCGTGTTATGGATTAGGACTACATGCTGCACAATCACACAGTAAATGTCTTGCACAATAAATGGTTTATGGGTGATACTCTTAAGGGCAGCATTTAAGTTAGGGCTATATATCAATTACTTAATGTTTCACACAGAGTTGTCAGCGTGACTTTAATCTTTTGTGTACAATTTTTTGTTTCAGTCATTTCTCAATTTATGGCTGTGCGTCTGTGAATAATATATATATTTCTGCAAACTCCAGTCTGGTTCTTCCCTGTTTCTCATTAATGAAGGGCTTCTTCCTTGCTTTATGGGACTTCAGTCCTGCTTCTAGGAGCCTGATACAAACTGTCCTAGCAGTGCACTTCACACCTGCACTTAATGTTTCCCGTTACTTTTGAAGGTCACTTGATATCATCCTTCGATTCATGAGAAACTGTCGGATAAGTTAACGGTCATCTCTGGCATTAGAATGTCGCTTCCGCCTTTTACCTGGCTGGTTTCTAGTCGCTCCCAGTGTCTCCTGCTTCACCTTATTCTTGTGTACTGCTGTCTTAGAAATTTTGAACCTGAAAGTATCCTGCTGCTCAGTGTAGCCTTCTGCCAGGAGAACCATAGTTACACCATGATTTAAAAATGTAGATTTGTTAAAAAATATAGAGTGGTCTCTTCATTTTTTCTGCAGCTGTATAGTCAAACAAATGTATTAACGGTTGAAATATCTACCAAATCATTAAATACTAGTTAAATGATGGCCTTTGCCTCGCCCGTCGAGGGTTGGGGGTTTGAACCTCACCATTGTGTGTGTGGAGGTAACGTGACTAAAAATTATTTTTTACTAGGATAAATGTGGAATGTCGTGTTCAACGTAAATCTTAGAAAAATAAAAGGTATTTTACAGCTTGAATAAAGTGTAAGTTGTTGAAATCCGTGAGTGTAGGTGTTCGACATGTTTGTAAACGTTGTACCGGTAATCTCAGTTTCGTGATGGTTGCAAAAAGGCATGACGCTATTCGTGAACAAAACACTGTGGTTTTACACAGTAATTGTTGTGCCTGCCTGTTGTGGACACTTGGTTGAATGTGGACAGTTGGTGAATATTTAATGAACTTTAGTTTTACCACACACGCATTTTGGAAGCAGTTTTAGTGTAGGCCTAAATCGGTTTTTGTGATATCCGTATGCTGTTCGTCGAAAATATGATGCTGAAATGTATTTATATAGCGCCTTTCACAGACAAATGTCACAAAAAGCTGTACAAGAAAAAAACCAACAGTATAATTAAATGACGTATAACAAAGCTATACAAAGACCATCCTAAACAAATATCCCTTGAACTTACACTTTAACAAACGTATTCCACCGACGTCAGCGCCAGTGGAAGATTGTTACATAATCTGGGAGCAGCAGACTGAAAAGCAGGATCCCCAGGTGTCTTCAGTCTGGTGGGTGGAACAGAGAAATGACCCAGCTGTCATACTGACCAGGGCATATGTCATGCCCAGGTAGGTATCGTTTTATTTATAAACAATACCTACCTGGGCATTTTATTTTATTAATTTGCCAAAGAATAAATACAGTCTATATAAATTCAACAGTGTAACCGCTTGCGTAGCACGGAAGGGGCGTTTCCGCTGGCTGTAGGAATTGCGGACACCGTCGCAGTCCGCTGCGGTATAAAGCGCAGGATCGGAGAGAATCGTGCGGAAAACAGCGATGGCGAGCGATTGTGGAAGCCACCTTCTCCTGCTGTTGATGGTACCTATTTTAATGCTGAAGACGGCAAGTAAGTTTCGTACTAAATTCCTTTCTGATAACGGGTTTAGGAATGAAATTATACTATTAAAATGAGCTAGGTGTCCTGCGGGTAACTGTCGCCTATTGTACTATATGTATGTACACGTGTATGTGAATCCACGTGAAAAATAATTAACAAGGCTTATTATTATTATTATTATTATTAGTAGTAGTAGTAGTAGTAGTAGACGGCCTAGTAGTAGTATTAATCAATAACAACAGTGAAGTAGGTTTTAGAATAGACGCGCCGCAAAAATTTCTAATTCCCCGCTGCCTTTCCGCGACTCCAGCGTCGGAAAAGCCGTGCCGAGATCCGCCGCCGGTGTACCCCACGGTAGAGCTCAAGAAGTCCAGCCGGCAACGGAGCTCCTACTTCTCTGGCGAGCGGGTCTTCTACAACTGCGCCTTGGGTTACACTAATGCCGCAGGCTCGCTGTTCGTGAGGTGCGAAGACGGGCTGTGGACGCAGCTCAGCCACCGCTGTGAGCGTAAGTGTGCAGGGGCGTCCCGTCTGCCTCCGTGCTCCTTAAATGTCCCCTTCCATCACTCTTGCGGATTCTGTTCTTTCTGCTCTCCTTCGGTGCCCCTTAAATGCCGTCTCTGCTCCACTTTGAGGGAGATTCCGTTCTTTTTTGTTGCTCTTCGGAGTGTTTCTGTTCTCTCTGTTCTCCCTCCACGCCCCCTACCAACTCCAGCTCTCTCAGATGCCCCTGGGATTAATGGGATATGGAAAATCAGGCAAATTTATGGAAGAAATCAGGATGGAGTAACATTTGTGTGAAGCTGGAAGGTGTTGAGTTTGTGGTGGCATATCATTTCAGGTGAGCATCCCGCGATAAGCTGCCCCAGCCCGACTGTGGCCAGCGGGGTGATGATTAGCGGAAACAGCACCTCCTATAGACCCACAGACACTGTGAGATTCGCCTGCAGGGACGGCTTTGACCTGAACGGACCAAAAGAGATCGCCTGTGGTCTGGACGGGCAATGGGACCCCCAGCCTCCGCAGTGCCTGCCTTCCACAGATAGAGGTCGCTGTTGCTAAGAGATTACTTTTATGCTGTGTGTCTTTCTATGTAGCTGGGTGCAACTGCTTTTGCAATTTATTTTCTCTGCAAAAGAACCTCATCAAACTGCCACCTGCCGAAACACCATACGCGGTTTTCCAGCACGTGGGATTTGGTCAGGGTGGTCAGCGGGGGGGGGTCTTTAACTGACAGCTCTGCTTCTCTCGTGTCTCAGAAGGCTGTGGCCCTCCTGCTTCCTACCCCAACATGTACCAGGTCGGCGTAGATTTAGCACAGCAGCTGTTCCCGCTGAAATCCCGCGTGGCCTATGGATGTGCCGTGGGGTACATGAGGACCCAGGGCACCCAACGCATCAGCGAGTGCACAGACGGCCACTGGACACGGATTGACATGAAATGCCAGCGTAAGAAACCCTGTCACTTGGACAGAGGGTGAACGACTACAAAACTTAACAGTGTAGCTATGTCGTTACCACGGTGACCCTGCGTCACTGCCGATCCAGTAGCTCAGGCTGAGAAATGCGCACTTTTTGAGTGTGTATTTTGTAGTCATGCATATTTGCATTTGCAGTGGTGATGAATGCAGCTGGTAGCATGTGTTGACAGTGATGCAGGACACAGATGTTAGTTTTATGTAACCAGCAGGTGCTTTTACAGATGTTATATTCTTAATCATTCACACTTCTAGATGTTCTGCATTTTCAACAGCAGAAATCTCACTGCATCCTCTTCTGGTTTTGGAGGACACAGTGCTTGTGCGAGAGTTTGGAGCAGAATCAGAACTGATGCAAATTGAGGCAATATGCAGAATGGGGGGTGTTGCACTGAATGCTGCCGTTATCGTTTCTGTTCTGTGTTTTGCTTCACTGGCAGGGAAGGTTTGTGGCTCTGCAGGGGAGATCCTTCACGGCCACTACAAGTATGAGGGGGTCCAGTTTGGCGATCGGGCTACAGCCGTCTGCGATCATGGGTAAGCATCCTCCTCTCTCTTGGATAGAGGTCACCTGTGTGTGCGCGGACGGCGCCTTGATCTCATACTAGACATTCTGGAAGCTTGACCTGGATTTGGTGCCGCACACAGATTCAGCAGTCAAAGAGTGTTTGGGAGACGCAGCTGATGTAGTGAGGAGCTTCACATGCTTTTTAGGATGCAGTTTAAGGTCACGTTTCCCAAAGTCTCCTTGGGGAGATGGTTTAGGCAGCAGGTGAAGTTGTGCTGGGTTCTCTAAGCTCCTACCTGCCTAATCCTGAACCCTGACCTGTAACCCCTAACCTTTAACCCCTAAACCCTGAACCGTAACACCTAACCCCTAAACCCTAAACTGTAACCCCTAAACCCTGAACCATAACCCATAACCTCTAACCCCTAAACCCATATTCATAACCTCTAAGACCTAAACCTTGAACTCTAACCCCTAAACCCTTGAACCCTGACCCCTAACCCTCACAGTATCCAGTGCAGGTGATGCTCCTCCCCTTCTCTCCCCAGATACGAGCTCATTGGCCGTCCTTACAGGCATTGCCTGGAGATGGGCTGGGATGGCAGGAATCCTGTTTGTGAAGGTGAATCCCACTGAGCTGCACTCCTGACCCTGCTAGGGGCGGGGGGGCAGGGGGGTATCCTGTAGGACTGCCAACTGGGGAGCGTGGGGGCTGGGGGAGCTGAGTGTGTCTGTGTGTGTTCCCAGCTGTGCAGTGTGACGAGCCGCCCAGTGTAGTTGATGCTGAGTGGTCCGGACCGAGGGAAGGAGTGTTCCCTTACAGGACAGTGGTCACCTACCAGTGCCTGCGAGGACAGCTCATAGGGAAGAGTGAGATTTACTGTACCCACAACGGCACGTGGAGTTCCAAAGCGCCAAAGTGCCAAGGTACGCTCCCCCCCCACCCAGAGACCGGGACTGATGCAAATGGGGCCCCGCGGCCGCTCCCCCTGGGGGCAAAGCATCTGACTCAACTTTATGTCCCTGACAGACATCACCTGTTTGAGTCCCGGGGTGCTCAATAGCGAGAAGATCAGTGGATTTCGCCTGATTTATAAGTACGGAGACTCTGTGTCATTCCGGTGCCGCAGGGGCTATGTCCTGGCCGGGAACAGCAGTGTGACGTGCAGTGCCAAGGGGAAGTGGAAACCAGCCCTGCCCAAGTGCAATGGTGGGTATCTGGGTGTGTGTGTCTGTGTGCATGTGTGTCTGTCTGTGTGCACGCATGTGTCTGCGTGAGTTTCTGTATTTCTGCATCTGTGTGTGCATCTGTGTCTGGGTGCGAGTGTGTGTGTGCATACGTGTGTCTGTTTTACATGTACTGGATTGTTGGGACCTAATGTCTCTACAGCGTGGTAAATCCTGTTGCTTTTTAGCTGGGGTGACATTAATTAAGTAGATCTCAGTTTAAGATGAAGCTGTGTTCACCACACAAACAACAGCAGCCTAGGAAACGACTCAGCTGTTGTCCTCTGGAATCCTGGGACTGCATACCAAACTTTCCAGGAAGCTCCAAGAATTTCTCTCTAACTCAGAGGATGATAACAATGTAATTGAGCTCAAAATAGTCTGAAGCCACCACAGACGCTGGACGATACTCAGACGTGCCACCAGGATTGGTTCGATAACAATTTGATTGTCATGCAGCAACTTCATCAGAAGCGCACAATCCATGCAGCTCTTCTGTCCAATCATCACTCCCAAGAGCTCCTCTCTTTATGGAAAAGTACAAGAGTACAGGCACAGGCAACTGAAACTTATAGGTAATTATTGGTGGCTAAAAACGGCATTGAAATTCAAACATATGCAGACACTGATAACACAGTATTTAATTTGCCAATAAAATTACTTTACGGTCCACAAAAGCACATCGTCACGCCCGTAAGGTCGACCGATGAACACCTACTTCTGAAGGATAAGGAACAAATCATGGAACGTTGGGCAGAACATTTTAACCCGAGGGTCTCCCCAGTGTACCATTATCCAGACTGATGAAGCCCCCCAGCGTTTCCAGAGGTCCTTTCAGCAATTAGACATCAGAAAGACACCCAGGATCCTGGACCGGATAGACTGCCTGCAGAGATACTAAAACAAGGAGGGGAGCTCTTGGAAAAGCAGGTGTATAAGGTCATTCAAAAAACATGGGATGAAGAATCTGTCCCGCAGCTGTGGAAAAACAGCAACATCGTCCAAGATAAATGAAAATTAGTTAGTATAGCGACCCCTTCACGTTTGCAAACTTGACACTCGCAGGTTCAGTTATTTGCAAGTTGGCTAGGAACAATTAAATATTTTTGGAGCTTTTGGACCAGGTGTCCCCCACAATTTATTAAAAACCTGTTTTTTGACATTGTGGAGACCATTTTATAGGTCCCCACAAAGATCTGTGAATGCAATCAAATAAGTAAAAGTCGTGTTTTGTTTGGTTATTTATGTTTAAGGTTAGGGCCTGGCTAGGGGTTAAGGTGGCTATGTTGTAACTAGTTTAGTTTTCCCCTAAAAATGAATGGAGAGTCCCCACAAAGATATAATTACAATCCTGTGTGTGTGTGCATGCGTGTGTGCCCCTGTTCTAACACTCCAGCAGTGGTGGAGTCTGGCCTGTCGCTTATTTTGCTAATACAGTAGCTGTAAAGTTAGTCGTCAGCTTCTTTTTGTAGCACACCTTCTCCTTTTCTGCTCTTTTCCAGTGATAAAATGCCCAGAGATTAAAATACAAAATGGTGCACCCTCTCACCAGCGCCTGGCTCCTGGCCAGATTGTATGGATCAGGTGTAAAAAGGGCTTTCGCCTGGAGGGGGCGGACAGGGTCAGCTGCTTACCAGGTGGCAGCTGGAACGCTACCCTCCCCAAATGCGTCCGGGTGAGTTCACTGGTGAGCTGCTTGGGGTGTGACGTCCACCGTGTAATATCTTAGCTTCATGTCTCCATCCTCCTGCTGACCACTCACCCAGGGCAGGATTGCGGTTGCATCCGTTCATCTGCCTGTTAATCTGTAAGACTCTTAACTTACCACTTGCATACACTGTGAAATGTGAAAATGTTCAGTTTAATTGTTACTAATTCTTTGCTTACAGATTTTGGTGCATAAATAATTTTTCCTTGAGTTTTTGTCGAACAGAGTTGCCTTTACATCAAGTGTGGTTCCTTCTGTTTGCAGAAACCTCGGCATTAGGAGACCTCTGGTGGGTGTGGCCTGTGGTGGGTGTGGCCTCTGGCGGTGGGGCCTCTGGAACATTGCCTTACATCCACTGCGAGTGCAGGGATGTTTGCTTAGATGCTTCTATTTCGAGTGAAACTCCATTTAGTGTGATGGTTTGGCGCCCCCTGCTGGTAGCACTGCAACTTAAATGCTAAAGTTTCTGGGTTGACTGTCTAGTAAATTCCAATATCAATATGTGCAGAAATGTATAACTATGAACCAACTCCGTATGTATTTGCAATAAATATGCATCAGTATGACCCTGATGCTGGAAGTACCGAGAAAATATAATTGTTTCATAAATTATTAATAAAATAAAAACAATGTTACTGTCTGGTTGTTATATTTACACACATACTCTGTTTGGTAAAATCACCATGTGGCTTCTACCTGCCTGCATAACAGGATTCAGGATTTCCAGCCGGTGAGCTGGCGGCAGTGATGCGCACACACGTGTGGTTTGTGTGGTGTTTAACACCACCTGCACAGTCTCTCTTGTCCTCTACTCAAGTGCTCCCCACACAGGCAGGTATGCTGCACTGCAGGATGTCCTACCTATTACTAGGGCTGTGTCCCAATTCAGGGGCTGCATCCTTTTAAGGTACCATTTGAAGACAGAATGGGTCAGAGTCGGGCCACAAGGATGTCCCCTTTCAAAGGCTCCTTCAAATGCAGTCTAGAAATGTGTTATTCTTCAGCCGAGATCCCAAGACCCCTACAAAGGCTACCTAGACCACATCCTTCGAAGGATGCAGCACCTAAATTGGGACGCAGCTTAGACCTTTGGTTCACACCCACAGTCATGTGACACCCAACGCTGGATGACTTTAGAAGCACCTCAAGATATAAGAAGACTACAGTAGACGTATGTTAGATATGAACATCTGAAAAATGAATGCAGTCCGCAATGTCCTTATATTGTGGTTTGAGTAATTCTACACCAGTCCGATTCTGCATATTTGCTGTCCCTGCTGTGCTGAGTGAATTTCCACACTTCACGCTTGTTCGCTGCTGTCAATATCCTGTTCCCCGCCTCAGGAACGGCTGGGTCACTGAAAGGTCTCATCAGATCTGCTGTCTAAAGTCACACGGTGACATCAGGGGGCGCGTCGGCAGGTCGCGGTGAATGAGGCTCTCACGTTTCAGTTTCCGCACGTGTGCAGCAGTGTGCGTTCACTGTATGATTAAAGCGATTTTGTTTTGCCAGCCCACACCGTCTTGTGGTGGACATCGTGGATGGGATCTGTTGTCACTCGTCCCTGGGCTGTTATCACACAAACATGACAGCATGGCGTCACCTCTGACGCAGACTTGTTCATCACATCAAAAATTCCTTCATACTTTTTTTGTCCTTTACCCCTGATAGGAATTCCTTAGTGGCACCGGGATGTCCGAGGCCACGTCTGCAAGCTTCGAAGGCAACGTTTTGTCATGCCTGCTTGCACTGTATGAATGACATGGCTGGTTAGCTCAGCTGGTTAGATCATGGGCTTAATACCTCCATGGTTGTGGGTTTGAGTTTTGTAGTGTGGAGAATGAGATTTCTCCATGAGGCTGGTAAAGCTTCTCTCATCTTTGGCCTGGAATATGTGCCGCACCGCTGGGTATGGGAGAACTGGGGTCTTCTGGTGACGGTTGCTGGGAAAGTGGTTGTGTGATGATGTTACCAAAACATGAAGTGTGTAGAGAGGCTTGGTCTCTGTTTACCATACCGTAGTTTTGTTGTGCCTAGATTTTAAGCAGGGTGGGTATCAGTGTCCTCTGGAGACGTCCCATTCTGTCCTCTAGGAATGTCTCAGCTCTCCTCTGGGGACGTCCCATCTGTCCACTTTAGATGCCAGCTGTGTCCAAAATCAGCATCTGCATCCTTCAAAGGACAGGGTTTATGTAGCTATGTAGGCTGTGGAATTTGAAGGCCCGCGCTATGAATCTTGAGATACGTTGGGCTGCGAAGGATCCAAGGGGTGGATGCTTCACAACATAGTAAAAGAAGGAGCCATTTTTAGGCTGGATTTGAAGGGGTCTTTTTGCACCCCTGTTATGCATTTGGTGTTCAAATGCAGCCTCAGAATGAAGCAGCCACCAACCTTCCTGAGGTTTTGGGTGTGGATTTCTCATGATGCTGATCACAGGGTGCATACGTACTGCCTTTCTGGGAGTGCTGCCATTACACTGTGCTGGTGCTGCCTCTAATTACACCCTAAGCTCTCCATAACTGATCTGACATCAGTGTGGAATTGACTGAACAAAAGAATTGGATGTTAACTTCCTGTCCACCGGAGGCGTTGTCACAGGTTGATCTGTCTAGCATTTTCCCGGGAATTATGGGCCGCTGGCATGACAGGAAGGCTATTCCTGGTGTATCCAGGATGACCTCTGACCTCCTGCCCTGGGTTTCATTGACACAACGTCAGATGTACGCGGTGCGTCAATGGTGTGACACCCCCCCCCTGCCCCCCCATCATTTGCAAAACAGCACTATGAACAATTATTCTGCAATATGTTAATTTTTCTTCCCTAACGGTGGGTAAATTTGTTTAGTGTTTTTAGCCAGAGTAAAGCATCCTAAAGAGATTTCCATTCTTGACAAGATCAGCTTTGTGCAGTTTCTGCTTATCTGTTATTATTCACTTGGCTCAGGTGACATTTTCAGAAAACCTTAATTTATCTGCCTGTTCTCTGATTCCTCGAAGGCGACTGGAACTCTTTAACACTGAAAACTGCAACATATTTACCACTGGGTTCGTGTTGGTCATCTGGGAGTTGGGTTAGGATCTGGTCAAAAGCCGTCCTCTGAGGCGTCCAGGCTCTCCTGACTGTGGAAACAGCATCTCCACCACGACAAACAATGAGAAGAGAAGCAAGGTTGGCCAGTGTCGGGGGTCACTCACTGACCGCTCGCTCACTCACACCGCGACTGCGCCTGTTACCCTGTTAATCATTACTGAGTTTAATGGCCGTCTATTTGTTTTGGTGTCTTTTTCATGCGCTGTAACCTGACCAGGCTGACCCCGGGAATTTGTCATTCCGTGTGTGGCGTGCTTTAAACTTTGAGCATAAGATCTCCTGGCCGCCACCGAGTTACATTTGGCCGTACGTAGCTGTTCAGACCGGATGTCGGCCATTTTGACAGGATTTTTATTTGCCTTCTGTACCTTCTAAAACAGAAGCTAGTTCATTTTCAGGGATTATACATCCTTCCTGTCCTCTGCCACACAAAGCCATTGTCTGCAGAGTGTCTCCCTGGAGTCTGGAGAATGGAGAGACGTGCGATCTGCATGTGCAGGGATCTTATGGTTGCTGTCTGGTTTAAGAATGCACGTAAAGCAGGTCTGCTTTGCATATGTGCAGCAGTGCCTGCGGTGAGATGGTATCTGCGGAGAGATGGTATCTGCGAGCTACGGTGTGGACGACCTGCACAGCCTTACTGTCGATGTTACTGTCACTGTTACTAGGGCTGGACTGGCCGTCTGGCATACCAGACAGAAGGTAGATGGGCCAGCAAAATTTACCCCTCATAAAAAATTAAACTATTTGGGCACCCCCTGGGCTAAATGTATTGTGTTATTGTGGTGGAACTCCTCACCCCCACCCCCCCGATTTTCAATCCCAGTTTAGCCCTGACTCTTACTATAGTTACATGATATATACTGTAGATTCAGAACAACTCAAAGTAACCATATTAGTAGTAAAAACACAAATATATATACACTATATGGACAAAAGTATTGGGACACACCTCTTAATCATTGATTTCAGACCCATTGCCACGGGTGTTTAAAATCAAGCACCTAGACACGCAGTCAGGTTTACGAACATTTGTAAAAGAATGGGTCATTCTAAAGAGCTCAGTCAAGTATGGTCCTCAGAAATGATCTTCTGGATGAATGGGCAAAAATTTCGTGGAAAGCCTTGCCAGAAGAGTGGCAGCTGTCATAGTTGCAAAAGGGGTGCCAACCATATCATGAAAGTTCCCATGGGTGTAATGGCCAGGTGTTTCAATGTTTTTGTCCATATAGTCCACATATGACAAAGCCATCAGAATATACAGAGCAGAAAATGTGGAACACCGGCCCTAGCGTATTTGCACTGACTCTATAAAATGCCTTTTAACAAGTCGGGAAGGTCCTGTGGGTGGAATCCGCGGGTTAAATTCCGCCGAGAGGGGAGAGAAGGGCGGGAGCTGCCGATCTCCACCTGCAGGGCGGATGGGAGAGCGAAAGGGCCGGCCGGGGCGGCGCTATGAGGCGGAGGGAGCGGCTACGGTCCGGTAGCCTGGTTGCGGATGCGCAATATGCGCAGGAATAGCGAAGCGGCCGGTCACCTGCTCCGCAAAGGTAAGGGCATACCGCACTTTCTCCGATGCACATATAATGGCATCACTGGCAACGTTCTGGTTTGAATCACTTTTTACTTCTGCTTGGTTTTACTACGTGCGTTACAGATTTGCATTTGTGTTCATTGTATTACACACAGAAATACATATACTACAGTTTAACCTGCTTAGTGTGAGACGAACGCCATCCCGCGGACCCACTCGATTAAATTTGCCAAGGGGAGAGGGAGATCCCCACGAGAAAGTTTGCCTAGCACGGGATACGAAATGTATGCACAAATTAGCTGAAGCCCCCCCCCCCCAAAACAAGGTAGAGAGCCGCATGTTCGATTAAAAGTGAGCGAACTTCTTACTCCTGCAACCTGTTTAAATGTTTCAATCTTACCCGACTTAATACTGTTTTTGTTTTTGAATCACAGTGGCAATGTGATCTTTACAGGAGTAACATGTTAACCGGGGTTGTTTAATCATTATCAGTACAGTACAGTTATTTGATGTAGTGCATTTCTGTATGAGAGCTAGAGCTGTGGTGATTAATATGAAGAAAACATATTAACAAAATATTCACCCATACATCCATCTTCCAGCCGCTAATCCAGTTCAGGACTACAGTTTAAGTTAAACTAATAAAAGGCTTTTCTTAATTTTCCACGTGGCACCCTAGCTGCGTGTTACGCTTACAAAGAATTACCATATAGTTTTAATACATTATGCTAATTCCGGGGAATTAGTTTTATGTTGCAACGTACGTTTTCGTAATTTCACCTCATAGAGTCTACAGTTTGTATTGATTTTGTTATTTTTATCGAAAAAGATATATAGGCCTACTGGTCTGTACGTTTTGTACTATATAGTTTGTCAAATCAAAACCTGGTGCTCTTCGGTGGGATTACACTTCACATATACCGATTTTAGAGGGTTGCATTGTCCTACTTCTGCAGACGCGATGCGGTTGAACTGCTGTAGGGAAACTCTACCATATAATAGTTTAATGGCCTGTCTCGGTGGACAGTTAACCTCAGTATTCATTCTTTATCTGATCGGGTCAGTACATTCACATCGCGAGTGAAATATATTAAGCATAATGAGATGTTGCTTTTAACTTGTCACACAACGCTTTTCATATACCGTGCAAGAAATTTGTGAAATGAATGTAACTTTTAGTAAGAACCTGTCGGCAACATGCTAGGATTCCACTTCCAGGGATGGGAGTTGAAATCCGAACCCTATTTATGTGTATGCAGTTAGGGGGATCGGGGTTGGGCGCCAATTAGTGTTTTGAGGTCCAATTACGATCAGCCGACTCACACCACCTGTCCTGTGGTTCACTTAATGGGTTAACTGGATTTTGCCAACACAGAAGTGTTCACAGGTATAGAAATGGTATGAGAGAGTTTATTAATCCCGAAGGAAATTGCAGGTTTACAGTAGTACAACACACATTTAGACAGTAAAAATGTATGTGTAAGTCTGCAGGATGTCACATTTTTGCATGCCTGTTTGTGCACGTGAACGGAGGAGGGTGATTCCAGCTGAGTCTGTGGGCTAAAGAGTGTCGCGCGAAGTATGTTGTATTCATAAATCAGAAAATAGTGCGCATATTTAGCAATCCTGATTCTGTTTGGATAATAGAGGTGAAGAATGAAAAGGCGGCCATTATAAGTGTGTGTTTATTCATGTACACATTGACAGAATAGTTGCGCAACAAAGTTCGTCGATCCGTCAATGATTAGCCATTCCTGTGGCCGAGCCGGTATGAAGTGCCGTGTTTTTCTCTCTCCGCACTTCTCGGCACAAACTGACTTCGTCATACCCGCCTAAACGAGGGAGGCAGGTTAAACCGAACGCAGTTTAAAAATAAAATCCAGCCAGCAAAATAACATTCCTGCCAGAATGACGTATGTGGGCGTCGGCCCTGTGCTGGGGGCGGGGCCTCTCGCTGCCTGTCTAGTGCCTGCTCACATTTGAAGTGCAACTGGATGTGTTGTAATGGTGTGAAGTCCTGTCTTTGTACACTGCCCGCCCCAAAAAAGACGCACACTTTAATATTTCGTTGCCTCAGCTTTAGCTTTCATTATGGCGCAATTTCCTCAATGCATAGTTTCCACGTGCTTATGCAACATTGCGACATTTTTTTCCATGAAGTTTTACATTCGTTTTTTTTTATCAATCCCTTGTTTTGATGATAGGTGAGTTGAACCACTCCGTAAAGTCTTCTTTAGCAGATCCCAAATACTTTCGATACGGTTTAAGGTCAAGACTGTGTGGTGGCCAATTTATATGTGTAAATGATTCCTCACGCTCCCTGAACCACTCTGACAATTTGAGCCCGATGATCTTGCCATTCTCGTCCTGGAATATACCCATGCCATTAGGAAAGAAAACATCCATCGATGGGATAATCTGGCCATTCAGTAGATTCAGGTACTCCGCTGGCTTCACTTTATTGCTGCATAATGTCGCTGAGCTGTAATAATGATCCAGTCTTTGGCTCATCTAGTGAGCTGACTTTCCCTCAGGCCCTGGATACAGAGGAGGTGAATAAATGGAGATTGAGAAAAGAGAGCAGAATAATTACATGCCAAAAAAGAGAGCAGTGTATATTGTAAAGGGGAGTAATGGCAAGGAGATCACGCCGTCCAGAATGATCTGGATTAAGATGACGGATTGTGTGAGTCTGGGATGATCGTGCTGCTGTACAGTGCAGTATTTTCCCACGTTGACTATCGTGCGACACGCAGCACATATTAGGTTGGGAGAAAGGTCACCCAAAATTTATTTTTCCATACATTTACTTAAAAAAACTTTGGTTGTACATGTGAGCCATCATAAGTGTGGAACAGTCTGTAGACCAGGGGTCACCAACATTGTGCCCACGGGCACCAGAATGCCCCCAAGGACCACATGCGTCGCGGACCTGTTCTAAAAATAGCACGACTCACCAGTGAGCAGCATCTAAAATTTAATTTTATTCTTCTTTAATCACATTTGCATTTATATAGATTTGAAAATGAGTATCTAAAGAAGCATTTAAAACATGTTTATTATACATGAAGTTTAGATAAGTTTAGGATGACGTTTCAAACTGGTAACCCTTTGTATGGCTCAGCACCTGTGAAGTAGCTCTCAGTTTCAAAAAGGTTGGTGACCCCTGCTGTATATGTTTAATGTAAGTGGATAATTTGCTGGCACATATTCTTGTGATGTACCAGTTCAGCCTGATCTGCTGTTTTCCATTTTGTCCGTGAGTTTCTCTGGGAATGCGGGACCAACATGGAAACATCCAGGCTGTGAGCGAAGCTGGAGCTGGAACTATAACGGCAGTTTTGTTCTTGTTTATACCACAAACACATGAAAACTGGTTAACAGACAGGAAGCAGTGAGTAGTTATTAGAGGCACAATGTCACAGTGGGCCTGCGTTCTGTCAATTTCCCCCCCTTAAACTCTGTTTGCACTGAACCTCGCACCTTATACTTGTACAGTGTTACCCATGTGTGTATGTTTCAAATTTTATTTCTTGTACAGTGTAAATTATTGTTGGTATAGTGTCATTTATTGTCTGTGTACTCGGGAGTCTCAAGCAACCGGAAGCAAATTCCTTGTGTGCCCCAGCACACTTGGCGAATAAAGCTGATTCTGATTGTTCCTAATTTACATTAATGATATCGACACCAATACATACAGTAAACTGGTTAAATTTGCAGACGACACCAAGGTGGGTGGTGTAGCAGATACTGATCTAGC
>JAODKC010000041.1:536918-551361 GCA_026777985.1 Mormyrops attenuatus | reverse complement strand
GCAAAATGAAATGCGATTAATATAGATTAAAAATGAATAATATTTAATCGTGATTAATCTAAATTAATCCACAGCAAGCCTGTGATTAATCTGATTAAAAATTTGAATCGTTTGACAGCACTAATATAAACACGTTATATATTACATTTATTTACTAAGTGCTTTTATTCAAAGTGACATACATTTTTTTGGAGGGGGAAAGCAGGGTTAGACTATTGCTGAGCAGCTGATGATTAAGGGCCTTGCTCAGGGGCCCACCAATAGCAGAACTTTGCTAAACCTGGGATTTGAACTGGCAACCTTCTGAACACAGGCACAAGTGTCCTAACCCACTGTGCCACACGCTGCCCCTGTATAGTATAGATATAATAAATGTATCAATTTATCTCTGTATTTATGCATTTTCAAGCCACATATCCTGTTCAGGGGTGGGTCTGGAGCCAATCCTAAGCAGCACAGAGCACCAGACAGAGTGCACATCTTCAGACTGTTGGAGGAACCCCATGCAGCACAGGGAGAATACACAGTGTCACACATGGGGGGGGATTCAAGCCCACAACCCTGCAGGTGCGAAGCAGAACTGATGCCAGCTATATACAGTAACAGTAGGCAGTATAATTTAGACTGCTTGTATTATGCCATCGACTATTAGAACACTCCATCCGAGCCCCACAAGGTTTGACCTCCACCAGGGTTGAGTCGGCATACCTGGTCTAGGTGAACGAGCTGTCTCTGTGGTGCCAGGCTAATAATTTGGACCTAGATATCTCTGAGAACAAGGAGATGGTCTGGGACTTCAGGAAGGAGCAGCAGAGGAAGTAAACCATTCTCAAGAATTTTGGGACTCCAGCCGAGAGGGTTAGCAGCTAGAAGTACCTCGGAGTAGACATCTCTGAGGACCTGACATGGACAAGCTGCATGCCCACCCTGGTGCAGAGAGCTAGGCAGTGACTGTATCACCTGAGTCAGGAAGTTCAAAATCTCTGCATAGCAAAAAAAAACTTCTACAGTGTTACTGTGGCATCTGTGCTTTCTGGGAGCATCTCTGCCTGGTGTGGCAGCTGCAGCCCCGAGGACCGCAGAGCCGCACAGAGGGTGATACCATGCAGCGAGAGAATCACCAGGACAAAACCGCCCACCCTGCAGGACATCCACATCCAGCGATGTAGGTCCAGGGAATTAAGTATCATCAAAGACACTCACCACCCCTGCTGTAAAGTGCACACAGGCAGGTGCCTCCAGAGCCTTATGGTCGGGACTGAGAGACCGAGGAGAAGCTTCTACCCCCAGGCCATTAGGATCATTAACGACACCAATTACTAACTAAAATAAGATATAACTGCGGTCTGCACTTTAACGATTTTCTTATATTTCCACATAACTTTTATCTTTATTTTTATATACTTTTTATATATATTTTTGTATTTTTTAATAATTATCTTATCCTTCTACCCTGTTTTTTGCACACTGGAGTAGTGGTAATTTCATTTCACTGCTGGTGTATCACTACAGTACATTCATGCACGTGACAAATAAAAATCTTGAATCTTGATGTCTCATCACCGTGTAAAACACAGGAGGGGCTGTTAACATTAGTGCTGGGGGGCACAAGGCCTCAAAACCCACTGCCATGCGGGGCAGGAGGGCCAGGCTGGGTAAGCTGTGGTCGGTTTGCTGGTTTACCGAGCAGAACCGTCAGTGGCTGATGTTGCGAGATACTGTCCCCCAAAGTGCTTCCGTTTGCTTGGTCTGTGCCCTGCGCTGAACTGGAACCCAGTGTCCCTACCTTGTGTTTCCTAGGATAGGCTCCAGACTCACCGAGACCCTGTATTCAGTAAGCGGTCATGGAAGATGGATGGATGATTTTCATTTATATTTATATATAAAGAATTGTCCTAATTTGAGAGTTAAGAACTGTCCTAAAAGCAGTGACTTTTGTGTGTGTTTTTAAGTATTATTGTATGTGATCTAAGACTATCCCTCCCCCACACCAGCAGAGGGCGCCGGGAGTGCCGCCACACCCTTGTTCTGGTGTGATGCCTAAGAGTGCCGCTTGGCCAGACAGCATGACTGTGGAAGGCATCCCCAGCGTGGCCTACGATGGTAGCTGTGACAGTGTGGTCACCTTCGGCTCTGCCATTGTAAGTGGCAAGTCTCCTGCTAACCTTCCTCTCCGTCCAAATTCATTTCACCTTTTAGTGAGACCCATACTTCAGCCTCACAAAACACTGCCGGACTTATTGCAGCCATCAGAAACGGTCTCAGAAAGCACCATTCAGACCCCTTGTGCTTTGAGTGACCCCAGCCAAAGTGAAAATAGATGGAGCTTGCTAGATTAGTAGACCGTAAATTTTATTTCAACGGTTAATTTAGGAGGAATTGCTGGCTGCACAGAATGTGCTCTTTTTGTGTTTGTTTCACTTGGCAGACGGTTTTATAGTGACATTCTTTTAGGGTTTTAAGACACAAGTTTGCTATACAAATTACGCTGGTTTTAAACTCAAGAGCAGGCTTTAGTGATGCCTGTATTTTAAGCACATGAGACATATCAAACTTCGGGCTCTATATAAATTTATTTAAAAAAATTTTTAGTGTGGTTTCTTTCATATGGGTCTTGGGTAAATATGTAGCTGGGTCGACTTGCTTTGCCAGGTCATTAAACATTGTTTTGTTCAGGATGGTGTGTCAGGGTTGGAGGGCAGAGGCAGGCGTGTGAAGATGCTTACCTTCGTCCCGGACGGAGCTGCGGTGGGATATTCAAAAAAGCGCCAGTTAGGACTATGAGCACTTTGTGGCTTGAGGGGCTAATTCCTCAGAGACCTGAAGTGATCTTGCCAGTGCTGAGGCAGCTGCAAACTGTCTCTGAAAGGCACCCGTGTTTAGATTGTCAACCCACCAGTGTCATGTGAAAAGTAAACACCTGTCAGTTTTGAAATTTCTTTGACACCCATGGCCACCGTCTGTTGAGCAGCTTATAGCTTTTCCCAAATCACCTTTTCTGCTCTGAAGCTTCCATTCCAACTTAGAACTAGCAGGGGAATAACCGATTATCCGATCAGCACCAAGGGATATAATGTTGTCTTTTAAAAACTGGTTAGTCACTGTGATGCTGTCTTCCATCCCCGCTAACCGCCACCGGCCCATGTGTCTGTACCGCAGAGCAACAGCAATCTGGAGGACCTGTCCGCGGCGGAGAGGGAATGCCTTATGTTCCTGGAGGAGACCATCGAATCCCTAGAGGCTGAGGAGGATCAAACCTCATCCAGTATTCCAGATAGCCCAACATTCGAGACACCGGCCCTGTCTTGGAGTTTGGACCCGCCCGGTACAGAGCACTACCATGTTTTCTAAAGCCTGAGGGCCAGTGGTTTTGTCAGGAAACTAATAATACTGACTAACTTTTATAATTAAGGATCAATAACCACTCTTTGTCTGTTAGAGATTGAGAAGAATCTACCAAGTAAATTCCAAGGTAGTCTCGGTATTATCTGTCTATTTGACTTTATGCTTCATCTTCTAGAATGGGAAGGCGACGGGGGTACAGATGTGCAAGAATTACGAGACCCCCTCCCCCCTGCCCCGAACATGGAACACAGCGACTGCACCATTCAGTCTGAAAATCCTGGAGTAGACGTCTCACCGCTGAAAGTGACACAATTAAACACAGAACCGCCCGAACAACCAAGGTCCGCCACAGGAAGCCAGAACCATGAAGGTCAGGATAGTGTCCCACCTGAAGTCAGCCTGGAGTTGATCCCACCTCCATTAGACTTCAGGGACAACCCATTGGAGCAGAAAGATGCAGTCATCAGGGGTCCACTTACCCACGATGACCTTCAGGAAATGCAAAAGCGAGCCAGTCTCAAGAAATCACCTCCTGTAACCCCTGACCACAAGGGGAAACCTCTTCCTGAACAAACCCTCAATGGCAGCATGCCGTCTTCTCCTACTGAGGTTGTACCCATGCATGAGCTCGGTGAACAGAAGAGCAGCCCACCCATTGTGGCCCCCAAGCCCACGAAGCTGCCTTCCAACATCATCCTGAAGAGTCACAAGACACCAGGGCCCAGCCAAGACTCTGCGACTCCAACAAATTGCGCAACTACTTCCCCCAGCGAGAGGATGGAGATGGACCCACAGAAGGTGAGGATGGAGGCACTACGTAAAATTGGCCTTTTGAAGACTGATGATGTTCAGTATGGGGTCGCCCACAGTCCTGGCCACTCCCCCAAGTCTTACAGATTTTTCCAGCTACCTACCCCACCCATCAGCCCTTCTTCCACCTTCTCGCAGTCGAGTGATGGTGACATTGTTCCAGCATCTGCCTCGACCTTCAAGGAGCTCCATGAAGCGAGAAACAGATCAGCTCTTCCAGGGGGGCATCAAGAGCAGGTCAAGAATCCTGTGAACTTTCCTTGGGTCAAATCTGCATCCTTGGAGCGAAGCCCCAGTGTCCCTAGCAGGCATCCGGCTAGTCGCGGCTCCTTTGACAGCCTTCAGGGCCCCTCCAAGGCTATTGGCAACGGCTCCCCGTTCTCTGAGCACAACTCAAGGCCTCGGCCTGCCTCTCTTGGCAATAGGCATGACTTAAGGGGCAGCATTTCGCTGCCGAACACAGATGCTAAGGCACCAGAAGTCAGGGACAGCGAGAAGGTGGCCCCCCAACACATGCTGGGCCCCCCCAAGCTCCCGCGCTCGCAGGGTGTCAGTGTAGTGATCAGCCCCCGCGGAGATGTGGGCGAGGCCCACCGAGAGGCGCTAAGGAAGCTGGGGTTGCTAAAGCACTGAGGCTCTCTTGCTCCTCAGGGAGCAGCTCTCAGCTCAGGGCTGGAGCTCAGCCTCCCATTGGCCGGTTTATCCTGCAGGAGTCACACAGGAGAAGGATGTGAGGAGAAGAAGATCATTCATCCCACTGCCAGCTTTAGTGTGTAATGTGCACCGTTTGGGACACAGATATGTAAATACCTGCTGTGTATGGGATTGTTTGTGACGGATCAACCTGAGCAAATCTTTATTTTCATGCATATCTTAAATACTATCACTGTCTTTAATGGCTGTAAGAAATCTGAATTTTAGTTTTTAGTGAAGCTGAGTAATGTAACATTTAATTTGTAATGTAAGGTATAACTGGTGGCCCTGTAATTAAGCATGAAGTTATGTAATGAGGTACGGAGTGGATCGTGATGTACCGTTGAGAGAGGTCCTTCTTATGACTTGCTACAAGAGCAGACAGCGAGGGATTCCATGTTAAACTAAACCTTCCAGATGTGTGTGTGAATGTGTCTCATGTTAATGTGTATGGCTTAAATATGAAAGGCTCACAGTCCTTGTGTTGTGTCTGGGCTCATTCTGAAGGAACTGTTGTGTTCGATCATGGGAGATATTTATAGTGAGGTCTTTGGGTATCTCTCTGAGGAGGCTGCCTGGGTTCTGCTCTGCAGCCAGGATCCAACCTTAGACATGGCCAAAATTCTTGCTGATTATCACCAAGTTTTCATACTTGAGCAAAGTGATATTCTGCAGGTGTACCTCAGAATGAGCCATCAGGGATACTTTGACGCATCTGCCAGCTTCAACAAGGACCAGCTAATATTTTCTTTGTACCTAATGTCACAATTCCATTTACCTGGCATTTTATAAGGAGGCTTGGTTGTTAAATGTGTCATCTGTGGGTTTTTTTTTGGTATATGCTATGACTTCTTCATGAAACTGGATAATTCGTTGGAAGATTAGCTTATTTTTAATATTTGTGAAATTAGTTTTTGATTCTTTTATATAAAGGTCATTTTGTAACATTCTCCTCCACCCACCAAGCAGATGAAATCGAGAAAGGCTTGTATAACAAGCTTAGAGTGTGCTGGTGTTTTCTTTAAGTATGATGTGGGTGTGGATGAAGCTGCAGATACAAGCCAAGTCTTCAGTCTATGGGAGTGTGCACGCTGTCACGTTGTGAAGCCTGTTGTCATAGGTGTCTAATGAAACTCCCAGCATAACCATTAAGGACAGACCGGGATGCTGTGTGGTGTACGGGGCATCTGCTCGTGTATGGAAGGTACCATTATGAATCTTTTATGGATTTACATGTGACTCGTCCCTCCGGAGCTGTGAAACTTGAGAAGCTGCAGACTTGCAGGCGAGGTGTGTCGCAAGGAGGTGATGGTGGCTCTCTGCTCAGACGCTCACCGCGTTATCTGATGTGACAGGACTGGTCTGACCTGCTCTGGCTGGTGCCCAAAACTCTGTGGTATTTACATGAACTCCTGAGCAGAAATGACATTTATGCACCAAAGTCGATCTTTCAAGTGTAAGCTGGTAACACCTACTCCAAGATGCGTCCTTCACATATGCGAATTAGATTCATACATTTGCTTGTTTAGCAGACCCTTTCGTGCAAAGTGACATACACATTACAGAAATCAGGTTCAGCTAGTCACTGAAGCAATTTGGGGTGAGTGACGTTGCTCAGGGGTCAAATGGTGACATCACTCTTCCAACCATGTAAATGTCATGACAGTTTGAGATCTTCTCGGGTAACTTCGTTTCATTTCATGACAGCACCAGGAATACACCAGGAGAATGAATACATAAACTTCATCACTTAATACACTACAGATCCAACACATTATACACAAAAACAAAACGAAGTAATCATTCTGATTATTTAGAAACATATTATTCAGTATATGGTAGTACACCTGAGGTACACCTGAGGTATATGGAGGGACACCTGTAGTACACCTGCAATATATGGAGGTACACCTGTGGTACAGATACTGTATATGGAGGTACACCTGCATTATATGGTAGTACACCTGTGGTAAACCTTCAGTACATGGAAGTACACCTGTGGTACACCTGCAGTATATGGAGGTATACCTGTGGTACAGCTGCAGTATATGGAGGTACACCTGTGGTACAGCTGCAGTATATGGTAGTACACCTGTGGTACAGCAGCAGTATATGGAGGTACACCTGAGGTACACCTGCAGTATATGGAGGGACACCTGAGGTACACCTGCAGTATATGGTAGTACACCTGTGGTACACCTTCAGTATATGGAAGTACACCTGTGGTACAGCTGCAGTATATGGAGGTACACCTGTGGTACAGCAGCAGTATATGGAGGTACACCTGAGGTACACCTTCAGTATATGGAGGGACACCTGAGGTACACTTTCAGTATATGGAGGGACACCTGAGGTACACCTGCAGTATATGGAGGGACACCTGAGGTACACCTGCAGTATATGGAGGGACACCTGAGGTACACCTGTAGTATATGGAGGGACACCTGAGGTACACCTGCAGTATATGGAGGGACACCTGCAGTATATGAGACTGTAGTATAGGAACCTGTTTTCTAATTCACTTTAACTGCCTGAAACTCTTGCTGTCAGGAAAGCAAACAAAAGCACCAAACATGCTGATATAGACAACTGGCAAAATTCATGATCATATTCATAGTTTTTTAATATGAGCTGAATACAACTGTCATTCCAGTGCATCCCTGAGAGAAACACATTCCAACAGAGACATGGAGACCATCTTAAGGACCTAAGGCTGGTCATGATGCCAGCACCAGTGTTGATCCATGAGACTTTCAAATACTCAAAATGCTGCCCCTGTAGAGTGACACTTAATCACCCTCTCCGGGCTGTGCTCACATTCACACGCAATTTCAGGCTTTCTTTCTGCAGAGAGCTCGTGTAGGACAAAGACTGCCTGCAGTGGGAAACCCGCCATCTGTGTGAGGGTGTGAGGCTGTTTTCAAATGACGTTATAATAGATTGTTTCTTTCTTGTCCCACCCGTTACTCAGTATGTTTGTAATGCTCGTAATGCACTATCTGCCTCGCTTGTACGTGGCAATGGACTAAAGCGCCCGCTAAATAAAATAAATGTGATACTTTCGCAGTATTTTGGCTGCCGTTTTCCTACTTTCCACTAGAGGGTAGTGCAGGTGCGCTTAGAAACCCGGTCCTTGCTAACGACGCCCTGAAGCGATGATCGTTCTTTTGGCAATTAAATTTTTTAAGGATTATAAATGACATTATAAGCTTTTTTCACTTAACACGTGTTTTCATTTACGTGAGAATAAAATTCTCTTTAACGACCATGGGCTGTTCTTTTGTGATATAAAAAAACTGTGATATAAGAGGGATATTTAATCTCTAATGTAGTATTCAGCACAGCTAAAAAGTGCAACCCGCACGGGTTAACCTATTAGTAGCATAAGAGTTTTCCTGTGATTAAATACTTAATGTAGCCACCCATCCAGCTCATCCCGGTCAGAGTCCCGGGGGGGCCTGGAGCCTATCCCAAGGAGCCCGAGGCTGGGGTACACCCTGAACGGGATGCCACAGTTATATTCGGGGGAGGGATTTAAAGAGACCAGTACACCACACTGGGTGTCGGGACCGCTGGTGCAAACCTGTGTGACACAGTGGGAGCACACATTGAGATCGGTCCCACAACCAGCTGAGTGACCCAAAATGCAAATCACTGCTGTTTAATTTCACTGTTGCCAGCTCTTGATTTTATTTAGGGTGCATTCTCCTGCCTTAGTAGCTCTGAGGCTACATTGTTTTTAGCTTATTAGTCATTGAGAGTGACAAAACCGGAGGCTGGATTTTTATGAGCAGTCAAACTAAAACGATTAAAGGAAGTGATCGTGCTTGCATGTTTAAAAATCAAGCTCGGTATGTGTATAGGCTGTTTATCCTATAGTTTGATAAAGCGCCAAATAAGTTTCTCTCTTTTCTTTAAATGTAGCACTTATTAAATCTGCATCTGCAAACAAGCTTTTGGAGGGACTGAGGAGTTCAGGCCTGCTTAGTCACCCAAGCTTTCCATGAGGGTAATCAGTGTTAGATATGACCCCTGCAGTCATCAGCATTTGATATCAGTGAGATTTACTGATGAATTACGCAGCTGAACACCAGGCTGCAAGACCTTTATTTTGTCTCTGAACACACTGGGCTGGAGAGCTGCCACACGGCACATAGCGTGTCAGCTGGTGTGTAACACCCCCAGGTTCAGCTAGTGGGTACCTCCTACAAAACCAGTGTGGCACCAGGTCCCTTCAGCATAACTGGCCTTGCGGGGGAAGTACCAGCACAAGGAATATACCAACATGAGAGATGTACCAATACATGGGAGGTACCAACATGTGGGATGTACCAATATGTGGGTTGTACTAACTTTGGGTTATACCCACCTGGGGGATGTACCAACACATGGGATGTACCAACATGTGGGATGTACAAACCCGGGGATGTACCAACACGTGGGATGTACCAACACGTGGGTGTAGCTAGAAATTTGGCGCTCCCTGAAAACATGTCATCTTGCCTCTCCCCCGTCCAATTTTACATATAATATAAATTCAAGGGCCCTTGTACCGTTCTGGACCCCCTGGATCTGGCAGGGTGTCCGTGCCCTCACTGCAGCCCTGAATTGAAGCTGTAACTAATACAAGGCCTGATGCAAGACCTACGTGCTCATGGTTGGATAGCAGGGCGAAGAATGTGTAGCTGACAGAAATGTCAGAGGGAAAAATACAACCTTTTGTTTGAAGTTTATGAGTACTTTACGACCCATAAAGACTATTTAATGAGGACTTGCTTCAGTATCCCTTTGATATAAAGTGGCAGGCTGTCAGGCAAGTTACATCACAGAGCCGCAGGTGGGAGTGGTACCAAACGGTCAAACTGATGCTCTCAGTTAGCGGAGCCATTAAAGGTTGATTACAGTTTATAGGTAAGTCAGCAAATTAGCATGTTGTCATAATGCATATTTGCCACACAAGGGAAAGTGCCTTTCTGGTTTGGCCCCTGGAAGGTGAGTCGGAGGAGCCCCTTGAACAGTTTTACAGCTGCTGTTCAGGCCTCGCCGCATTCGTCCTGGCCGGCTGCTGTTCAGGCCTTGCATTTGTCCTGGCTGGCTGCTGTTCAGGCCTCGCCGCATTCGTCCTGGCCAGCCTTTTGTTTATCCCCCTCCACCGTACTCGCTATGGTATTTTCCTGCCCTGTCAAGACCCACCCACTGATTTGGCCCCTTTCACAGCCTGACACTCTGCCTAACAATGACCAATTTGTCTTGCGGCCTTGAAGAGTGAAGACGGTGACCCCGGAGGTGACTTGGGGATCGCAGCCAGGCCTGCCTTCATCATGAGAAAAGCGCCAGTACCCCTGGGTTGGGGTGGGGGGGGCAGACAAAAGAGGCGCTCAGCGCCAGTTGCACAGGAAATGGTTTGTTTTGATGGAGTGCGGCGGCCTGACTAAGCCTCTGGTGTCAACAGAGTCCGATACATTTCCCAGCATTCTCGGCGGCGGCCCCACTAAGCCTCTGCTGTCAACAGAGTCCAGTACATTTCCCATCATCCTCGGCGGCGGCTCCACTAAGCCTCTGCTGTCAACAGAGTCCGGTACATTTCCCAGCATGCTCGGTGGCGGCCCAAACACTTGCTTCAGGTTTCTGCACCTTCTTACTGAAGGTCTCCTCGACGGGGTCAATCTTGTTTTCCTGCTATGGGGTTAAGGGGCTGGTACAGCCTGCGTGCTGGGGAGGGGGGGGGGGGGGCTACCTCCTCTGCTCTCATCCTCTGCTATCTGTGAGACACTTAGAGAGGCAGCATATCAGAGCGTGTAACACAGACCTCTCCAGAACGCTGTCGCTGATAAGATCCTGACCCACACAGAGCTGCTTTGGATTCTCAAACAAGCCCCCATCAATCTGAGGCAGCACTCCAGACGGTCACTGTCTCTCCCTTTCGCTCTCTCTCTCTCTGTCTCCCCCTATTTCTCTCTCTCTCTCTCGACAAGTATGTGCCCTGGCCTGACCTCTCTCCCTTCAGGTCGTAGTGTCCTGGTCCTTTAACCAGCCCATGTAGTACCCTGTTACCCTCAAAGCTTCTCTTTTAACCCCTGTGTTGCCACTGCACAAAGGCAGTCTTAAAATGCTTAGTTTGGCTGCTATACGTTTTAATAAAAGTTGATGAATTAGGAGGCTGCAAAAAAACTGTAATATATAATCTGCACACTTCAGTAGCCTTTTTAATGTATTTGTTGTTTTTGTTTAAGAGTATTAAAAGGATGTGCAGAAGTAATGTGATCAGTTAGGTGTAGATCATTTTATTATGGTCAATTTACAATAAAATAATAAGTAGATTTAAGGAATGTCTGTGGGGTTGTGCAGGGGAGACCCAGGCAGCTCGGTGTGCATTAGTGATTCATGCTAATTGTTTTATTTCTCAGGATGGCCCTGAAAGCGAGCAGATCATCTCCCCCACTGCATTTGCACAGCAATTAAAAGCGTCTCTCTGCCCATGACGGCATGCAGGTCACCAGCAGCATACATTCATCTTTATGGTTAATTATAGGCAATTTTAAGGCGATTATGGGTATTTTAGCTAATTCTGCGCTAAGGTTTAAATGACAGGTCTGAGAAGGTTGTGGGTTTTAAACTGACTGGTCCTGAAGTCCAAATCCTGCAGCTTAAAAAAAGTGATGAAAATACGGAAAGTGTGGAAATTGGCACGAGTTACAGGCGTCGACGGATCATAATTTGGCTTTCTATGATATAAATTAGTAATTCCTTATGCTTTGGGTGAGCCGTGCTGATCAGGTGTGTCTTTTATATACTAAACGCAGTAATCCGTGTCTAATTCCACCATGACTCAGTGCTTAAACACTTTGACGAGTTATGGAAAATCCCCAGTAAAACAAGTCGAGGCAACAAGCCGTTTCATCTATTTGACCAACAAGAATAGAATGGCCCCCCAAATCACTAATCAGCACACATTTTTCTTTTATAAACACTGACTTTCCCGTGATTCAGAAGTCACGGTAACATGAGCGCACGCTGAAACATAATAGTTTAGTCTTTTAAAAACCGCATCACAGTCTGTAGCAGGGCTCAGTGATGAAAATTAAAGGCAGATCAGCCTCCGATCTGCGAATGAATCTATGTCGTCAGAGAGACCGGCTGTGTTTGTTGCACCCCTGTGTGCTGGGATGCAGATTCTGTTTCTGAAGTCCTTGTGAACTTACATGCTGCGTGTAAAAACGTTGTTCCTACACGTGCCTGTGAGCCCCTGTCTGAAGGGCTGGAAACCTCTAAGGAGCCTCGAAGGGTTAATTCCTGTGGCCTCCTTTCACTGGTGTAGACCCTGCAGGGTCGCGACCCCTTCACCTTACGGCACACATAAGGTCAAAAGCGCTGGTGCATGGAGGCTGTGCTCTGGGCCCAGCTCTCCCCCTGCCGCCGCTGGCTTAGCTCTGCCTCGCCTCTGTGACTGAGGCCTTTCATACCCCTGGTCATAAATAAAACATTACCTGGGCTCCCCTGCTTCTATAAATGTGCTGCGCGGACGGCTATTTCTGCCACGCAATGCCTGTGGAGGTGCACGACTCGCGGGCCTTAATGAGCTGAGTGTGGCGGCCCAGTCTTCTGGCCCCCCTTTTGTTGGCCCCCAGCCAGTTGGCCCCATTGTGCTGACCCCCATGGTGCTGGCCCCTGGTCTGCTGGCCCCAAGCCTGTTGGCCCCATTGTGCTGGCCCCTGGTCTGCTGGCCCCCAGTCTGTTGGCCTCATTGTGCTGGCCCCCAATTGTGCAGGTCTGCTGGCCCCTAGTCTGCTGGCCCCTGGTCTGCTTCTCGCTGAGAATGACCCATCCTGGGACCTGGTCAGACGGGCTTTGTGCTGTATTGGTCAGTGTTAACTGAAGCTGAGTCGACCTGAAAGTCAAGCATGCAAATCAAAGGGCTCGTTATGGAGCATGTGTGTGTGTGGGTATATGTGTGTGTGTGTGCGTGCTATGACTATATAACATTGAAAGGACCAAATGCCCCCACAATGTAATAAAACTTATTTTGACGCTGGGGGGCCGTGTTGTTAACCCTCTACCCCAAATCCTGCCAATTCCATGCCCTACGATTCTTCTTCCTGCTCTTAGCGTCCCTGTGATGGTATCAGGTCTTCACACAGATTATCGCTTATAATCATCATGACAACAGACGCAGAGGAAAGTGGCAAAGAATCATGCTGCTATGCAGTAGAGTGACACCACACTAGCAGGAAGGAGCTTGGCAATCAGCAGCGGGTGGAGTGACTGAGGAGTTCATACAGAGGTCCAATGCATGGAGTGAGAGCCTATCAGAGAAGCAGTAAAGCCATCACACTGCTTTGCTCGGTTCCGCCTGATGATTGGTTGGCCTACGATGCTGTCACAGGAGCCCACAGGAGTTGCTGGTTGCTGACCATCATGCTCTGCTGCTCTGGCCTGTTGAACCTTGGACACACATGTACGGCCTAAGGGAGGTGCTTATGGGATTGGGCAGAGAGGCAGCAGTGGGCTCACACTCAGCAGGAGGTAAGGACGAGCAGCCTGGATCTCACTGGGATGTAGTGCCAGGTCCAGGGGTCCAGCCAGATAGGATCCCAAATGCCCTCACCAAAGAGCCCAACAGGAGAAAGCGGAACATGGCTGCCATAAGCACAGGCCTAATTTCCTGAGTGCAGCCTGGGACTTGAACTCACCAGCTACAGATTAGTAGCTCTGATGATCAGCGGCTTTAATAATCAGTGGCTCTAATGATCGGCGGCTCTGATGGTCAGTGGCTCTGATGATCAGCTGCTCTAATGATCAGCAGCTCTGATGATCAGCGGCTGTAATGATCAGTGGCTCTAACGATGAGCTACTCTAATAATCAGTGGTCTCAGCAACTCTAATGATCAGCAGCTCTAATGATCAGTGGCTCTAACGATGAGCTACTCTAATGATCAGTGGTCTCAGCAACTCTAATGATCAGCAGCTCTAACGATCATTATTTTCTGAGTCTCAGCCTGCATTTGTGTGAGGGAAAGCTGCTTGTGGTTGATTACCTTTAAGCTTCTATGGCATATGTGGTTTGCATACATTATATATCATAATAAAACATAAAGGAAAAACCTAAAGAGTAAACAGAAACGCCTGAATCACGTGGGAGCAAATGCATATTCTGAACATATGGTTGGGGCACAGAGATCGTGGCCCTTATGCATTGCAATAGTTACTAATAATTGTATTATTAAAACACAGCAGGACATATTTAATAGTGCAGCACAGGCTGGCTATCTGGCCACTTTGGGAAACATGTGAGGACCCTGATGTGACTGGCCTCCTACTGCCTGTCAGGAGCGGTTTCACTCAGATCCATTAATTGCACATGGTCTCAGAGTCTGACCTCTCGCCCACCGAAGCCATCTCCATGGCAACCCCCACCACGGTCTGACCAGCAGCTGATTGTAAATTCCTGCCGAAAAGGAAAAATCCCAGCAAGTACTGGGGGGGCAAGGGAGAGAGAAGAGAGAGATAGACAGAGAGAGAGAGAGAGAGAGAGAGAGAGAGAGAGCTAGCTAGCTGGAGCAAGGCACGGATCTTCATCTCTCCGCCGCCGGGGGCC
>JAODKC010000041.1:518764-529792 GCA_026777985.1 Mormyrops attenuatus | reverse complement strand
GTTGGGGATTGGGGTGTCCCCTTAACACAGATGCAGGGTGTTGGGGATCAGGTTGTCCCTTTAACACAGATACAGGGCGTTGGGGATTGGGGTGTCCCCTTAACACAGATGCAGGGTGTTGGGGATCAGGTTGTCCCTTTAACACAGATACAGGGTGATAGGGATCGATGTGTCTCACAGATGAGGGGGGTGTCATGGATTAGGGTGTCTCCTTAACACAGATTAAGGGCTTATCATTGATAGGGTTGTCCTCATAACACAGATGCGGGGTGTATCAGGGATTGGGAGTATCCCCCTTAACACAGATGAGGGTGTGTTGGGGTTCAGGGATTGGGGTGTCACTGTAACAGACATGAGGGAGGTGTCAGGGACTGGGGGTGTCCCCTTAACACAGATGAGGAGGCTGTCGGGGATGGGGGGTGTCCCTTTAACACAGACACAGGGTGTTCGGGTTCGGGGGTGTCCCCTTAATGCAAATGAGGAGGGTGTCTGATATTGGGATGTCCACTTAAATGCCTGGGCTTCTTTTGTCTTTTTATTCATTGTTGCTGACGCCTGAAAGCCTCCCCTCCCTCCCGCTTATTAAGCCCAGAAATGAAACAGACACAGTAATATTATGCGGTGATAACATGGCAAGATAACACCCTGATAACACTGCAAAATTACACACTGATAACACGGCAAGATTATCCACGGATAACATGAAATGGTCACACACTGATAACACGACAAGATTACGTGCTGATAACACGGCAAAATTAGATTGTGATTCATGGCAAAATTATGCACTGATATCATGACAAGGTTATGCACTGATAACAGGGCATGATTACATGCTTATAACATGGCAAGATTACATGCTGATAAGGTAAGATTGTACACTTTTGACACAGCAAGATTATGCACTGATAATATAACAAGATTATGCACTGCTAAAATAGCAAGGTTACACCATGATAAAACAGCAAGATTATGCACTGATAACAAGATAAGATTACATGCTGATAACACAGCAAGATTTCACACTGATAACACAGCAAGGTTATACTACGTATGATGACATGGCAAGATAACATGCTGGTGAGATTACACACTGATAACACGCCAAGATTTCACACTGATGACATGGCAAGATTACAGACAGTTATCTTGATGCTGTTTGACACAGTTATCATGAAGCAACTCCAGGAACATTTTTGTTTTTCTGTTCTGTCCGTCTTGCATGAATGTGTGTGTACAACCCATTATATTCCAGAATTGTATGCCAGATAAGCTGTATATTAGTGATACTTTTCATTTAGTTGATACTTTTACATTTAGCTACTGTTTGTCCATTTTCTTGCATCATTATTTACATATAACTTAATTAGTGCTGGAGGATTTAATCATTATTCAACCTGGTCCTGTTTGCACACCTACTTACACTTGACGGTCTGGGCCCGGTTTGGAGACATAGGCTTTGTGTGTTGATCTGCCGGCAGTAGGGCTTTGAAGGCAGAGGGAAGGCGGGCGGCGGATGATTCTGGTATTTTCGTTTGCGGGTTTACATGCTCACAGCAGCCCGGACAAAGCGTGCCTTTATTCAGCCACAGCCACTGCTAAACTTGCTCACTTCTGCCCTCATGTTGATGTCTGTATTTCATCACCTTTCAAGAAGTGGTCTCTTCCACCTGACAACCCGCGAGCCTCGTGGATTGTTGCCGTGACCATCCTGTCACCATCGACCAGGTCCTGGACACGCTCACTCTCAGCGAGCAAAGTGAGCACACCTCTGCACACCTAGGTACCATTCCCCCAGGGCCTCTCTTGCACCTTCTGCAGTCAAGATCAGAAGCTCTCCTTTGCCAGTAGGAGGGGCGGGTAGAGGTGGTTGCAGCGTGTCCTTTAGCTAAAGGAGGGGAGGTGTAGGTGGTTCCAACAGATCTTTTGGGTGGAGGATGGAAGGTGGTGGTTCCAGCAGGTTCTTTGGCTGGAGGAGGTGGTTCCAGCAGCTATTTTGGCTGGAGGAGAGGAGGTGGAGGGGGGTTACAGCAGGTTCTTTGGCTGGAGGAGGTGGTTCCAGCAGGTTCTTTGGCTGTAGGTGGGCAGGTACAGGTGGCTCCAGCAGGTTCTTTGGTGCAGAACGTGGGAGCATTTCTCAGGGCAGTTATTAGGGCGGTGTTAGCGAGCATTTTGTTTCCTGAGCATGCATGGGAAGGTCCCCAGACCTGGACCGCGGACCATGTTGATTAAGATGTGCTTCTCTTTGGGTTCAGGGAGGCTCCAGTGAGGATTCTTTTTTGGCCAGAGGTACATGAAACAGGCATGGCTGCCTCTGTTTCATTTTTTTAAATGCCAAATCACTCCTGCCAAATAAATAAGCGTTCATTACTCAGCCCTCCTGGCCTGAAGCTCAATAACGAGTTTTCGTTCCCCTCAGTCTGCATTTTCCAGCTACTTCATCTTGACTCTGCCTTTTTTTCTGAACAAACGGCTTTGTCTCTAAGCTGTTTCTCCTGTGGTTTTCCAGCCACCTCATTGTTATCATGTCGAATTCGGTGCAGCCGCTTGGCAGCTGATGAGTTACGAACTGCCGTCGCCTTTGCATCAGACAGTCATGTGACTCGGCAAACTGACCAGAGCCTCCTGGGCCGGGATGCCCTGCTGCAGTGGAATGGGAGGCTGGCCTCTGAGGAGACCTGCAGCTGTACCTCTGAGGCTGCACAGTAAGAGTGTATAGGTTGGGAATGTGAGTTGTGAGGTATGTTTGATGTTTGACGCGCTGCGACACGGCAGCCTTGGCAGAGCTGCATGACCTCCCCTGCCAGGTACAACACCTCTCTCTGGGCGAGGATAAGGCCTAATACTATAGCACCCTTTTTCCAAAGAGGGAGGGGGGGGCTTTCCGCTGCCAGTCCCATCATAAAATGTGAGGAATGTGGCTTACCTCGTGCCCCACAGCTTTGGAGACTGCTTCAGATCTTTGGCCCAGGAATCCAAGTGACGGCATAGCTCTCCTCAGACTTAACTGGCTTGATGAATCACAGAATAGGCATTCGGAGTCCATAAAAAGGTATTATACCGAAGGGCATCTGGACCATACCACCTTCATGAGCTTCACAGGGGGGTCTGACATAATAAGGTGTGGGCTGGCAGGGGCCCTCAGATGATCACGCAGTGTGTGAATGTGTCTCCTTCCCTCTTGGCTCCAGATTAATGTATGATTCCTGTTGTACTGAGTTCTGCAGAAACACATGGAACCGGATTATGAGCCTCGGCGTTGCTGAAACGATGCGCTTGGCTCAGGCCACTGGAGTTAAAGTCTTAGATTAGTCGGGACGCTGCCTGACGTTTGTTTTCCGTCATACACTACCTGAGCACAAGGCTGGAAAGGTCATCAGGATGTGAAGTGGCACCGATGCGATGTGAGGTACTCGACTGTGACCAGAGTGAGGTGGACCTCTGGGCTCCCTTGTAAGGGGCCAGACTCTGAAGGTGACATCTGGGTCAAGGTCTGCTTCTTAGCCCAATTTGAGGAAATTTAAAATTGGTGGCATTTAAAAGTTATATAATTTCAGTATTTAATAAAATGTGATGTGTTCGAAACAAAATGAGTGAGGAGATAGTGGCAGAGGAATGGGAGTAGAGAGAGAAAGAGTGAGAGAGGGGTACGGGAGGGGGGGAATGGAGAGGGGGACAGAGGGAGAGCCACATAATGTAGCCGGCTGGACAGTCATCTGGTATCAGTTTTTCTGCAGGCGGGTTTGGGATTTCACCATCCCTGTCTGAAAGGGCTCTAATGGGGGCATCTGAACCCAGGCAGGTCTCAGCAGATCTGCTCATTACTGATTACCCCAAAAACTGAGGGTAATCCCCACCACCAGGGGCATTTAATGGGAATCAGGTCCCGCTTTATGTCCCGCTTGTGGGTTGCGGATCCGGTTACACTGTGATGCTCATTTATTTATCTCTGCTTAACTACCCAGCTGCTTATTTATGGAGATGAAAGATGTGGTTTCCCGAAATGCCAGAACTCACGTCTGTTTGTTTGTGTGAGTCTCCCCTGGACCGTCTCGCCAGCTAACACGCCATGGAGGACGGCAAGGCTCACGGCGAGGGTGGTCAGACCCGGGCTGCAAGTCGCTCTGACTCACCTGCTGACTCTGACTCACCCCCTGACTCTGACTCACACCATCTCTTCCCAGATGTGGATGAGTGCACGGAAGCACTGGACAACTGCAACATCGATGCTATCTGCCAGAACACGCCAAAGTCCTACAAGTGCATCTGCAAGTCAGGCTACACAGGGGACGGCAAGCACTGTGAAGGTAAAGGGTGCGAGTGCGGGACAAGCAAAGCGACATAAGATGCCTTGAAATGACATCAGGCCCTTGCTCCTTCACTCCCTGCTGGGATAAAAATGTTGACTGTTACTCTGCCCAGTGATCCCAGGAAAATCCCAGTCCCGCCTGGACTAACATCCAGAAATTCTCCCACTTGATTGGGCCAGCCTGAAAGGCAGGGATCCTACAGACTGGTGCTATGTGTGACCAGCAGGGGGTGTCGTTCGAGGACATGGTGGGATGGGGGGAGAGCTGGTAACAGTTCTCTGTATTGGGCTGGATGGCAAATACCAAAAACATGTTACACATTTTAGCAAATGGAGTTAAAAGAACGAATGGATTATATGAAATGGGCATGTCCAGCTGGGGGGTTGCGGAGGCAGGGCCTGGCTTCAGAGCAACCCCCCCTGCATGCCATTATCCCACCGCTTTTACTGCTGTTATTAGTATTAGTGCTAAACCATATTTCACGGTGTCACTTTTTATGTTATTGTTTTTTAATGTATCTGACAATGCTGTGGTGGCTGCCTGCCCGGGCTTATGAAGTTTGCTTTATGAATCTAAGTGGGCTCGTAAAAGCTGCCCCAGAGGGGGCAGGGGCCGCTCCAGCAGCGGCGACTGTGATCCCTCATGAAGAGCAGGCGTGGCAGTATCCCAACCCCCGTGGGGCAGAAGCCCACATTCTCTACCCTGCTGCCCAAGTGTGGTGAGAGATGTTCTGAAGCGTCAGAGGAGTGCTTGATGAAGAATGAGGTGGGACAGACCAGAGGAAGATTAAAATGGGTGCAGGTCAGAAGAGGAGTGAGATGGGACGGGTCAGAGGAGGAGTGAGACGGGACAGGTTAGAGGAGGAGTGAGATAAGACAGACTAGATGAGGAGTGAGGTGGGACAGGTCAGAGGAGGAGTGAGATGGGACAGGTCAGAGGAGGAGTGAGGCAGGATGGGTTAGAGGAGGAGTGAGGCGGGACAGGTCAGAGGAGGAGTAAGGCGGGACAGGTCAGAGGAGGAGTGAGATAAGACCCACCAGATGAGGAGTGAGGCAGGACGGGTTAGAGGAGGAGTGAGGTGGGACAGGTCAGAGGAGGAGTGAGATAAGACAGACTAGATGAGGAGTGAGGTGGGACAGGTTAGAGGAGGAGTGAGGTGGGACAGGTCAGAGGAGGAGTGAGGCGGGACAGTTCAGAGCAGGAGTGAGGTGGGACAGGTCAGAGGAGGAGTGAGGTGGGACAGGTCAGAGCAGGAGTGAGGTAGGACAGGTCAGAGGAAGAGTGAGATAAGACAGACCAGATGAGGAGTGAGGTGGGACAGGTTAGAGGAGGAGTGAGGTGGGACAGGTCAGAGGAGGAGTGAGGTGGGACAGGTCAGAGGAGGAGTGAGGCAGGACGGGTCAGAAGAGGAGTGAGGCGGGACAGGTCAGAGGAGGAGTGAGGCGAGACGGGATAGAGGAGGAGTGAAGCAGGACGGGTTAGAGGAGGAGTGAGGCGGGACAGATCAGAGGAGGAGTGAGGCGGGACAGGTCAGAGGAGGAGTGAGGTGGGACAGGTCAGAGGAGGAGTGAGGCAGGATAGGTCAGAGGAGGAGTGAAGTGGGATAGGTCAGAGGAGGAGTGAAATGAGACAGGTCAGAGGAGGAGTGAGGCAGGACGGGTCAGAGGAGGAGTGAAATGAGACAGGTCAGAGGAGGAGTGAGGCAGGACGGGTCAGAGGAGGAGTGAGGCGGGACAGGTCAGAGGAGGCGTGAGGCGGGACGGGTTAGAGGAGGAGTGAGATAAGACAGACTAGATGAGGAGTGAGGTGGGACAGGTCAGAGGAGGAGTGAAGTGGGACAGGTCAGAGGAGGAGTGAGATAAGACAGACCAGATGAGGAGTGAGGCGGGACAGGTCAGAGGAGGCGTGAGGCAGGACGGGTTAGAGGAGGAGTGAAAGGTGAAGATATGCGGGGGATAATTTGGTGATGCAGGTGTGGATGGAGACTTGGGTAGGGATATGGGTGGAGACACAGATGCAGACAGACCTTATTGTTCACTTTTCTTGCAGGATTTATGTTCTCACCTCCCTCCTTTATCCAATGGGAGATCCCCAGTAAAGCACAGCCGTGCATGTGGAGGTGTCTAACAACTGAGCTGGGTGGTGTCCCCTGTCTGTGTCTTTCCAGTCCTGTTCTGGTCCGGTACGGGGGACCCAGAGGTCTCCTTGCACAGCATGGCTCCATGTCCGACGTTGCTGCCCTGTGGCTCTTCCAACTACCTGACCCCCCCCCCCACCCAGTCTGTTGGCTTAAATTAAGCATCCCACTGCACTTTGCCTCCAAGCAGCACGACTACAAACAGCCAGCAGTCATGGGGCTCATTGGGCCCAAATTGAGCGCAGAGCGAGCGGGACGGCGTGCCGGGCCTCTGCTGGCCCTGTGTTGTTTCAGCTGGATGTCTGCTTCTGCTCAGCCTCGCGTCTCCCGTTTTCTCGGAGGCCGTGCAGCCTCGCTCTGTGTTTTTCTTTAAACATATATATCATCATGCTGCACTCGCTTTAGTGCGCCTCTCCTCAGAGCCTGCATGACTGCTGCCTCGTTCCTCTGTTCTTTCATCTCTGTCTAAATAATTCAGCTGTTCCCTTTTCCTGGCTCCCCTTTGCTCACATCTACACATATTTGGATTTGTAGTTCACATCGGCGACACCGGCAGATTTTGAATTTTCTCTGCCTTCCCTTAAATCTGACAAGTTTCTCTGCTTAGTCTACATTCTATCAAATGTAGACTAAATCAGGCAGGTTACTGACCATGTCTCTCTGGTCTCTCTCTGACCATGTCTCTCTGGTCTCTGCCTAACCCTGTCTCTTTGTTCCCTCCTTGACTGTGTCTCTCTGGTCTCTCCCTGACCATATCCCTCAAACTCTGTTTGACTGCATCCCTCCGGTCTCTTCCTGACCCTGTCCATTGGTCTCTCCTTGACCCTGTCCCTCGGTCCCTCCTTGACTGCATCCCGCCAGTCTCTCCCTTACCTTGTCCCTCAATTTCTCCTTGACCACGTCCTTCTGGTCTCTCTCTGACTCTGTCCTTCTGGTTCCTCTCACAGATATCGACGAGTGTGAGAGTGAGTACAACGGTGGATGTGTTCATGACTGCATCAACATTCCCGGGAATTACAGGTGCACGTGTTACGATGGCTTCCGGCTGGCGCACGATGGACACAACTGCCTGGGTGAGAGACGGGCATGCTGGGGTGGGCATACTGGGGGGGAGGGGGAAGTGTTGCTTCAGCAGGTTGCCAGTGTTTCTGCACCATTTATCAAATCCAAATCAGGGTGGTTACTGATGCTGTCCCTCTGGTTCCTTCCTGACCCTGTCCACAGGCCCTGGGGTGGGGGGGTGGCTGACTAGCCGGCTCCACTCTGGGTCTGGGTCAGCCTGCCCAGCCCAGTTTCATGTTTTGGTTTTTGTTACTCGGGGGGGTGTCTCACTCAAGTAAGCTTCACAGAGATGACGTGAAGGGCGTCACGCTGAAGTGGCGGCTCGCTTTAATGGGAATCTGACCTTGGGCCACCTTTTCGTAGGGGTGGGTGGCTGACTGCTGACCAGCTTTTCCCAAGGTTTAAAGTTACATGCCAGGATTGTTCCCATTAACCCTGCTGGTGGGGAGGCAGGGGGAATGGGCTCCTCATGAGCGCTTTTCCCACAGCCTATGGCGCCTGTCACTCCTGGTCTGCCCCTTAAAGCCCCCCTGAACACAGCAAAGCAGCCAGGACACACCGGAGGGAGCCCTTTTCGGGGGGTCGGGGTGGGCTTGGGGTTTAAGTGCAGAGTCCGTGTCCCTCAAGCCTGGTGGCAAACAGAACCGCAACACCTGGGGCTGGCTATGATTAGGCTCAGTGGGAGTTACAGACCAGGGCTGGAATGGGATTAGTGAAATACGAAACGGAAATTGGATGGGTGTGGCAGCTGGGAGCAGAAGGTGTGAAGGTGTGCAGCATGGGGGACATCCCTGCACAGGCCCTAGGTTGGGGGGGCATCCCTGCACAGGCCCAAGGTTGGGGGGGCATCCCTGCACAGGCGCCAGGGGCAGGGGGAGGTATCTCTTCCCAGGCCCTGGGGTGGGGGGGGGGGGTATCTCTATACAGGCCCCAGGGTGGGGGGGCATCTCTATACAGGCTCCAGGGTGGGCATCTCTGCACAGACTCTGAGGCGGGGGCAGGTGGGGGTGGCTGCGTGCAGAGCGGCAGGCTGTCTGTCAGCCCCCGGGGGCAGAGTGCTGACAGGGGCTGCGTGACAGCAGGCTGCTGCAAGCCCCCCCACAGAACAATCCTCCCCCCATGTCTGTCTCCTTCAGGTTCAAGTTCAGACCTTTTCACTTCTGGTGAGAGAGACAGTCGGTAATCAGGCAGCGTTAAAACAGAGGGATGAAATGGAGGAATGAAAGATGGAGAATAGCGATGTAATAGTCATTTACACTGCAGTCTGACTGCAGTCACACACTCTAAGATATAAACACACACACTGACATACATACTGACATACACACACACATACTGACATACACATGCACATACTGACATACACACACGTACTGACACACACACACGTACTGACACACACATACTGACATACACACGCACATACTGACATACACACACACACATACTGACATACACACACACACGCGCATACTGACATACACACACATACTGACACACACAGACGCACACACTGACATATACACACACATATTGACATACACACACACGCGCATACTAACATACACACACATACTGACGCAAACACACACTGACATACACACACACATACTGACATGCACACACACGCGTACTGACACATACACACACACACTGACATACACACACATACTGACATATACACACATACTCATTTTCTGAGCTGTTGAGCGGGGCCTGTTTCTGCGACCAGGTCATTTCCTCCATCTGTGACCGCATGCACCAGTGGGGAGGGGGGGGCCCCGGGAGGGAGCCATCCCTCCCTCTTAAACACCTCCCAGATGCTCGCTCTCAGAGGCGCCATGCCCATTCTTGCCTGCACGTGTCTGTGTGCTGTGTGATCTGTGATGTGTGCTGTGTAATGTGTGCTGTGTAATGTGTGATGTGTGCTGTGTAATGTGTGATGTGTGCTGTATAATGTGTGATGTGTGTTGTGTAATGTGTGATGTGTACTGTATAATGTGTGATGTGTGCTGCGTAATGTGTGATATGTGCTGAGTCAATCTCTTTAAATACCTTCATGCCAGAGCCAGATTCCCTTCCTAAGAGCCAGAGCCAGATTCCCTTCCTCCTGCCCCCCCAACTTCCCACACAGGGCCAGTGTCCAGCCCCCAGGCACAGAGGGACTCCCACCCTGACCTGGGCCAGCCTGGTGTCTGACGCTGGGGGCTGGGGGCTGGGGGCCCGGTGGCTGTCGCTGTGCAAACACACCCGGGTATTCCGAGGTGACATTTTGTCCACGAGACCAGAATTCTTTGCCACGTTTCTTCTGCACGCCTATTTCTGAGTGGGATGAGCCCCTTCACCCTCTCCAGCAGGGTGCGGTACTACACAATCATCCTGAAACGTCACTGTATTTTGAAACAAATGACTGTCTTTGAGAGAAAAAAGGTACAGGAGAGTTAGGTGGTGAAATAAAGGAGAGTGATAAGGGGGGAAGTGATTCTCTCCGCGAGCTGTGGGGCTCAGCAGCCTGGGGGTCAGTGCCCATGTCCAGAAGCTTGTGGGTTTGAATCGTGCAGTTGGCAGTGAACAAACCCCTGTCGTTAACCCTGTCTGCCCCAGGGTTATGGGGTACTGACTGACCCCGAGCTCTCCTTGGATACAAGCATCTGCTAAATATGTAAATGTGACTCCTGAAGAGTCAGAGTTATCAGAGTCACTGTGAGCAGCTGAGCACTGCAACCCTCCCCTGGAGGGTGAAGCAACGAATGTGGGGCAGCGGGTCCCTTGTCTGAACCCCTCCCACCCACTGCTTCCTGTCGCACACTTCCTGTCTCCGCTCTGCAGTGTGCCTGTCGCTGCGGCCTGCTCTCCTGGCGGGGGCCTTTGTGTGGGGGTGACAGGGCGTGGTAATTAGACAGGAACTGAGGTGGCTTTGCTAGCAAGCTGCCTGCTGAGTGACACCCCCTCCCCTCGGCAGTGCGATGCCCAGCCGACTAATTGGCCTCAGCTCAGAGCTAATCAGACCCCCAGGTCAACGTAGATGACCAGCAACCGGCACACGAGGACCTGGCTGGCAGAGGCTATGGGGACACGCAGTGACGACACAGTTGGCCGTTAGGTCCAGCTCAATGTCCGCAAAGGAAGATGGTGGAGCTGATTGGCTGCGTTATTGATATTCAGCTTCCGGAGGCCATTAGCACATGGGGGGAGGGGCCTGCAAGCGCAATTGGGGCCACTCCATCACTGTCCGGGGCCCTCTGTGTTTTTATAACCTCAGTAAAGCTGCAGTCACTGGATCCCCTTTCTCGTTTCGGCGCCTGTTCAGGACAGATCTCATAAACATCTGTACAAATATAATGGATTCATGGGAGCAGAACCACTAATCACACGTTCGGTGACCTGCCACCTCCCAACCCCCACTCAAACCCAAACCACATGCTGAGGCACACTACACACACATGTGGACAACAGCCTGTGTTGGACTGTGTGGACAGCAGCCTGTGCTGAGCTGTGTGGACAGCAGCCCATGCTAGG
>JAODKC010000041.1:505538-518664 GCA_026777985.1 Mormyrops attenuatus | reverse complement strand
CGGTGTAGACTGGAGCCCATGCTGGGTGGTGTGGACAGCAGCCCGTGCTAGGCGGTGTAGACTGGAGCCCATGCTGGGTGGTGTGGACAGCAGCCCGTGCTAGGCGGTGTAGACTGGAGCCCATGCTGGACACTGAGTGGACGCAGCTTGTGCTGTACATTGTGTGAAGGGAGCCTATGCTGTACATTGTATGGACAGGAACCTATACTGGATATTGTGTGGACAGAAGCCTGTGCTGCACTGTTCTGGATATTGTGTGGATTAGAGCATGTGCTGCACTGTGCTGGACATTGTGTGGAGGGAGCCTATGCTGGACTGTGTGGACAGGAACCTGTGCTGGACATTGTGTGGACAGGAGCCTGTACTGGATATTGTGTGGACAGCAGCCTGCGTTGGACATGGTACAGACAGCAGTCTGTGCTTAACTGTGTGGTGGGAGCCTGTGCTGGACATTGTGTGGACTGGAGCCTGTGCTGCACTGTGTTTGACATTGCGTGGAGGGAGCCTATGCTGGACTGTGGTGACAGGAATTCCTGCTGGACATTGTGTGGACAGAAGCCTGTGCTGAACTGTGCTGTACACTGTGTGGACAGGAGCCTGTACTGGATTTTGCTGGACAAGAGCCTGTGTTGGATTGTGCCGGATACAGTGTCCAGGGAGCCTGTGCTGGACTGTGTAGACTGGAGAAATGACAGCTGGAATTCCTGGGGAAAGTGGAGACCCTGACAGGCTAATGGAGACTCCCCCCTGGTCTCAGTCTGGCTCACTGTAATTGTATGGGGTCACTGTGGGATGGGAATCAGTTTGATCAGGCAGTCTGCTTACCAACACACAGACAAACTGGGAGGGGGGGGGGTCTGTTACCAAGCCTCCCTTAAAAGCAATGGAAAAATGGAAATCCTGTAATTCTGTTTAGGCATATAAAATATCCTATTTGAATCTGCCCCCCTCCCTATAGCCCAAAGGCCTAGTGGTGTGTGTGTGGGGGGGGGGGGGGCCGCTCCCCGCCCTCATGATCACGCGGAGCTTTCAGAGTTTGCGGAAGAGTGTCAGCAGCGACTGTGGCTTCCCATTAGCATGAGGGCTGGGTCAGACAGAAGGTGAGGAGAGCTGAGGAGAGGACAGCAGATGGGAGGAGAGGGGGTGGAAAGGGGAGGAGAGCAGAGGAGAGGAAGGGAGAGGAGTGGAGAGGAAGGAGAAGCAGGGAAAGGAGGGAAGAGGAGGTGAGGAGAGCAGTAGAGAGGAAAGCAGTGGAGCTGGCTTGTTTACACATCTCCAGACCTCACCGCGAGGGGCCAAATGTCAGACATACGCTCCTGCTAAGCGCTCAGAGCCAGAGCTGGGAAGGAGCGCAGCTCGTTTTTCAGGCCTTAGCTTGATTAAGATGTTTTTTTCTATACCCCTTGGGAAAATGAAAAAAAAACTCCTTAAAGTACTAATAACGTGCTGGCTTCTTTGGGCCGGGCCTGAAACCCTTTCCCTTTGGAAATATTTGCTTTGGACGGTGGCCTGGCGTGGTCCATAACGCAGGCGATTATTAGAGGCGCTCGGAGAGGGCGCCGGGCGGCCCGCGGCAGACAGGGGAGCGACGCGTCCTGGGGTGGCTGGGGCAGCCGTGCCGGTGTGTCGCCCGGTGGGGGCGAAGTCCCAGAGCTACCGCCCGTCCTGGTGCTGACATCCTTGGGGTCGGCCCGGTGACAAACAACTGTGGTGCCCAGAATCGGTGTCATGCAGGGGGCCGTCACATGGAGACGCTGCGCTGTCCCCCCCACCCCGAACCTCCCCCCAGCTTGTCAGGCTCTTCCTGTCACAGACATGCCAGTGTTTCTGTGGGGGCTGAAAGAGCCCTGGTGTCCTGCCACGGGACGAGACAGGAATGATGAAAGCATGATGGGGCCAGACAGAGTGTGAGGGTGACATGGGGAGGCAGGGGTGTGTCTGTGTGTATCTGTGTGTGTCTGTGTGTCTGTGTGTGTGTGTGTCTGCGTGTGTGTGTGTGTGTGTGTCTGCGTGTGGGTCATGTACATATTAAGTTGTGTGTGTAATGTAGCAAAACCTACTTACTTTTTAGCATGTGGCGACATTTTGCTACCTCATTTTAAAAAATAAACCTGTGACTGCAATCAAAATCTAAAAATGCCAAAGACTTATATTTTGTTTGGTGACTGGGTTCGGTTAAAGTCGTCATGTTAGGATTAGAGTTTTCCCCATAAAAATGAATGGAGAGTCCCCACAAAGGTATAATTACAAACGTGTGTGTGTGTGTGTGAGATGAGTCTTGGAAAGGAAGCTTAATCCTCCCTCTGCTCCAGTTTGCACAAACAGGCAGAAAGTGAGCTGGTGTGGAAGCTTGCTAGAGTAAACAGCCGCTCTCTGGTGCCCAAGGCTCAGGAACTGGATGGAGTTTCCCATAGGAGCCCACTGCTGAGGGGCTGGGGGGGGGGGCACCTTTACTCACTGAACCACCCAACCCCCAGGCAGGGGACGGGATGTAGGCCAGGGCTCCATGACAAACACCGTCTCTCTCCCTGTGTTTCCCCAGACGTGGATGAGTGTTCGGAGGGGAATGGCGGCTGCCAGCAGATCTGCGTCAACATGATGGGCAGCTATGAGTGCCGTTGCCGGGATGGCTTCTTTCTGAGCGACAACCAGCATACTTGCATCCAGAGGCCCAAAGGTGAGCCCCCTGCTAGCCACAGAACCGGAACCATGACCCTCACTATGACTCTCACTGTGTCTTAACCCCTGACCGTGCGTCTAAATCACACATACCGCTGCTATATTAGCAGATATTATTGCTATTCTTCTATCCATCTCCTGGTCATGGTGTTGACCTGCAGCCTATCCCATAATCCTCAGGGTCACCCTCATTCATGCAGCCTCAAACAGGCTTCTGATTGGTGGTAATCAGAAACTCCTAGCCAGCCAGCAGCCCCACATTAAAGGCCCGGCTAATTCTCAGGTGCCCGTTGCACTAGACCCCACCCAGTGTATTATCCTCTCATAACTCTGGCCTCCCAGGGGGCTTTTCCACCATGCGCTCATACACTTACTGCCCCAATTTGCCGGATTAGCTTGGTTGTCTTGGCCAAATGGCTTAATGAGTTGGGAAGTCCTTCTGATTCACAACCAAAGCATCCTATTTCAGCCTCTCTCCCTGCCCTGAATTCACACACTGGATTTCTTTCAGTTGCAAGAAAAGAATGACTTCATTTTTTTAACTGGCTAATTGTCAGTGGATTAGGTACAGTTAACAGCTCCCCATTTGATGAGGCTGGCAGCCTCCTCCATTCTGTTTGAAGTATTGGCGTATTTTTATGCCTCTGTTGTGAGGCAAGATGTTGGGTGAGAGCAGACTGTGTTTCCACTGGGGGGCGCCGGTAGGAGGTTTGTTTTTCCTGGTGTGAACTCCCTCTGTGGTGTGACAGCATCTCAGCTCCCCGAAGGGCTCTGGGCCGGCGCCCGTGCTTCTCTTGCTGGATCGCCTAATGGTTCAAAGACCCCTGCCCTCTCTGAGCTGCAGACAGGCGTCCAGCTCACTGTCTGCCAGACAGCCAGATGGAGTATCGCTTGATAAATGTGAATCCTGCATATTTTGTGACAAAATGGGCTCACCGCTCACAGATTAAATTGCTTTGGCACCTCACCCTGCAGTGCTTTGCCCCAAGCTCCTCCCCCCACCTGCCCCCCATCGTTACCTCCAGCTGCTGGCTCTTGTTAGGCCCAGAACGTTCTGCAGGAGCCCACCCCGGGCGAGGGCTTCCCCGCTCCCCCAGCGCAATGTAACACTTCATTTATTTGCTGCTAATGTTTTTTTTTCCTGCTCTCTCCCAGTGGAAAAACTGGGGGCGACCGGACTTTTCGTTGCGCCTCTGGCCCCCTTCTCTCTGCGTGACCCTCACCCGGATGGGCCATGTCATGGGTGCCTGTGTGTGCAGGGGGATGGGGTGCTGGTGGGGGTGTCAGGTGGCCTGTTTTTACTGCCCGGTGTTTTACACACCCAGTGAGGAATGAGTCGATTTAATCAATGATGCTCTGGGCAGGGGCCTCGGGGGGCGGGGGGGCAGCGTACCTGTATCCAGAGGCCCAAAGGGTGAGCCACCCGCCATGTTCCACACAGTATCCATCTCCACGGCGTGCTCACTTGGCGTGCCCGGTGGCCGTCTTTAGTGGGCGTGCTTAGCAGGCGTGTTCCGTGGTTGTGGTGAGTAGGCATGCTCGGTGGCCATATTCAGTGGCCTTACTCAGTGGGTGTGTTCAGTATACATGTTCAGTGGTTGTGTTCAGTGGGTATGCACAATGGGTTTACTTAATAGACGTGCTCAGTAGGCATGCTCGCTGGCTGTGCTCAGTGGGTGTGCTCAGGCTCCTGCTTCTCCGGCATGTCCTGTCTCGTCCCCGCGTGCCGCCTGCATGTGCGGCCGGAGCGGAGGAGGAATGCCTGGCGTGTCAGAGGCCGCCATGCACACGCGTTCTCTGCCGTGTTTACCGGTGCTCAGCATGAATGTAGGTGCAAATTCGTCTGGGCTCATCAGCACAGTCATTCCCAGAATTCCCTTCTGACTCTCCTTCCTAATAAATCAGAGGAATTCCAGTCTGGAAGCAGAGCTGGGTGTGATGGACGCCGTCCAAACGGTAGCGTGGAGCGGCCCCGTCTCCCCAGGCCGGGGCAGGGGCTTCTGGGATGCCGCTGCCAAACCCCCCCCCCCACCTCCCCCAGAGCTCACTCTCCCTCTCTGTCGTTTTCATGCGCTGACATTTTTATCCTCCTGTTAAAAAGTTTTAGTGGCCCATTATCCATGGGGGAAGGAATGCTGCCCTAATTACCCAGAAGCCTTGTGTTTGGGGCATATCACCATAGCAACCAGCATAGAATGCACAGGGAACTGTGGCATGGCAGGGACGGGGGGCTCCGAGGGGGCGGGACAGCGGTTATCCCTTGGTCAAGTCCATTGCCCGCCCCCCCAACGCCTCGCAGGACGTAGAGCTAATTGGAGGGGGGGGGGTTGTGTTTCGGCAGATCATGCTCATCAGCTACCTGAGCTGTAGCCGTGATGGATGTGGCGTCAGCATGGAGGGCCTGTTTAACATACAGCTCGCTTTCGCAGCTAATTAAGGACGCGTGTTTGCTGCCAGGAACATCCCATGAGTAGCTCATTACCTCAGAGCATCGTTAAAGCACGGTGCTGTCTGCATGCCGGGGCCCTGTCGCTTTAAGCGTTGCCTAGGAGACGCATCGGTTCGCACATGCTCAGTAACAGTGCCTTTGATGTTGGCCTGTATTTTTAGGAACAAGGTGAGCTTTCAGGGTCGTTTTGCTCCACGCCGCAGTCGCCCTCCATTCACCCCACGCTCTTTGTGTCTGTTTTTGTAGCGTCTTGTGGTCTCCTCTGAACTCCTCATCTGAGTGTGTGGGGAACCAGCCTGGCGGCACTCTTGGCCAGTTCCGCCGAGCTCCCCGCTCAAGTTTAACCCCCAGCTGCCCTGGGTGCTGGATGGTACCCGGACCTGTGGTTCTGTATGCAGGCTGTAATGTATTCCACTGCATATTTTATTGTTATATTCAGAATAATAAAATGGACTGCAAAGTGCAGAGCCTGAGCTTGGGTTCTGCCCTGGTGGGGGGGCAAACGACGCCCTCTGCAGGGACGAGCTGTGAGGGTTTCCATCTCACAGGAAATGTAGCGGGAGAAACCACAGTATGTGGAAACATCTCTCCAAACCCCCCAGATCCAGAGCCGCCTCTCCGGTGGTTTTGCGCTAATAGGGTGTAGGCTCGGCGCCGCCCGGTGGCCAGAACCATGTCTGTCTGTGACGGTTTGCTTGCTGGCTGGAGGGCGGTGTTGACCCGGGCTGACGGGGGCGGTGGTGATTTCCACGTGGGTCATCGGCCAGGGCCAGTATCACCCGCCCCACCCTCACGGACATACGGTGTGTCCCGGATCGGCTCCCGAATCGGCTGGCCCTGTCAGCCTCGCTCAGACATGCTCCTGTTGTGCCGCCGAGTTCCCTGGGCATGATGGGACACGTTCAGCGCGGCTCGCCATCCGACTGCCAGCGGGGTGACTGTGTGTCTGTCGACAGGGATGGAGTGTGTCTGTGCTGGGGGGCCGTTGGCAAGGGCGGCGTCTCAGCAGGAATTCAGTGTTTGTCAAGAGGCAGGGGAACCAGAGCTGGTGACCGGGCCGAGGCTGGAGACTGCTGGAGTGTGTGTGTGTGTGTGCGTGTGTTTGTGCGTGTGTTTGTGTGTCTGTGTGTGTGTGTGTGCGTGGGTGTCTGTGTGTGGTCTAGATATACCTTACCAAATGTCCCCACAATGTGATAAATACCCACATTTAACTTTTTTTTAACCTTTTTAGACCATATGGGAAAACTGAATTTTCAAAAAATCTGTGACTGCAATCAAAACACTAAAAATGCAAAAACTCTTGTATTTTGTTTGGTTACTCATGGTTAAGGTTAGGGCTCGATAGGGGTTAAGGTTGTGATTGCTGGGATTAGGGTTTTGGCCATAGAAATGAATGGAGAGTCCCCACCAAGATATTGATACTTAATCTGTGTGTGTGTCCATGTCCCTAACTGTCTGTCCCCATGTCCCCCTCACTCCTGTCGCCCTCAGAAGGACTCAAGTGCATGGACCGGAACCACGGCTGTGCCCACATCTGCCGGGAGACGCCCAAGGGCAGCGTGGCCTGCGAGTGCCGGCCGGGCTTCCAGCTCACTAAGAACCAGAAGGACTGCAAGCGTGAGTGAGCCTGAGTGCAGTGAGCCTGAGTGCAGTGAGCCTGAACGCAGTGAGCCTGAATGCAGTGAGCCTGAGTGCAGTGAGTTGGGTCGCTCCGAACGGGGCCCATTTACAGGGCCAGCCAGACCGCGATCTTACTGCAGGTTCATCACATACATAAACCAGTACATTCTGCATTAATGATAGTGTCTGAAGGATGAAACTATCTCAGTAAACTGAACCTGTTTCCTACAACTACATAAAAAAGGTTTACTTTTATTTATTGTCGTTTCAAAATATGCAGATATACAGTGAAAGGAAATAGCGTTTTTCCGAGACTAAAAGCGCCTTTACACATAACTCACCACTGCTCTATGGCTGAGAGGTGGGGTTCGATCCCCCAACCCTGCAGGCCTTAGGCAACGCTCCTGCTTAATGGACCACCTCTTTAAAAAGACAGCCTTGGAAAATATCACGTTGGGTCTGGTTGGTTTGCAAAGCTGTAAATGAGAATTAAAACTTAAAGGACGTCATTTTTATTGTGAACAATGAGGTAATATTTTTGGTGGGGAAAACTGTGTGGTGATAAATGCCAAGAGGGTTTGTTCGTTTTATAAGGTCAGCGATCATAAGCGTTGGGTGAGAATCAGATCTGTCTGAAGGGGCAGCACAGAGATCTAAATTCTGTGGTACTGTGGAGTTTTCCTGAAGTGATATTCTCCTCCCTGCTGCACAGTCTCCCAGCTGGTCCTTATACTGCCTGATCTGCACATCATACATCCCACAATATTCACCCTCATCCTCATGAGTACAGTAGTGCTACACCCATCCAAGTTGTGATGAATTTTTTTGTATTGAAAATCATTACAAAAGCACAAATACAGGGGTCACTTCCTTGGACCCCTAATCTTGCAGGTCTAGACTTGTGCTGAAAGATGCCGTCTTTGATCCAGTCGGGTTTGCTTTGGTGACAGCAGAGTAGTTAGGGAGGTCTACTCCTGCATCGTCTGTCACCATGGCAACATTGACACATCCATAGCATATCGTGGCTTTTAATTCTTATAGGTGGAGCAACGACACACACAGGCAAACCTGATTTTAACGTCTCGGGATTTCTCAGATATGGGTGTAGAGGTGGATGGAAAGGGTTGAAGTCTACTGTACAAGCAAGGATAAACATTTTGGTGGTGTTCCTATCCCATAATGCTTCTTTTTCAAAAGCACCGTGTGAGAAGTTAAGTTATCCAAATGTTAAAGGTAATTGTTCAGTGTATTATATTTTTAAGCTATCTATGCAGGGGCTGGTTTGTTGTGTCTGGGCCTACACTGGAAAAAGTCTAAATAAGTCTAAATTATTCTAAATAGACTAAATAAATAGCTAGTAAGTTGAGTCAGAAGATGGTAGCTACCTAGTTTGTTAGCACGACATGCTGCTTCAGCATCTCCTAAATAAGGAACATGTTTATATAATATTTAGTGTAGTGACTGTTTGTGGTCAACAGGGGGCCCCACACAAATGATGGTGGCAAACACTGCTGTTGTGTCTATGTTGGCAGAACGCTATCAAGGTTTGGAATTAAAAATATCTTTCAGCTCAAAGATGAACTGAATTATTCTCCCAAAGAAAAGCATGCACCTTCAGTCTCACACTCTTCCTTCCTCTCCCGTCAGTCACATGTAACTACGGCAACGGCGGCTGCCAGCACACGTGCGAAGACACGGACCAGGGTCCCCGGTGTGGCTGCCACATGAAGTTTGTCCTGCACTCTGACGGCAAGACCTGCGTAGGTGAGTGAGGGGAGGTGGGGTTGGGAGGGGGGCAGGTGTGCTGTTTTCGGGGGGGGGGGTGATATACACAGTACCCCATAACTGTGTTTCAATCGGTTGTGTTTTCATTCCACTTTAATCATGTTCATGGGGTGAAACCCTGGTTCACACTAGCATAGATATTTTAGGATACCAGAATTAAGAGTCTGATGTCTGAACTGAGAACTCAGAGGGTATTCTGAGGCAAGCAGGGCAAAGCAAGACCATGCAGCAAAGTGCAGGGTCAATTAGATGCTCTGAGATGTATGTAAAAATGGCCCCTGGGTCCACCTTGCTCTGGTCCAGGTCTTCTGGCTTCTGCTGCTCTTCTCTGCTGTCTTTGCTTGGCTGCCCTGGCTGCTGTTGTGCTTTGCTGTGGCCCCTCATGTTGCACCCCTCTGTATTCTGTTACTCCCCTTTATAGCCATACAGGCCCCTGGCATCTCAAGTAATCAGAGAGGAATTTCTACACTCTGGGTGCAATCAATCAAGCAATCAATCAGCCAATCAGTCAGTCAGTCAGTCAGTCAGTCAGCCTATATACACATTTTTAAGAGGTATTAAGAGAACAGATAGCAACCATATTCGCTAGCATGGTAAGAGGATTGTGGGTAAAAGTTGTGATTGGCCCACTTTCGGCCCAGTTGTTCTGATGAGATCCAGCTGCGATCTTTGGCTCAGCTGCCAGCCTGTCCTTACTCAGGCATGCACACACACTGCGGGACAGCGGTGAATCCAAGTGCCTGCCTCCCACGCAGACCGCAGAGCCTGTCGCCTGTCGCTCTGTTACCAGGCCTTCCGCCCACCCCCCCTCCCCCCCGCGGCTGGGGTCTAACCACACCAGCTGAAGTAGCACGAATGGTGAATAAGACCACAATAAAACAAACAGACCCCCAAACAGCCTGATGGGAGAAAGACTGACATGGAAGGGGGAGGGTGCAATGATCAGAGATCAGTCTGTCCAGTGTCCATACAATATGACGTCCACCTGAGAACAACCTTATAATAATCTTAACCCCCACCCAGCCCTAACCTTAACCATAAGTTACCAAACAAAATACAAGACTTTTGGCATTTTTAGTTTTTTGATTGCAGTCACAAATTTTTATAAACAGGTATGGACATAACTGGTACGCAAGTACGCATTCACCTTTAAAAATGATATGTGCGACAATCGATTGTGGTAACAGTGTAAATGCGTACTTATTTTATGTGCATTTGCGCTGCTATAACAAGAAAATACCTTGCATTTTAACCTGTATACTGCAAATGAAGTAGAGTTAGCATATAAAGATTAAAATGCATTTTATTTTGTTTTCATATCAATCCAAATGCACATAAAATAAGTATGTATTTACATTGTTACCACAATCGATTGTCACACGTATTGCTTTTAAAGGTGAATGCGTACTTGCATACCAGTTATGTCCATCCCTGTTTATAAAACTGGGTTCCCCCTTGTGGGGACTGAGAAAGTGTCTCCCCAGCATCAAAATAACAGGTTTTATCACATTATGGGGACATTTAGGGGAGTGGGGGGTCTGCATGTGGCTGGGTGGCCCTGTGCCACAGTACGGGAGAGGTAGCCCTCGTTTCAGGGCAGTCTCCAGGCTCCCCAGAGATGCAGCCCCACAGATAAACTGTCGGTGACCTCGTTCCTGGTTTAGTCTGGTTTTAGGTGGTGGTCCCTGGTTTAGTCTGGTTTTAGGTGGTGGTCCCTGGTTTAGTCTGGTTTGAGATGGTGGTTCCTGGTTTAGTCTAGTTTTAGGTGGTGGTTCCCAGTTGAGTTTTATTTTAGGTGGTGTTCCCTGGTTTAATTACATGTGCGGTTTCATACCTTTTGCAAATGTTTCAGCCTTAATGTTTTTCAGACACCTAAAGCCAGACTGGGGTGACTGAAGCTTAGTTTACACAGGTGTAAGTCAAATGTAAAACACATGCAGTTTGCACTGGCATCAGACCTGTTCTCCATCTGAACATTGCTGTCTACATTTGGTGCTACATGCACAGTCATGCAGGCACATGCTGTAGGGTAACTACACCATCAGCACTCCCTATCAGACGCCCCCTCCCCACGCTCAGGGCACTGACCTGCTTGTTTGTACATTTCCTCATTATGAAACAAAACAATGTGGAAGCATTCAGAGCATCACACAGAGAGCAGGACTGCTCCGAACAATGACCAAAACACACACACCCACACACACACACGCACACACTCATGCACACACTCACAGACATCACAGACCCTCACATGCTCACCCACAGTCCACGTATTCATATGTTAAATTTATGGGGACTCTCCATTCATTTCTTTGGACATATTCCTATCCCCAGCTATGATAACCTTAACCCCTATCCAGCCCTAACCGTAACCCTAAGTAACCAAACAAAACACAAGACTTTTGGCATTTTTATTTCTTTGATCGCATTACATTGTCAGGTGGAGTGCCTCTGAGGCTAGGGAATGTGTGCTGGCAATCAGAAGGTTGTTGGTTCAAATCCTGTGAATGCCAGGAGCGATTGTACTCCGTTGGGCCCTTGAGCAAGGCCCTTAACCTGCAATTGCTTCATCCTGGGTTTGAAGTTAACCTACATCCAGCCCTGCAAGGAGGTCCTCCAACTTACAGGGAATATTTGGGAGCTGGTTGCAGGATTAGCACTCCAGCCACCGGAAAAAAAACTTACACTGGTCCATTCAGACTAGTGTGGTGCTGAGGTATCACCTACCCCACGGCTGCACTTGGGTTCTCATCCCTGAGGTGCTTTGTCGGGTGATGGGTGCGGCAACGTGCTGTATCAGTGCACGCTCCGTACCTCTCTTGATTACTTTCAGCGGTTTTTATAAAATTGAGGTTATACTTATGTATATGCAAAAATGTCCCCAGAAGGAAAAAAGTTACAGGTTTTTATAACATTGTGGGGAAATCTGGTCCCCATAATGTAATAATTACAAAAACTCACACACACAGACTGTCACAGACACATCCACACATGCACACAGAGTCACACACAGACTGTCAGGAGGCCAGCTATCCTGCTGAGATAATGTGTGTGTGTGTGTGTCTCAGGGCCAACGTGCCACTCCTCAGGTTATAGCTGTGTGCTCCAGAGTTCATTTCCACGGTGACCGGACAAAGGCATAGAAAGGGAACATTAGCTTATCTGTGTAAAGGTGAACCTGCCGTGAGATAGCAGAGAGTTTCATCCACCTGCAAACATGGTCATGTGATTCCTTGCAGCCTATGACCCCCCCACCTCACCACCTGCTGCTCAGATAGTCTGGGGGAAAATCCAGAACTTTCTGAGGAAAAGTCTGGCCTGAGCAGACAAAGGCCGAGGCCCTGCCCCCTCCACGTCACACCAGTGGCACGCGAATGTAGCCCTGTCCTCAGATAGGACTGTCACCGCACCCCCCCCCCCCCATGGGCCGCTCTCATCCACCCTCTCTGCTGACCCCGGACCCCTGAGCTCTGCTGCTTTGTGGCTGCGTGATGCACCGGATGTATCATTTGCCTTCATCTGCTTCCCCACCTGCCCTGACCCTCTGCTTTCTGGGACCAAGAGACATTGCCTGCGTGTGTGTGTGTGTGTGGTCCTGTGTTTTTGCACCTATGTACATTTGGCTGTGAGCATGTGCCTGTGTGTGTGTCCTGTGTGCTCACGTGTACTCGCGTGTGCCTATGTGTGTGTGCACACGTGTACTCTCGTGTGCCTGTGAGCATGTGCATGTCTTGTGTGCTCACGTGTACTCATATGTGCCTGTGTGCGTGTGCCTGTGTGCTCATATGTACTTGCGTGTGCCTCTGTGTGTGCCTGTGTGCTCACATATACTCTTCTGTGTCTATGTGCCTGGGTGTCAGTGCCTGTCTGCATTTGGCAATTATGTGTTTCTCTGTGAACATATGCCTGTGTGCTTTTGTGTGTGTGTGTGTGTGTGTGTGTGTGTGTGTGTGCATATGTGCATGCATGCCTGTGTACTCACGTGTATCATGCGCATGTGCTTCTATGTGTCCGGTTATGCGTGCTTGTGTGTGTGCTCACCCGCACATGTGCTTGTGTGTTGTCACATTTCTGCCCAAACCTACACATGTACAACACAGCTTACCCCTGCGGGATGCAGTGAATGTCATACAGCTGGAAAATAGGCATTAAATGCCCTTCGTGTGGCAGCGTGGTCCCTCTTGCCCTGCTCTGTGGGATGTCTTCAGGTGTCCTGTAGCTGTAGATGCTGCCTCCACCTGTGTCTCGGGGTCACTGTGAATTGTACGCACTAAAGTGTGTTTTTACACTGTGTGTGCGCAGGGGAAAGGACTGTGCAGCTGCTGGCCATGCCTCATCTCGTACCCAATGGTAAATATTTCTGCTCCTCTGGCTTGGGTGTATTCTTTAGCAGGGGTTGCCATGGTAACCCCTGGGATGCAGTGGCCTTTTCTTTCCAGCAGGGATCCTCTCTCTGACACCACCTCTCTACTCTTATAGTAAAATTATAGTGTGTGTGTGTGTGTGTGTGTGTGTGTGTGTGGGGGGGGGGGGGGTGTCGCTTGGGGTGTTTGGGGGGGGGTGTTTGGGTGTGTGTGTGTGAGTGGGTGTGCG
>JAODKC010000041.1:491203-504715 GCA_026777985.1 Mormyrops attenuatus | reverse complement strand
CCCCCCCCCCCTTTCTACCTCTCTGGGGGGGGGGGGGGGGGGGGGGGGGGGGGGCGGGGGGGGGGGGGCGGCCCCCCGCCACTTGGGGTTTTTCAGTGGAGGTGTTTCAGTGGGAATGTGTGACTGGGTGTGCATCAGTATTGGGTGTGTCAGTTTTGGTCTGACTCTGGGGGCGTGTCATGATGGGTGTGTCAGTAGGGATGGATTATTGGGGGTGTGCATCAGTGGTGGGTGTGTCAGTGGGGTATGTCAATAGAAGGGTGTTTTTATGGGTGTCTCAGTAGGGGGTGTGTGTTGGTGGGAGGTGTCATTAAGAGTGCGTTTTGGGTGTGTGTCAGTGGGGGTGTGTTAATGGGGGTGTATCAGTGGGGGCGTGTTTGTGGGGTGTGTCATTAGGACTGGGTTTTGGGGGTGTGTCAATGGGTGTGTGTGTCAGTGAGGGTATCAGTCGGGGGGTGTCAATGGTGGTGCATTATCCTCTTGATGTCTGACACCAGAGCCTTCAGCCTGTCCCCACGCTTATGAAACATGGAGTGTGTGTGTGTGTTTTTTTTTTTCAGATTCACGAGCAAGAGGCTTGAAAACACAGGAGCAGGAGCACTTTGGGGGCAGGTTTCCTTTTAGGGCGGGCTGCGCTGTCGCCGTTGTCCTAACCCGGTTTACGTGTGTGTGGCCGCTGCGAGTTGTGAGCTAATACCTCCACTCTGCTGGGCGTGAGGTGCGTCCCACGCACGGGAGCGAATCCCACAGGCCATCACCCCTGGCTCCGCCTCCACGTGACCTGTCTTAGCACAAGGTCGTCACGATTAAAACGTGCACTGAAGCAGGGATGACGTCAGACCCGGGCGGAGGGATCCGGTATAATGTGCACTGACATGCTAAACCTGCTTTTTAGAGCCCTCTTTACACTGTCTACATGCTTCATCCTTACACTCGCTGTGCGCTCTGTCTACTGATTCCGAAACACAAAAGCCTCTATGTATGGAAGCTGAGATCTGGTGGCTCGTCCGGCTTAGATCTCAGCCTTATAGTCCAAAGGCTACATTTCCTGCCAGTGGATATCGGCAAAACTCTTCCCATCAGCTTCTAGAACAGGGTTCCATAATTCCGGTCCTTGCGGGCCAGAATCCAATACAGTTTGCAGATTTCCCTGTTTAAACACACCTACTAAACCTGGTAATTAGCTGATTATGTTGTGTTGGATTCTGGCCCCACAAAGACCAGAATTGGGGAACCGTGTTCTAGAAAGTGCAGTGCTGCTTTCTGGCTGGGGTGGACATGCTGGTGGTCCCACCCAGCCCGCTGTTTTGGGGCTGCTGCCCCCTTCAGGCTGGCTGTGTTTCTTTGAAGCTGTAAATGACATGAAGAGCCCTGATGCCCATCTTGCCCTCAGTGCGGCGTCATTGTTGCAGGCGTGCTGTGAATGTGCTGCATCCCGCTGGGTGTCATTTGGACAAACTGTGTATGCTGCTCAGTCACCTGTGTCGGGGGGGTTGTCACAGTTTCAGCACAGGGGTGCCCGCATCCTGCCAGTGATAGACATGCACCTTGACTGGGTCGGGGGATTCAGATCCTGTTCAACCAAACAAATCATCAGGATCCCAAAGGAAGTCGGATTAGTGGTTGATAGGGAGATTGGAGGGACTGGACATTTTGGGAGGTTCCACTCTGTAATATCGGGGGGGGGTGAGGTGGAGATGAGGCCCACACGGCTCCCCCCGTGCCCACCTGTCAGCCCAAGCCCCCTCTGTCCTTGGCTCTGACCCGTGTCTAGATGAATGCTTTGAGACAGAGTCCCAGGGCTCCCTCAGGCAGCATGTCCTCCACGCTGTAGGGCTTCCGCAGGGTCCTTTGAGGTTCCTGGGGGACAAACTGGCTTTCCGGGTGGTTCTGCTGAAATATGGGGCCGTTTCACTCTTACAGAAAGTGGAACCAGCTATCGGTCACTCCACAGAAGGGGGGCAGACGGAGGGTATCATGTAACGGATGGAGTGAGAACGTGTGTGACATTCCTTATTAGCACGTTACCATGGCAGCACTGTGCCCATGCTGTCAGTGGTGGGGGGGGGGGGGCTGTCTGCACCACCTTCAAACTAAATGTACAGTGGTGCTCCTCTCTCTTCAGCTCTGTTTAAACATTGGTTTAAACAGCTTAACTAATACCACTTACCAGACAATAACAAAGCTTTGTGTGTGTGTGTGTCATCTCCCTGACTGTGCTGTATGTGTGTACCATCTCCCTGACTGTGCTGTACTGTGTACCATCTCCCTGACTGTACTGTGTGTGTGTACCATCTCCCTGACTGTACTGTGTGTGTGTACCATCTCCATGGCTGTGCTGTGTGTGTGTACCGTCTCCCTGAATGTGCTGTGTTCTATGTGTACTGTACTGTCTCCTTGACTTTTCTGTGTGTGTGTAGCGTCTCCCTGACTCTGCTGTGTGTGTGTACTGTCTCCCTGAATGTGCTGTGTGTGTACCCTCTGTCTGACTCTGCTGTATATGCTGTCTCCCTCAGTCTGCCTTTTCTTTCCACAGAAACCTGCGCGGTAAACAATGGCGGATGTGACAGTACATGTCATGATGCCACGACAGGGGTTCGCTGCAGCTGTCCTGTTGGCTTCATCCTGCAGCCCGATCGAAAGACCTGCAAAGGTGCCGTGCCTCCACCCTAAGAGCACCCATCCATCCATCTTCATCCCAGTCCTAAGGCCTTCTCCATTCATTTACTTTCTTATATTATAATATGAGTTATCCATCAATCCATCCATACATCCATCCATACATCCATCCATCCATCTTCACAGGGGGCCTAGAGCATCTCCCAGGCAGCACAAGGCTGGGGTACACCTGGGACAGGATGCCAGTCCATCACAGGGTATATGCAAATTTAGTCTTACACCTTGATTCGAGTTGCCAGTACATCTCCCTGCGTGTCTTTGGACCCCGGGAGGAAACCCATGCGACACGGCGCACATGCGCACTGCACAGGCACGGGGGAAGCACGTGAGATTGGAACGCTGGAGGTGTGGGGCTTGAGTGCTACTCACCCCCAAGCCTTTCTAGCAATCCCACCATTCCTAAATCATACTGCTTTGCAAACACCCCCCTTTTAAAATAACACAGATGTTTGTAGCCAAGTTGTTTTGGCTAACAGAAGGATGTCTTCATTCATTACCGCCATCGAGTCCAAGCCGTAAACAGCAAAAAGACAGAGGGCACAAACAGGAACATTGGCCGAGTCGGCCTGGCTTGGGGGAGGGGCGTGCCTGAGCTGGGGGGCCAGCTGGGGATGGGGATTAGCGCCCAGCATTTGGATAAACTGCCCTTTATTAGGAAACAGTTTTAGACAGGGCTGGCACGAGAAAACAGGCTCTGGCGTGGGCCGTCCAGCTCTGGGGGGGGGCTCTATTATTTCATTCTGCTTTTTATGTATTTATTTTAAACAGATGAGCTCTTCTGAGAGCCTGGGCTTGTTTGCAATGTCGTTTCCAGCTTAATGAAAGCCAGGAACACGTTTGCCGTCAGCGCCGCCAAATCAAAGCCGTGGCCCGGTGACGGATCGGCCGGCTGACGGGGGCGGCGGAGCAGAAACTCCCGGGGTGGTGAGGAAGCAGCCTCATGCCATCAGGCCAAGCCTTACATGCGTGGCACAGATGCACGCACGCTGTCTGCGGGCGGGCTCGTCCTCGTAGGTGGATGAAGGCTGTTCCGGATGTTTTTTTTCAGGGGTGCAGATATTTATTATTTCCTGTCAGCCCAAACGCTCCATGTATTGCCCATCCTGGCTTGAACTGCAGCTTCGAAAGACCCCCATCTTCAACTCCTACCCATGACTGTGTGTCTGGGCCCCTCTGCACAAGAGTTTGGCAGTGTCCCATAATGCAGTGCGACTCAGCCTCCTTTCTCCTGTTGTCCAAAATGCAGATATCGACGAGTGCCGGCTGAACAATGGAGGGTGTGACCATGTATGCCGCAACACAGTGGGCAGCTTCGAGTGCAGCTGCAAGAAGGGCTACAAGCTGCTGACCAATGAGAGGAGCTGCCAGGGTAAGCCTATCGCGGATTGACGTGTCTGCATCTCTACCCCCTATCACGCGAGCTGCAGGGTGATCCATTTGACCTTTGAGTCTTTGACCATGCTAAGGAGAGCCCAGCAGGGGTCTGGAGGGCTGGTCACCTTCCGCTGGGAATGAGAGGGGGAGGGCAGTGTACCCTGGCTCCAACAGAGTGTGGGGTGAATGTCTAATTTGTTCAGCTTTGCATAAGACAGCTTGTTCTGCTACTCCCATGACTGGTGACCACAAGCAGCACAGTGATTGGTGGCCACGAGCCACTTATCTGTTGGTCCCAGGTTAGATCCAAAGTTGCCATTTTAGGAGCTTTGGGCTCCACGTCTGTTAATAAGAAGTGTTTTAATAAAATCCCCCATTCCAGCACCCAAATCCCTGTGTTGACTATTGTTGGGTGGTGTCTCACAGGAAAAAGAAACCTTCTCATGTATGGAGGCAATTAATTAACCTCACAGTTGAGCTGGAAACCAGGGTCGCGGACTGGCCTGTCACCCTGTGTCCCTCTGGCTTTCAGTCATGCAAGCTAGGGCGCTGAGAAGCGGGAGATGCAGTGCTGCAGCTTCCTGTGTGTCTGTGTCTCTATGGTTACAGGGAGTCCAGCGATCAGGGTTGCTTGGTCAAATGAGGAGCGGTCCAGCCCATGGAAGTGCGCATGGGAGTCCCTGTGCTGCCCCGCCCCTCCCCATGTTTATCAGATCGAGCCTCTTCCTCTGAACAGTAGGGGAGGGACACCTAGATAAAGCTGCAGTTTTGTTTATTCGTCCTGTGTAAACAGCGGCCCCAGTCACCAGCGCCTGACTGTGACCCGGCTGAGGCCTCTGGGGAGGGTTATGAAAAGGAATGGGTTCGAGTGACGGTCCGGGTCGGTAGAAGGTGGCGACGTCTTATCGGGCACCATGCAGAGGAGCCTGATGAGATATACTGATGGTGTCATGAACACAAAGGCACCACTGTGGCCCCCAGGGGGCCCCCATGGCATCTTGCACGTACGGGGGTCCCCACCCGGCATACCTGCAGCACCCCAATGGCCAAACGCCCGCCTGTCTGTCGCTGGTCCCCCCTTCTGCATTGGCTTCAGCTGTCAGAATTCGACCAAAAGCTGGACTGCACTGATGCAGTCTTGCGACCTCAGTGCCGTATGAGCGCATCAAGCTGCGACCCCCCCCCCCCCCCCTGCGTACAGATGCAGAGATCTGGTGCAGTGAATAAGCGAACCAGTGACACTCACTACTATAAAGTGGAAGCTGGATTCGGGCATTGTGAGGGTCCTGCCCCCTGCTGGCTGCATCAGGTCACATCCAGGAACTTGCTTGTATATTTAACAGACACTTTTTTTATCCAAAGCGACATACATTTAAACCCAATGGTTCAATTCAATTCAGTTTATTTACATAGTGCACTTTCCCAACATAGCATTGTCTCAAAGCACTTTACATTTACTCTACCCAAAACCACCAGAGAGCCAGCAAGAGGCAACAGCGGTGAGCAAAAACTCCCTAGTAGGAAAAACCATGCAAATACAGGCATGAGGAATCCCTGCGCACCAGCTGGAGCACCGGCCTGAGCACCGGCCTGAGCACCGAGCATAGTCATGATCTTCAGGTCCACAAGTGCCCACAGGCACGATTCTTTTTTAGCGTTGACTTACAACCCTGTTTCCAAAAAAGTGGTGACTCTATGTAAAATGTAAATAAAAGCAGAATGCAATGATTTACAAATCATAAAAACCCATATTTAGTTGACAACAGAACAAAGACATAAACAAAGATCAAAGCCTCTGTGCAGTGAAGATGGGTTCACCATTCAGTGAAAGACTGCGTGGGCAAATAGTACAGCAATTTAAGAATAATATTCCTCAACATAATGTTGCAAATTTCATCATCTATGGTACATAATACTGTATCATGAAAAAATTCAGAGAATCCAGAGAAATCTCTCTACGCAAGGGACAAGGCTGAAAACCAATATCGGATAGTCATGATCTTCAGGTCCACAAGTGCCCACAGGCACGATTCTATAGTGGAAATCACTGCATGGGCTCAGGAACACATGCGTGATACAGTCCGTTGCTGTATCCACACATTCAGGATGAAACTCTACCATGCAATGAAGAAACCATATCTAAACATGATCCAGAAACACCGCTGACTTCTCTGGGCTCATTTAAGATGGACTGAGGCAAAATGGAAAACTGCCCTGTGGTCTGACGAATCAAAATCTCAAATTCTTTTTGAAAACAATGGATGCCACGTCCTCCGGGCTATCATGAAACAAAAAATTTGGCGCATCATGAAACGAAAATTTTGGAGCATTGTGAAATGAAAAATATGACAAAGGAGACCCCAACTGTTGAGCAGTTAAAATGCTATATCAGGCAACATTGGGACAACATTTCACTTTCAAAACTGCAGCAACTGGTCTCCTCAGTTCACAAACATTTGCAGAATGTCGTTAAAACAAGAGGTGATGCAACACAGAAGTAAACATGCCCCTGTCCCAACTTTTTTGAAATGTGTTGCTGGCATCAAGTTAAATTGAACATACATTTGTCAGAAAACAATAACATTTTATTGATATGTTGTCTTTGTTATATTTTCAGTTAGATATGGGTTTATATGATTTATAAATCACTGCATTCTGTTTTTATTTACATCTTACACAACGTCCCAACTTTTGTGGAAGCGGGGTTGTAAATGTCGGGAGTGAGTCTGAATCTCACTCCTTTGCTGGTAAACTATTCCAACATTAGGGCTCTGTAACAGGATGACAATCATTCCACCCTGGACACTGCCAGGTATCCCGCCCCTTGAGAGCGAAGCCGGACGAGGGTGGCTATATGGAACTGGTAAACTGCTAATTTACTCAGGTGCTAGACCATTCAGTGCTTTATACAGTGCTCACAGAAAGTCTTGGGATGCTTGCTTACTTCAGTAAAAATATTGCAAATGTATTGGTTTTATAACAAAAATCATTGCTTTCATAATTTCTTTAGAAAAATTCAAAACATTAGAAACAACCAGTAGTATTAAGCAAAACAATGATTTTCAAGTAGTAATAAACTTAATCCCACATTGTAGTTCTAAAAGGGCTGTTCTGAGCTAAAAAGTTAATTGACAAGCAGTCTCATTGGGTGCTTTTCAATTAGTAACACCTTTGCAATAATATAAAACGCCAAACATTAGTGTTTAGTATCCCTTAGGGAGCCAGTGACTACAATAGCAATCAATAGCAAAATGGGAAGAACAGATCTTAATGAGTTGGTCAAAAAGATGAAGACAATAAAAAGAAAATATCTGTGCGGAAGATATGTACAGATATGTTAAACATTGCTTGTCTATGGATTATTGTTGTGAAACTAATAAATTGGCAACATTTTTACAGAATTAAGCAAGTGTCCCAAGACTTTCTGTGAGCACTGTAGGTAAGCAGTAGCACCTAACTGGAAGCCAGTGGAGTGAGACCAGTAGAGGACGGATATGCGCGTGTTTTCTTGTTAGGACTCATGCTGCAGCATTCTGCCCCAACTGGAGTTTATTTATGCAGAGGCACACCCAACCAATAGGGTGTTGCAATCGTCCAGTGCAAAAGTTACAAAAGCGTGTACTAACTTCTCTGCATCCTGAAGAGAGAGCATTGTTCAAAATTTTGCAATAGTCCTCAGATGTAAGAAAGCTGTGTGTGAGCATCCAGAGACAAGGCTGAGTCAATAGTGACACCAAAGCTTTTAACCACTGTGCTTACTTTGAAAAGGCCATCAAGCTTTATACTATCAGCAACACCCTGGGCTGTCCTCGGGTCCAATAGTAAAACCATTATTCTGTCAGGATTAAACATAAGGGACCTACTGGCCACCCAGCTCCTAACTTCAGCCAAGCATCCCTCAGTCTTTGACAGCTGAGGCAACTCATCTCTTTCAACAAATATGTACAGCTTGGTGTGATCTGCATAACAATGGAAACTCACACTATGTTTCCTAATAATATCATTAAGGGGCAGCATTTTACAAGTTGAATAGTACCGGGCCCAGGACACAACCTTGTGGGACACCATACCTCACTCTGGTGGAATCAGAGGATTCATTGTTTATTGTTACAGTCAGTTATTTATGAGCGGAACCAGGACAGTGCCTGCCCTTTAACGCCAAGCAAAAATTCTAGCCTTACCAATAAAATGTCATGGTCAACAGTATCAAATGCTGCACTTAGATCCGGTGGAACCAACAGGGATATGCACCCATCATCAACAGCCATAAGCAAGTCATTCATGACCGTCACTAGTGCAGTTTCAGTGCTACGATTTGGTCTAAACACTTCATTAATGTTTTTTTTGCAAGAACAGAGAGCTGCTTTTTCTAAGATTATGAAAATAAATAGAAGGTTAGAAATAGGTTCTGAATCACTTGGCTGACCTTGGGATTTGAACCAGTGACCTTCTGTTCATTAGCACAGTATTCTAATCCACCCCTGGTTCAGCCCCCATTCCCTTTGAGGACTGTCTGACCACAAGGGCCATAAGGGACCTCATGTTGGTGTCTGAGCAGAAATATCTAGAAATAAGGAACGCTTGTTTTTGTTCCATCCAGCAAAACCTCAGACGTGAAGCGAAATAGCCCCCACGCTAAGCGCCGTGTGTCAAACGCGACCCCTCGGGCTTCCCCTCGCCAAGCACTAATTCATGTCTCACGAGCCCAGGAAAGCTCAACGAGGAGAAATAAAGATATTTCTGTCTCGCTAAATTGTGGAGTTCAGCTCATTTAAGAAATTATACATAAGAGGAAAAGGGAGCCACACGTTTAGGGTGTGATCTCTAATTACGGTGCGAATGTGAGCTTAGAAGTGATGTGGAGGTTGTTATTATTCACTTACTTAGATCCTGGATGACTTACTATGCTTGCAATTTTACTGTATGGGAAACGATTTGAGAAAAAAAACTCCTGATCTGGAAGTTTTGAAGAAAAAACATGAGCTAATGGATTTTTTTCATATACAACATCAAACACGCTGGTACTGCAGGGTGAACTGGAGTGTGGTGTCCACCGAGTAATAAGTGTGAACTGGGGCAGATAGACAATAAAATCCAGGGAGGATGAGGAGGACTGTTTCAGGAATGCAGATTGTGGCCTGGTAGTTAATAAAGAGCTCAGGATGCCGGAAGAACCGCGGGAAGAAATGAGATGTTAAGTGTAAACAGGAGCTGATCATCTTCTAAGGTGGGGAAAATATGGGTTTATTTAGCGAACCCATAAAAGGAACTTATACATTCATCCATCCATCCGTTCACCATTCTGCTTTTCCAGTACAGGGGCACACTTAGAAAATATTCCTGACCAAGTTTATATTGCATTGCTGAAGGAAAGGATAAAAAAAGACTAAAAAATGTGGTGTACATACTTCTCATAAAGGGAACAGAGAATATGTATGAATATTAGGTGAGAGAAGGATAGGAAATGAAAGAAATGTGTATTTATTGGTGTAGAGCAACCTTTTGACTGGAAGTATTGGTGGACTGACAATGGAGGTGAAAGATAGCAATCATCAGATGGGAACAGGAGAGCTGAAGGAAACGGTGTATTATAATCTGAAAGCGGAGCTCAAGATGGTGGGGATACATTCAGCAGAAGGTGTCTGAGGGATACTATCTCTGTAATTAAGTGATGAGAGAACCCAGGCTGAGACTGGAGCGAAAATGGATGGTGCTGGAAACAGAGCCTTGGGGAACCCTGGTAAAAAGAAAGAGCAGTATGAGTGTGCTCAAGAATACTCCCCAGTGCCGAGTGCTTTAGTGTGCATCATCCCTCTGTAGTAAGCAGCCAGAGGGCCTTTAAACATGGTCTTTTAACTGCACCTCAAGAACATCCTGTCTGCTGCTTCCAACTAGTGCGGGGGTGTGGGCCCACTGCAGTCGGGGAAGTGGGAAATGGGTCGTCTGATAAAAGGACACTATCAGGGATTTGTGTGTGTACGTGCAGCCAGGGCTTGGATCCACAGCCTTCGTAGGATAAGGTTAGGGTTAGTCATCACAGGATAAGGTTAAGGTTAGTCATCACAGGATAAGCTTAAGGTTAGTTATCATAAGATAAGGTTAGGGTTAGTCATCACAGGATAAGGTTAAGGTTAGTTATCATAAGATAAGGTTAGGGTTAGTCATCACAGGATAAGGTTAGGGTTAGTCATCACAGGATAAGATTAGGGGTAGTCATCAAAAGACAGTACCTCAGCCAAAAAAGGCAGTCCTATGTGAATTACTCATGAACACAAATTAATCTGCTGATGGAGGGAATATGCCCCCAGTACTTGATGACTATAAATAAATACAGAGGGTAATCATCCATAAGGAGATATTTAACATGATCATCTTCATGAAGCGGCACTTCTTAGCCCTGGCCCACATCACCTCGGTGGCTCTGCCAGCTCCTTCTGCGAAACCTATTGTCCGCCCACCATCGACCATAGATGGATTTACCTCGGAAAATAGAAACACCTCAAAGTGTAGCACTGGCTAGTATATTCATATTGTATTCATTTAAGGAGATTCACGAGATCAGGATTAAGATTCTGACTTGGGTGTGAACGTCATTTGCTTTTCTGGGTTTGTCTTGCTTTTTTCCACAGATATCGATGAGTGTTCCTTCGACCGAGCCTGCGATCATTCCTGTGTCAACTCCCCCGGGAGCTTCCAGTGCTTCTGCCACCGGGGCTACGTCCTGTACGGCCTGGCGCACTGCGGAGGTGAGCTGGCCTCCTACTACTCCGATTCAGCCTCAGCCTTTCTCACACTGGGCTGGCTGAGGTGAGGGTGGTACAGCTGAATGTGAGGAATAGGGACAGAGTCTCTCTGCCCAGCTGCATGAATTAGGGCAGTGTAACTTGTTGATGAGAGAGCTTCAGTGACTGAATGACGTTTATGATGCTGTTCCTGGGCCTGGGAATCCATGGGCTCTTTCCAGTGGACCTCAATGGTGCTTACTCCTTCCTTATGTTATCCTGACGGTCCATAATTCCATGGCACCAGCTGTCCTAAGTCACCACTTTTGAATTGTCTCTGTAAATCAAGTCATTTTGCTGCCATGTAGCCCAGTGCTTGGGGATGCCAGGGATGTGAGATCCTGCCGCCCAGCATCACTGACCTCATGGTCTGGTTGGAGTGGTGTATTGAGCAGTGAGCTCTCCTCTTTCTGCCCTAGTCCTTCCTGCCCTGGTCATTCTTGCCCTCAGCACTCCTGCCCAAGTCATCCCTGTCTTCGCCCCTCTTGCCCTCACATCCCACCTCCTCCCCGTCGCTGCCCCCTTCTGGCAGAGATTAATGAGCCTGCCCACAGAAGGAAGGCGCATGTCAGCGAGGCTTCAGACACACCACCCCGGGGCTCCTCGATGGAACCTCAGCTGAAAGACAGGGGGAGGGGGGCAGACTGTCTTCTGCGTGCCCCTGAGGGCAGCTTCTCATCTCTCAGCCTGTAAAAACACGCTTTCATAGGTGCAGAACTATGAAAGGTGCAGATCATCAGTCAGATTAATATGGCTTAAATGAGGAAAAGGCAGCACGCTGGCCCATCTGAGGCGTGTCGAGGGGCTTTGAGGAGGAATCTGGAAGGAGGTAGCGGACTGGCACCAGGTCAGGTGATTCAGGGCACCCTCAGCCCTGCTCTCATTAAGTTATTTTCTCTCTGGCTCCTGCTCTGTCCCATCTGGTTTGAGTGCGGTTATGCGGTTTGGTGCTGTGTTGAAAACCCATGTAATTTAGCCCATTCCCCGAGTCCCGCCCTCTGGCCCACGGGCGGCGTGGCCCAGCAGAGAGGAAGTGCGGCGTGGCCATATCGTGTGTCCCTGAGACCTCAAGCCCTCCATCAGCCCCAAATGCAAAAACACACATCCGTCTCGCCCGTGACGCTTCAGCCGATGGGGGTTACTTGACCTCCCTGGGAAACTCTGCAGCCCCCCCCCCCCCCCCATTTTCAGCTTTTAAATATTTACTTAAAGCCATGGTGTCCATCACATGCAGTATTATCTGCTGACCGGCTCATTCTGGACGTGTCCTGGTTGTGAGTGATCGGCGTACCATTCGGTGAGCCTCTGAATGAGTCTGGGGTCCCACTGGATGGAACAGATGGTCTCTGCTCTGCATTATCGGGCTGGCCGTGTGCTCCAGCCCCATGTGGCTGTCTGTCTGCTCAGGTGCATGCTGGGAGGTGTGGCAGGGGAGGGCTGTTCAGCTGCCGCTGGCACCGCGTGTTCTATCTTCACGCAGGTTTGCCTGGCATCTGATTTAATTAATTACGCCTCATGACAAGTAAATATGGCAGGAAATGTGGGACATTTCAGGTCATTTGGCTGTGTGGCACATGAAGGGGGTGCGACAAACCTTGTGTGTGTGTGTGTGTGTGTGTGTGTGTGTGTGTGTATGCAGATATCGACGAGTGCAGCATCAACCGTGGCGGCTGTAAGTTCGGCTGCATCAACACGCTGGGCAGCTATGAGTGTACCTGCCCCCTCGGATACAAGCTGCACTGGAACAGGAAGGACTGCGTCGGTATGTCAGCGACCCTTAGTGGCCAGAGTGGGCGTCCGCAGCCCATAGAGCCTGACGCTTCAGGCTTTTCGAGTGATTTACTGATGAGCGAATTGACTGCAGCAAACTGCATCTTGTAATGACTTTCATTACAGTCAGTGTTGCACGGGGCTGAGCCTGGCTGCTTGCGTATGTTTGCATGTGCGATTCAGAGCAGGTGAAGTGCGTGTCCAGCTTGGTGTCCTCCAAGGCGACTCTGACGTGCAGCAAAGCTGGAAAGAAGGAGAGCTGCTTCCTGACTTGCGCCTCCAAAGCTCACTACCTGGCAGGTGAGATGCACTGCCCCCCATCCGGTGCCGCCTCTTGGCAAGCACCGCATTGTCGTTCCACTCAAAGGCGCCCCCTCCTGGCACTCAGCTCCTGTTTGCGTTACAGAGTCCGACAGCAGCTACAGCGTGAGCTGTGGGATCCCTGCAGTCCGCGGCAAAGCCCCCGGCAAGCTCGATGGTGGCGGCAGCCCCACCTGTACCGGTACCGCTCCCGCCACGGCCACATGTTCACCGCGACGATGTGGGCCCATTCTTGGTGCCGTAAGGCCCGCTGGGTCACCGCTGGGTGTCACTTACAGATTTCACTCCTCAAGGTTCATACTTATCATGTAATGACGTCGTTTTTGACAAGGTGTATTTTATGATATGGCTCTTGGGGGTGAGTGGGGAGGTCTGCGCCCCAGAGGGCGATGTGACAGCGCATCAGCTGCCAGCTGGGTAGACTCACCAGAATGGTCTCATAGCTGAACATGTAGGAAATATTACTACTGGTCTTTATCAGAGGTGGAAAGTTCAGGCTCAGGCAGTAAAAATCCAGACCAAGATTTTGTTTCAACCAACCAGTTGAGTACTCTGTGACTGTGACTCTTTATACTCAACTGGTTGG
>JAODKC010000041.1:455219-483948 GCA_026777985.1 Mormyrops attenuatus | reverse complement strand
CCATAAGTGGAAATTAGCGGGAGAACATTTTAAAATGAATTTGAGGAAGCACTTCTTTACACAGCGTGTAGTTAGAGCATCGAATAGAGTCTTCCTGTTAGTGTAGCGCAAGCTAAAACCCTGGGTTCCTTTAAATCAGAGCTAGATTTTAACAGGCAACTTAAATGTTATCCCAAAAACCTGCATACACACTGTCTCTTGCAGAAGAGATCGCTCACCCCTGGTATAGCGTGACACCCCTCAGAAGTGGTAACTCAATCATGGCTTTGGGGGGCAGCCTGGAAGCCCACGGACCAATCTGTCACTGCCAGGGAGTAGCATGCCCGCCCCCCAAACATACGCCAAAGGGTGACCAGTCTACTGACAGATGCAGTTCATCTACACAGCAGTGCACATGCAGTAAAATGAGTCACCTTGTTATGGTAATTTCCCCAAACAGTTAAACTATTTACTTCTCCATCACACACAAATTAGGGTTGCAGCACCCAAGAGTCCATCAGAGAGCGGGGTCGTGATGACCAGCCCTGCCTCAACCCCACCACAGAGTAGTATAGTGATGGCTGGCTGTTACTGTTGCGGATGCTAAACAAACGGTAGCCACCTTAATATTGCACCGGAGATGCTTTCATTTTGACTGAACTGTTTTCAGCTCAGCCCATCTTTAACATATTTGTATAGGTTGTAGATGGCATTTCTTCAGAGCTTTCCTCATACTAGTCACACAAACAAGGCCCAGTGTAGGCAGGCAGATTATTCTTCACCACTCGCACAGAATTTGGTGCCATTAGATTGTACAACCCTGGGATTATGATACAAGACAACCCAATAATAGTGGACCTCAGCCATGACATCACATTAACAGGAAACCAAATTACAAGCCATCAGCCGCTGGCTATAGTTAGAATCTGCTGTAAGTGAACAGGGCAGTGCTCAAGACAGGAGCTGACGAAGACCCAATCAGACATGTGCGACCAAGAGGAAACCTCTGTGAACAATGGTCTGATTTTCTATGATCGTAAGAAAGAGTAGCAAAGGAAAGCCTCTCATCTTATGGTGTTTACAAGAATAATCATGCAGTGAATCTGCGCTAAACACTGTTAAATGTCTTCCAAACTGAGCTAAGGACAGAGTCTCTACTGTAGCACAAATCTGCACAGAACAGTAAATACTTTGGCCGTAACCAAACTGGGTAAGTTTACCCTCATCTTAACCATAAGTTTAAGTTATAATTCTACTATGAAAAGCCAGTTATGTTCCTATTCTGTGCATAAATGATTATCATATGGGCAGGTCCATGGTGACCACAAGGGACAGGCGTGAAGGAAGCTGCGAGGCCAGTGTGTTTTACACACACACACACACACACACACACACACACACACACACACACACAGAGTTTTCATATTTAAATACAGAAATATGCTGACATGCCCAAAGTATCAAAATACACATTAAAATGCAGAAATCCTATTCCATTAAAAAATTACACAAATACGTCAAGGATTTGGTTACTTTTGCATTTATTAGTTGAACAATTATGAAAAATAATTAAAAAACAAAGACGGGAAGCCCGGGATTATTTACAGTCGAGTTTCTGTACCGAGCCGAATCCCGGCGAGATTCTAAAGGTCTTCCAGCGTAAGACAGCTAACCAGGTACCGTGATATGTGCAGCCTGAAGAACACTTCTCTCCCCCATCCAACAAACGCGGCAAAAAAATAAACATCACATACATATACATATTTATATTTATAAAAGCAGAATCATTCAAGTATCAAAATACAGACGGCTAGAGATTATTTAACAGTCCATGATGGCTGTCCTGGGGTCCTCGTGGAGATTATGGATTAGTCTCAAGGTGCTACGTCTCACGATCAGGATGTGCAAATGCTGGAACGGAACCAGGACGTCGCCCCAGGCCCCGATGGGGGGGCACTAAAGCTGGACGGGGCAGACAGGGACTGCCGAGTTCCGACGGTGTGAGTTTTGGCACCAAGTGGAGATAAAATGTAAAGGGAGCATTGGTATGTTGGAGTGGTCTTACCACTGCTCTCCATGGGGTGAGGGGGGGCGCAGATTTTCACATCAGTTCACCTGAAGAGCAGCCTGGCCCAGTCCCAGCATGTTTACAGTTAAAACATCAATAAACTACTGCAATGGATTTAAGTTAAATTAAAAGAATTTTACCCTCATTTACAAGATGGAAACAAAAGCCTGACCCTCTGTAGTGTCATAAACAAAGGAAAAAAAGAAAAAAGACTGAAATGTACCGCTTTCCATGGCAGACAACCTGGGGAGAGGCTCCTTGAAGAACAGTAAGGACACAGTGCAGAGACTTCCTGAGGTCCTACACCGCAGAACGCTGCCAAGTTCAAGAACCGCCAATATATAAACATTAACACCAGGTCCTGAAGCTCACAGACCGGTCTGGACAGGGGACCTTAGTTTGGGGAGATGATGTTGATGTCACATGATTTCACCAGTCAGGTCAGAAAACAGAGAACAGAAAGAGCAGCGAGATCCTGCACACCCTACCTACTGAGCGACGTTGGCCAGAAACGGAGAAAGGTAAACATGATGGTTCACGTTGACAGAATCTGCCCAAAGTGGTCATGCTCTGAGAAGATGGTATGTGACCCTTGAGCCCCTCCTTTCTGGAGAAAAGCCCCCCCCCCCAGCCAAACAAAAAAACTGACCTAATGACCATGCTGTTAATAACCACCCTAAAATGACAGTTAAACTCAGCAGATAAAGGGTGCACCACAAAGACAGCTTTGACAAACAGTTAACATGCTAAAATCAGGTCTCCTGAGTCTACTAATTATTCCAGTCTAGCAGTGGTCGTCACACAAAAATCTGGGGGGGGGGGGGCGACATGTAAGGGTGGGGTGAATGCAGGGCTGGCCAGAGGACCAGCACACTTGGGACAGCTCCTCCGTGGATGGTCTTCAAGGTGTGTGCAAGCGGGGGCCCAGGGTGGGGCTAGAGAGGGCGTGGAGAGTGAAACTGAGTCACCTCTCACCCTGACCTCTCACTCACAGCTTGGTATCCGCCTGAACACAGGAGTCAGCTACACAGAGGAAGACACACATGCCAGGAAGTTAAACGTTACGCTTCCAAAACTTCCATTCACTCTGAGGAGGACTTAACACATACTAACATTCTTCAATACTCTCAATGTACTTTAACCTCTAATCTCTAACACAACCTGTTAAGATACGTTCTACCCAATACTCTCCAGACAGCAAACATGCACTCTACAACAATGCAAATGCCAGGATTTCCCTGGAGTACAGGAAGAATGGGGAGAAGATTAAGTGAATAAGAAATGGGGTGTGGGGTGGGTGTAGCAGAGCGCAGCTGAATGGAAGTGTACAGTGCAAACAGCTTTGGTCTGCAACGGCAAACATTTTAGCAGAAGATACTGCGTAACAGACAGGCACCTTCAAAACGTATCAAAAGGTCAAAAAAATTAGCATAGGCAGCAGTTCAGTTGGGTAGGACGAGAAAGTGAGCCGCAGACATGCAGGGCTTGACGTTTCCTCGGCAGCTGCTAATGATGGATTAGTGTCATTTCCAGGAGCCTCAGACTCTGCTGGTGGTCGAACCCGGCAGAATATGACCAATGACAACAAGCTTAAGGAAGGATTACCGTCTTCAAGATGCACAAGTTACCTTCTACTGATTTATTTTAATCAAATCACATAGATTTTACTGACACGTCTAATTCTAAATGCATTTCACCAAATACCACATGGTCTAACAGCAGAGTCATGGGTAACTTGAACATTAAAGTCTACTCTGTGCCATCAGGAAACCCAATGAACTAAACAGCAGTAGTCCACTGTGAACAGCTTCTAGATGACTAAATAGGTTACATTAGTTACTTGGTTTAACTAATCTATCCCATAAGCTCCCCTTCCATACTTCCACATTGAGACCCAACTGATGATGTCAAGCTTCTTTTGGCTTCTTTCCTAGGGCAGTTGGTCCATGGCTGCAGGCTCTCTTTTGACTGAATTTAACACTAGGGGGTTGTTATTGTTTGTTAAAACAGTCATTGTTTACCAGGTATATTTTGATATACAATACCATCCAAAAGTCTTGGCACACCTGCTTTTAATGTGTGTCTCCATTTTAGAGATGTTATTTATCAAAGTAAAAGGCCTTGAGGCAATTAAGTAATACATATCAAATATTGCAATGATCAAGAGAAATGTTCAACATCTCAAAATGCTCTCAAATTTTAGACTCTTCAAAATAGCCCCCCTTGGCTTCAATGACAGCACGGCACACTCTTGGCGTTTTTTTCAAACCAGCTTCCAGATGTAGCCACCTGGAATGTTTCTCCAACAGTCCTGAAGGAGTTTTGACAAGTTCTGGGCACAAGATAGCTCCCTTTATCTTATTCTTCAAACCAACTCATTCTAATCCAGCTCTATCGGGTTTATGTTGGGGGATTGTGGGGGCCAGGTGATTTGTTGCAGCACTCTCTCATTCCTTGTTCACAAGATACTACTTCATACTACATAACTTCGAGGTGCACCGAGGGTTATCATCTTGTGAAAACCAAAAGGATTTTTAGTTAGTGTGTCCAGACTTTTGACTGCTATTGTATGGTCAAATCCTACAGGACCAGCCTCCAAAATGACCAGAAGCTGACATTCGCTTCCTGAGAGCTTGTCAACGTCATGCTGAACGGAGCTGAAAACATTATGGATGTCAGTTAAATACACGTTTTTCACCATGGCTCAACAACTTTGTATCTTCATTACCAAATTGCTTTGGTTCTTCATTATATCCTGTAACCCTGTTGGATTAATTGACTTGCCAATTGAGCCATGATGCGGTTTAGTTCGACCATTCACCAGTCGATCTGTGACCCTGCTAGGTTCCACCATTTGCCAGTAGATCAGAGACCCTGTTTGGTTTGGCCATTCAGCAATCGATATTGTGATCCTGTTCAGTTTGGCCATTTGCAAGTCAATATGCAATCCTGTTCTGTTTGGCTATTTGCCAGAGCATCCACAACCCCATTGGCATGGCCATTTGCCAGTATAACCATGACCCTGTTCAGTTCTGCCATTTGATCTGTCTCTGCTGGGTTTTGTCATTTTCCAGTTAATCTGTGGACCCTGTTGGGTTCTGCCATTTGCCTGTATATCCGTGACCCAGTTTGATTCCACCATTTGCCAGTATACACTGCCGTTCAAAAGCTTGGGGTCACTTAGACATTTCCTTACAAGTTTTTTTGTCCATTACAGTAACATCAGATTGATCAGAAATACTGTGTAGACATTTTTAATGTTATAAATGACTATCCTAGCTGGAAACTGCTGTATTTTAATGGAATATCTACATAGGTGTACAGAAGCCCATTAGCAACAATTAGTCCTGTGTTCCAGTGGAATGTTGTGTTTGCTAATGCAACTTCATCATTTTAAAAGGTTAACTGATCATTTTTGCAATAATGTTAGCACAGATGAAAATTGTTGTGCTGATTAAAGAAGCAATAAAATTTGCCGCCTTTGGACTAGTTGAGTATCTGAAGCACTGGCAATCGTGGGTTCAATTACAAGCTCAAAATGGTCAGAAACAAAGAATCTTGTGAAACTCGTCAGGCTATTCTTGTTCTGAGAAATGAAGGCTATTCCATGCGAGTAATTGCCGGGAAATTGAAGATCTCATACAATGCTGTGCACTACTGCCTTCACAGAGCGGCACAAACTGGCTTTAACCACAATAGATGAGAGGGAGGCCACAGTGCAGAACTGAGCGAGAGGATAAATATATTAGAGTGTGTAGTTTGAGAAACAGACATCTCAGGGGTCTTCAACTGGCAGCTTCATTAAATAGTAAAAGACCAATCTCAATGTCAACAGTGAAGAGGCAACTCTGGGATGCTGGCCTTCTAGGCAGAATTTCAAAGAAAAAGCCATACCTCAGAATGGCCAATAAAAATTAAAGACTGAGATGGGCAAATGAACAGACACCGGACAGAGGAAGATTGGAAAAAAGTGCTATGGATTAATTTGAGGTCTTTGGATCACAAAGAAGGACATTTTTGAAATACGGATCAAATGAAAAGATGCTGGAGGAGTACTTGACGACATCTGACAACCATAGTGGAGGCAATGTGATGGTCTGGGGCTGCTTTGGTGATGGTAACGTGGGAGATTTGTACAGGGTAAAAGGGATCGTGAAGAAAGAAGGCTATCGCCCCATTTGGCAACGCCATGCTATACCCTGTGGACAGTGCTTAATTGGAGTCACTTTCATCCTACAACAGGACAATGACCCAAACACAGATCCAAACTATGCAAGGACTATTTAGGGAAGAAGCAGTTAGCTGGTGTTCTGTGTATGGAGCAGCCAGCACAATCACCGGATCTCTGTTCTATAGAGCTGTTATGGGAGCAGCTTGACTGAATGGTACGTGCGAAGTGCCCATCAAGCCAATCCAACTTGTGGGAGATGCTTCAGGAAGCCTGGGGTGAAAACTCATCAGATTAACTCAACAATTTCACATCAAGAATTCCCAGGGTCTACAAGGCTATAATGGCTGCAAATGGAGGACTCTTCGACGAAAGCTTGAAGAACCCATTTATTATTTTATGTTTCAAAAATTATTATTTCTAACTTTGTCAATGATGATTTTCTGTTTCTTTAGCTGTATTTCCTATTCAAACTCATTTCATGTATGTTTTCATAGAAAACAAGGAAATTTCTAAGTGACCCCAAACTTTTTAAAGGTAGTGCATCTGTGACCTTCTTCAGTTCTCATTGTGACCCTGGCCAGTCGATCTATAGCCCTGTTGGGTTCCGCCATTTGCCAATAGATCTGTGATCCTGTTTGGTTTAGTCATTTGTCAGTCGAAATGTGACCCTGATGGGTTTTGCCATTAGCAAGTGTTTTTGTGACCCTGTTTAGGGTTCTGAAATTTTCAAATTGATCCATGATCCTGCTCGGTTCCACCATTCACCAGTTGATCTGTGAATCTTTTGGGTTCCACCATTTGATCTATGGCCCTGTTGGGTTCCGCCATTTGCCAATAGATCTGTGATTCTATTTGGTTTAGTCATCTGCCAGTTGAAATGTGACCCTGATGGCTTTTGCCATTAGGAAGTATTTCTGTGACCCTGTTTAGGTTCTGAAATTGGCCAGCAGATCCACGATCCTGTCAGTTCCACCATTCACCTGTCGATCTGTGACCCTTTCGGGTTCCGCCATTTGCCAGTAGATCTGTGGCCCTCCTTGATATGTCCATTTGGCAGTTGATCTGTGACTTTGTTGGTTTCTGCCACTTGTAAGTAGACAGATGATTCTGTTCGGTTCCGCCATTAGTCAGTCTGTGACCCAATTGGGTTCTACCATTTTCCAGTTTATCTGTGACCCTTTTGGGTTTGTCCTTTTTCCAGTTAATGGGTGACCCTGTTTGGTTTGGCTATTCACCAGTCAAACCCGTGATCCCGTTGAATATGTTCATTCACCAGACGGTCCTGCTGAATCTGACCATTCACCAGTTAATCGCATGATTCTCTTCATTTTGAACAGTCACCCAACATCGTACTCACAGTACTTAGGCTCTAACCATGCTACACCATTAATTCACAAGAAACGAATTCACAGTGGTAAATATCGCCTCCCTCAGGCGAATGAGCTACACAGCAGAAGGAAGCTTTACCCCTGACTAAGAGCCTCAGATCAGGTGTATGTGTACAGTACAAATCACTTCCCTTTGTTCCTAGGAAAAACTGGGCAGCCCACTGCTTTAATATGCATAGAATGATGGAGGCGGGGGAGGGAAGAATCTGACAGCTTAAAAGCTGCTCCAAGTGGGGACTCAGTCTGAAAAATTATCTATATCTGAGATCTAAAAATTAATCTGAAAAATGGGTTTTATTTTGCCGAGTCATGTTTTTTTATGCCGTTTCTCCCACCTCCCAGCTCAGGTTTGAGTTAAGCGGAGCGCCTCACAGTGGTCTACGCCTGGTGCAACAGGAAAAACACCAGAGGAAAAATAAGACAGGATCGCTGAAAAGGAGACGAAGGAAAACCAAAGGGGGGCAGCGTGTGAAGGAAGGTGCCTCCGCGTGACACGCTTGACAGCTGCTAGAAATGATGCACACTTCATTTTAAAAATGTGCCAAGTGTGACCTTTGGGGATTTATGCATGAAGTCAGCATGGTGACCATTCACGTGCAGGGAGCAGAGTGCTCCATCATGGCAGTGATCGGACTTGCAGGCTGGGGGAGGGGCAGCAGGGGCAAATTGGTGGGGCAACACCTTCTGTAGCATCAGCGGCAGCAAGGGGGGACTGATCAGAGCGAAGGTGAGATGATGGGGGAAAAGTGGAGGAGCATCGCTCTGAGAGGAAGGGGCGTGGCCAGAGGCAGGCACACAGATTGGGGGTGGGGCCAGCCCAGAGGGAGTCACAGTGAGAAGGCACGAAGCAGAGAAGAGGGCGGGGTCTAGGGCTGGGGGCAGGGAGCCAGCTCAGAATATGGTGGTCTCATACTTTGTACTGATGCTGTGTTTGGAGTCCTTTGGGTCCACCAGCCACGTGGCACTTCCCTGGGACTGTGTGTCCACCTCCAGCTCAGCAGAATCTGTCTGCAGGGGAGACAGCGGGACGCAGATCAGCAGCTGTCACCTGGACATAAGGAATCTATCCTCACAAAGGCTATTGGTTGCAGTCACACTGGCTGGTTTATTGGGGTGAGGGACCCTCAGCGTCACTCATACCCTGAATGTGCCATAAAGGCGCAGAACAGCTGATCAACAGACTTAACCCTCACAGACAGGCCAGATGAGGACATGATAGGAGCCTTTATCTGAGTTGGGTACAAGGACTGACCGATATACCAGGAAGTACCCTTTGCACAGATTGAATAACCTGGAAAACTCCACTAATAGTAAAAGCAGCCTCATGTTAAATCATGCTAGAGGGACTGTGTCTCCCAACAGGATAGGGAAGGACTGAGATGAAGCCTGTGGTTTGGGAAACAGACAGATCTGTACTGACCAGCTGTAGACGATGCAAGAGAAATGGTGGGAGATGACGACTATTAAATGTCTCAATAGTGTGTACTTAAAGGCAATTTCATTTAAAAAGGAATTTGAAATGACATGTTTCAACAGGATACACTGAATTTCTGCAAGTGTATCATGTTAATCCACTGTGATTGATTTTCTGTACCCGTTCCCTCTAGAGATGCACCAATCGACCGGTCAGGGACCAGAATTGGACGATTTTCAGCATGCTCGGCTTGGACCAGACTTGGACTGGCCGGTCAGTGTCATGTATTTCCGATACAGAACAGGGGTGAGTTTCCCGAAGCCTTCTTAATGCTACGTCACCTGTAAATTCTGTGTTAAAAGATAGAACTAACGAACGACGTAGCATTAAGAAGGCTTTGGGAAACTCACCCCTGGTGCGTTTTATGCATGCGCCATACGTCATACACTCAGCGGTGCAGGCAATGGCCTCACAGCTATGTGCACGCTCACAGCCACACGCTCACAAGACACCACAAAACTTGCAATTTATAATACATGTAAAGCCAAAGTAAACAGTGGGGGAACCACCATGAAAACATGATGAAACATTGGAGGTAATCTTTAAACTGGTTATTAAACATATACTAGATAATAAAAAAAAAAAAATTGCAAAGCTAGTTAAGGTTTTTTCCTATGAGAAAGTAAAACGTTTTAGCGAAACTTTAACCCCCTGCGCTATGATGTCCATACAGTATGATGGTATGAAAAAGCCTGATCTTAATCTAGCTTAATAGCAATGTAAGAAATGTATGTGCATAACATGCAATTTTGGTATTAATAATATTACCCCACAACTATTATTATTTGGAAGAGTATAGTACACTTCAGTTTAATTTGGAGGCTTGTAACCTACAGACTTTGTTTCAATTTTAAAGTGAGTAAAAAAAGAGAAGAAGGTCAATGTTGTGTTATCTGGTGAATTTAAACATACCAGAAAATAAACAACTGACATTTGTTTTGTTATTTAAATCTGTTGCACCTGTTCTTATAATTAGAATTTCGTGATTAATTGTCATTGTTGACACACCACAGCACACAGTGCACAACAACAAAATGTGTCCTCTGCATTTAACCCGTATGTGACAAAGTGACATAGCAGGAGGCAGGTAATTCAGTGCCCGGGGAGCAGTGCATGGGGGCGGTACCTTGCTCAGGACACCTCAGTGGTGCCTTGCTGGTCGGGGATTCGAACCTGCAATCTTTCGATTACAAGTGCATGTCCCTAACCATTAAGCCACCACTGCCCACTTATTTGGTAAAGTAAAATATGTCAGATAAAGTTGTGTGTACAGCAACTCATTTTCATTTAACTGTTATTTGTACCTCTTTCCAGTCACAGAGCACTTTATTTTGAAACTTAAGTGTGAGAAGATCCTGTAACTTACTGCAAAGTTTAACAAACTGTTTTATTGTGAAAATTTTGCATTGAAGAAAAGTTGATGAATTTTGTTTGTATATGCTGGCAATTATAGTTCTTAGAAAAAAAATCGGAATTGGCAGGTCAGTCTTGCAAAAAATTGGAATCGGTCAAGAAAATTGCAATCGGTGCATTTCTAGTTTTTCCCAAAGGAGAGCTAAATTATTGAAATTATACAGTGAGATATGGCAACATTCCCCTCTACAGGAACGACGGCGTGCTGAAGTTGAAGGTACAGAAAGTCTTGGCTTAGCACTGCTGTCTGAAACTCTGTATCTCCACACGCTCTGCTCCAGTGAGGCTGAATTTAACAGCAACATTTTGACTTCACAGTCCTCAGAAAACAAGGTTAAAATGTCAAGCGTAAGCGCAGACCGACACCACACAAACCTAAGCGTAAACACTGAGGTTAAAACTCGTTTAAAACACTCAGAGGCAAATATCTGTTTACACGAAACACTTCATGCGACAGAGACCCCTTGGTGAATAGGCGAAGATGAAGGTCACCCCTATTTAAGGGCTTAGCTGAGCCTTAGCAGAGACAGACCTGTCCTGGGGTCACCAGGTTCTGCATCACCCCAGGAACCGACCTCTCTTAGGGACCGTGGTGCTTAGCGGTAGGAGCAGGATTCAGATTTACTGTCACACTAGTGCAGCTTTTAACTTAGCAAACTGAAAGGCCCGATGGGTTTATAGGTGTGGGCAGGCTCACTCCTCTGCTATGTGCAGGGCAATGCTCGCTCACCCCAGACTTCCTCATGCTGCCTCGAGGTTTGGGTACTGGCCGGCTGGACTTGGTCTCGTTGATCTCTGACGCTTGCTGCTGCTTGTTCCTCTGGGCCTGGAGAGCGAGCTGATAGGCCACCTCAAATGCCTGTCCCAGCGTCAGAATGATCTCATAGGTCAGGTTCTTAAAGGGAGGAGGGGAGTAGAAGAAAAAGAGTTAACACCAGGAAAGAGGAAAGGTCTGAAAAACAGCTGTAAAAGCCATAAAAAAGTGACATAACAGCACCGTGTCTGTATATCACAATATATATAAATTGCATGAACTCACGACAGATATGAATTCTATATTTAGAAAGCACACAATCCATAATGTGAGATCCCACAGAAGGTGTGCAGTCAGACAGTCTACCTGACTGCCTTATCACAGGCAGAGACATGCTGAATGGTCATACGGGTTGAGCTTGGCCATTGGATATCCTGTATATTACTCAAGGAGCGTGCAGCTATACCCACAAACACATCCAAACCAGCTTCGCCATTCTGGGGGAGCTCAGAGACTGGATTTAGGGTGAGGTCCCGATCTTTACTACTGCATCTCAACAAGCTCACTTGGGCTAGCAGCCCGTGCTGCGATCAAACCCGAGCGTGTGTCCCCTGAAGCCTCACCACGTCCATGGTGCTGAAGACATGGCAGTAATGGTGACTGGTCTGCAGGTCCTTGGTGATGTAAGCAAAGGTGCAGAGGTCTTCCGGGTCCTGGGCCGCACAGGAGATGTTTCTGATTTCATGCTCAGCGATGACGTTCTGGGGGGGGGGGGACAGAGGGGTAAACAGGCTGGATCTGTCAGTTGCCCTGTTTACACTTGGTTTTAAAATTAGTCTTGGGCGACCGGATCGCAAATGGACAACGCTAAATACAAGTGTAAACGACCTCCAAGATGCATTGTGATCCATTTACTGAAACCACTTGCTGAGGTAATCTGGGATGCATTTCATCACACAGGCCTATCTTTTTTTGTGTAAACACTAATGTGTCCCTGACAAAGATGTTTCAGGAACTGTGCGTAGCGCAGTAATGAAATCTGAACACGCGGTTAGTTGGACGTGTAGGTGAAGCATGACAGACACAGGTGTAAATGGCGATGTGTCTCGGCTCTCTACTTGTGATCCGATTGCCCAAGAGGTGCTTAAAAACCCAGTGTATACAGGATCCTTTGTTACTGAGAGCCCATCATAAACAACCATGAGAAGATACCATAAAATCCTACATTCATAAAATCACAAGGCAGGCAGGCCAGGAGTACGTGCGGGTGATATGGCAAAAATATCACGATTATTTTTTCCAGACAGGATCATGGTCCATGATCTTACCACAATTGTTTTTCCTGTTGCTTTTTAAGACCGTTTTGCTAGTTACTGAACAGAACAACCCAAGCATATTAACATCATTAACATTATTACATATTATTAACATAAATTATTTTAAAGATGTAGACCTATTAGGTAACAAACCCCTCTGCCCCCGCGCGTAACATACCTTGTTGGCTGCATCAATGAACTTGACACCTTTGTATGTGATGGACAGGATGATGGTGGGGACCTTCCTCATTTGCTCGGTGGACCTCTGAGGGGTAAGAAAGCATAATCAATTTCACAACCAGACAATCGGTGGGTAACCAACAGTATAGAACAGCAGAGGCTGCTGAAACATGAACTAGCCGTATACATGACCCGCAGCATACATGAACTAACCGTAATTAGTCAACTTACACAAATGTAGTAAAGATCTGCCTGGGATACCATATTGGACCAGACAATGGAGCAGATTTTAGCCAGGGGAGTGATGGATATCATAGTTTTACCCAGAACAGGGACAACTGGCCATTTTCCCCACTGAGCATCCAGAGGACAGGTAGGGACAGGGCCCATAACATACCCTCATTTTCGCACAGGCGTCCTGGGTAGACTCGGTACCTCGCAGGTTCTTGATGAGCATGGATCCCAGGTACTGAAAGAGAGGCAGCCCATGCAGGTTCAAGACACAGCTAGCCATTCTCCAGCTAATGGCAACCATCCTGTGGTTATGGCTGACTGCTCCCCGGCTAACAGCAGCCCTCACGTGGGCATGGCTAACTGCTCACTAGCTAATGATGGCCCTAACCTGCAAATGGCTAAACCATGCCCCGGCTAACGGCTGCCCTTACGCTGGCTTCATAGCCACATGACTCGAAGATGAGCTTCTCCGGTTGATGGTGCCAGTTTTGGACCGGTGTGTATGGTGCTGCGAGGCTGGGTGGTCTCAAGGTCAGACGAGGCTCCTGCTGCCGGTCCCCAGCTCGGTCCTGCAGGACAAAGATGGTTCTGGAGGCTGTTGTCATTGAAATGGACAAGCGTCAGTCAGCAAAACCAAGCAGGAGACTCACATGGGGGCGGGGCCGCTCGCTGCAGGAATGGTGGGGAGCCTCATAGTCAGGGTCAGGCCCCCTCCTCCTGCCAAAATCCCCCTGGGATAGGAGAGGGTCTGTGGAGTGTCCTGTGTAGGAGTCCAGGTGACTGAGCGTAGCGGGTGTCTGTGAGGCCAAGTCCTGACACTGAAGAGCAGAAACAGAACACAGCTTTGACACACCTCCAGAGCACCATGTAGCACACTCGAGAACGCAGTACCACACAGAGAGGACCTTGTTGCATACCTGAGAGCCCTGCAGCACACTTAAGAACCCCATAGCATACCTGAGAATCCTGCAGAATAACTGAGGACCCTGCAGCACACCCAAGAACCTTGCAACACACTCAGGAACCCTGCAGCACAACCAAGGACCCCACAGCACAACTTGAGGACCCCGTAACATTCCTGAAGTCCTTGTAACACACCTGAGGACATTGTAGCACACTCAACCACCACGTGGCATACCTGAGGACCATGCAGCACACTTGAGAATCCTCCAACATAACCCAAGGACCTTGTACGACACTCAAGGACCCTGTGGCCTACCTGAGGACCCCGTGGCATACCCATTAGCCCTGCAGCACACTTGAGGGCCCCATTGCACACTTGAGGACCCCATAGCACACTCGAGTACCCTGTGGCATATCCAAGACCCCGCAGCACACTCAAGCACCCTGTGACATACCTGAGGACTCTGTGCCATACTTGAGCACCCTGTGGTACACCCGAGAACCCAGTAGCACACTAAAGGACACCCATAACATACACTTTGTTCCACACTTGACAGCCCTGTGGTGCAATTTTGAGGCAATAATTTAAACCCGACGTCCCATAGCTTCTTAATCAATCTGCTACTAGCGTTTATGAAAATTCCTATGTGGAATTGTCTCGCGATACACAGACGGTAAACACACACCCTTATCTGCGACAAACGGGGGGGCTTCACGGGTGGTTCTTCATAGGGTCGCTCTGCCAGAGAGGCGATAATCCGTTTCCGGTGCCCGAGCAGTGTGATCTTCAGCACCTGGAAAGGTTGGAAAAGATATGAGTGTTTACACACCACTAAGGTAGGGGTATGAAAATGGTTTATAAGAGTCAGCAGACCCCAGAAGAGTTTTAAGTATGCCGAGGACGGAGCCTCTTACGTTGACAATCTCCAGTTCCCAAAGATTCCTGACACAGTCCAGGGAGCGATATCCACTGGATAAGAAGTTGGGCAAATACTCCTGCAGGCCCAGAGCATCCAGCCAGGAGGAGAGCGAAGTGCTGCCATCACAACCGAGAGCTTTCACCTGTAGGGGGAGACAGAGGGTCAGAGAGACCAGCAGCAGCCCACAGGAGGCGAAATCAGCAATCGTGAACTTATCAAACTAAGATAACCACGGAAGCACGGGTACTGTCAGCAGCTCCAGGTTCTGTATAGGCTTCCGCTACAGTTCCGGTACCTTGGGCAGTGATCGGGCCGCCTGCAGGATCTTCCGTCGATGCCCTGGGTCTGTGACGCCAATTTCCCGGAGATCCTGCTCCTCCATCACATTGCTGCCCTGTGGGGCAAATGCACCAAGCGGGAAGGTGGAGTTAGGGGTTTGTCGCACACCCATACCCATCTCCGGCCAGCAGAGAGGCTGCCCAAGGTGTGCCCTCCCAAACACCACCTGGATGCTTCCACGACTCCATGCCACACCTAACACCTCCCCTAGTGCCCAATGAGCCATCTGGTCATTCTCCACCCCCTCAAGCTTTCCACAACAGGCAATTTCAGTGATTTCACTACAGAGAGCAGACCCCCCCCCTCCATACCTCCACCTCCTGGGCAACCCCCCTCTGGATGAATATTGCCATTCACACACATGAATGGGACTGCAGAGGCAGGCAATTTTTGTGAAAAGGTGGGGGGGGGGCATGGAGGGGAGGCAACAAACTGCTTCTGAAAAAACGGAGATGGCTGATTACAGGACCCCAGCCGGGCGAAAGCGAAAGAAACAGGACAGGCTGTCAGCAACACCCAGAGGACCCAATGAAGGTGGTGGGGGCCATGGAAAGCTACTCCACTGATACACTGGGGGACCAGCATCAACAAGCAGCACAGACACACAGAGAAACCAGACGCAGGGCCGACTGCAGTGACACAAACATGGGGAGACAGGGACCTCAAACAGATCCCTAGGACACTGTGCTGGGAGTCTCTCAAACTTTGGTCAGCCACACTTCGATTTCCCAGTCTGTCCGCGCCGCATATGCGCATCCTGCCGCGCATGCCAGTTCGGCAAGAAAAGGCACAAAGCAAGCAGATGTCCTGTCGATAAACATGGCACTCGGACTGCCACGGAAAGTCAGCAGTGCAGAGAGCTCCAGGGGGAGGAGCCAAACCAAGGGGTGCTCAGCAAAGAAAGGCATCCATTCGTTACGTGAAACAGCTGAGATCACAGGGCATGTCTGATGAATCAGAAAGCAGATGTGGGGGAGCTGGGCACTGCTCCCAGACATGACTGATTGGTTTGATGACTTGATTGATTGACTAAGAGGGTCTCTGCAGCCTGCTCTCTCAGACACTCGCACGCTGAGCCTCCCCTACCTCTTCTCGCGGACGTCATGCCAACGCCTCGAGCACCGTGACGCTCTAACCCTGGGAGACCCCTCAGGTCAAAGCGTGATATCGCACTGAATGCTCCTGCAACCTTCACATGCGATCGAGTCTTAGTGTGAAGCGGGGGGGCCTTCTAACAGCAGGACACCATGCACTGCTCCACTGCTGATACCTTCTACCCTCCCAACCCCCCCCACATCATCCAGGCCCTCTCCAGAACCACCCTCACAAGTTTGGGGCGTCCATGCATTTCCTTAACTGTTGATCTCTGCACAATAAGATATATGTGTGTATATTTTTACATCTATACAGAAAAGTCACTAAGCACCAACCACGACCACAACCAACATTATAACTGACGCTATAATCAACACTAGCTATAGTAGAACAGAGGCATTGTGACGGTAAAACCTGCTTCCCAAAAGTCGGAACACGTTATCGCAGAAGGAAAGAGGAGGGAGAAGGAGAGGGTGAAAGGAGTAGGAGACAGATGGGGACAAGGAAGGGAGCCAGAGAAGAGGAGGGAGAGGAGAGAAGGAAGAGAGGGACAGAAGAAGAGGGGGAGAGGACAGTGAGAAGACAAAGAACAGATTAAGAAAAGAGAAGAGGGAAGCAAGACAAGACTCACCAAGAAGCGCAGGTCATCAAAGCCATTGAGAAGCAGCTTGCTCTCATATTGCGGCAGGCCCACATGCTCCAGCCAGTCTCCCACGGCCTGGTCCAAGGCGTGTGCTCCACCGCCCCCTGCTGGAAGAGGAAGGCGCTTCAGCAGGGAAAAGCCTTTGAACCGGTAGCAGCGGCAGCCTGGGGATGAGATGTGGCACTGCCACATGTCGCACGGTTGCCGCTGCCGCCGCACACACAGACACCAGGAGGGTAGAGGAGACAGGGTTCCAGGTTGGGGGGGCCACGGGGGCTAAGTGGGTAAGTCGGCAGGAAGGGAACGAGGACGTTCCAAAGCAGAGGTGGAGGATTCAGAGGGGAAGTAGAGGGATCCAGGAGATGCTGTCCGAGTGAGCTGTGAGTGCTGATGAACGATCCAGCATCCTCCAAACGGTACAGGGCACCCCACCTTGGCCCGTAGAGGGACTGTCCAGCTATCACTACAGGCTTGTTGTTTTAGCAGGGATTAAACCCACAGTCTAAACCCGACAGTCACCGCGTTAACAGCGTTGATTACAGGTCGGACTTCAAGGTCAGGTCGTTTCAAAGAATCTTACCTCCTAACAATAAAACGGACATCTAGATTAGCATCAAACTAATTCATTCACTCCTCAATCTCACAACAGTTCAGAGAGCTAAGATCCAAACTCCCAGGGGGCAGAAGTCAGTGTTTGTCCCTCAAGCAGAACCATCTGTCACCCTGCCCTACAAACTAACCACCAAGATATCCAATGCGTCTTCCTGGGGAGAGCCTCTCTGGGGTAAGTGCTACAGGTAGGCCAGCTACGCTCTTTGGCACACTTCAGGATGGAGAGAAATCTGGCTTTCAAGAATGGAGGAGACGTAAATCCCAAATGCTGAGGTAATCCCTCCTCCCGTTCTTCCATGAGATGGATCAGATCTGTGCTGGCGTCACAGGGGCCCCCCACGTGGTAGTGACCCGTGACCTCCACCGGCCCCAGGCATGCAGTGAGAAAGAGGACAGACCGGATAACACCCCCCCGGCGCACGTCTGAAGCGGCCCAGCTGCCGTATGGCACCCTCTGGCCGCGCTGTCCACAGAGCCGACTCACATCCCCGTCATGCAGCTGCTGTCTGCTCTACTTTGTCTGATCATCACAGTGAATGGCAAAAAATCTGCTGAATGCGACCTCCTCCTCCGCTGCCGCCCTCTCTCTCTCAGCCCTCCCTCCTTTCCTTGCTCCCCAACCCCCCACAAGCTCTCTCTTGCTTATTGACTTCCTCTCTGAGACTCCTGCTGCCTATTGTCTGAGGGAGAAAGACGTGATGGCTCCCTAAGAAGCCCCCACCCCCAAGGAGAGCAACTGGGCAGCAAGTGGGAGAGGACCACGGCAAGACCCCGTTGTCTCCTGATGCCAGATCAGCTTACAGTGAAGAAGATGAAAAGCAGGTTCAATCATAACTATGTATTAATAAGCAAACTGCTGGGTTATATAGGGTAGAAGGTAACTTTCACCCAGAAGACGTGATGGGAATCTGGGGAACTGTGAGGCGCAGAGGTGGTAGTGGTGAAGCTGGTGGAGAGGGGCTTACACTGATGGGTCAACCCAGCTGCCATCAGGACACTGAACAGATTCCTCAGGGATTTTTACAGGACATGGGCAGAAAACTGGGGGAGGGGTTAACAGCTTGGGATTTATAACAACTAAGAGAGACAGTAGAGGACAGGAGAGGCAGACCATGGGAAGAGAAGGAGGCAGACTGCGAGAGGAGACACAAGGAGAGGAGGGGGGAGGCAGACTGTGAGAGGAGAAGGGAGAAGAGAGGGGGAGGCAGACTGTGAGAGGAGATGAGATGGGGAGGCATACTGTGAGAGGAGACACAAGGGGAGGAGAGGGAGGCAGACTGTGAGAGGAGAAGGGAGGGGGAGGCAGACTGTGAGAGGAGAAGAGCTGGGGAGGAGAGGGAGAGGCAGACAATGGGATACACAACCGTAACTGAGGGAGGTGCTTACCTGCAGCAGCCATGTGCTGGTCCTTTGAGAAGTCAAATCCTGCTCCAATCAGGTTCATGATTTTCTCAATCTGGCGGGGTACAGCACAGGGTTAGCTGCCAAGAACATAAACGACCTGCGACTGAGCACCCTCTCACCCCCCCGGAGTGGTCAGGCGGAACATCCCACTGATAGCAAAGAAGCTCCCATTAACCAGGAAGGGCCGCGCTGATGAAAGCTGCTGAAGATCCCGGAAGGGTCCCTATGGAACAGGCGTGAATGCAGACCTGGCTGGCAGCAGGCACTCCCAGCACCACTCAAGCACCGCACCCCCTCTGTCACAGCTGAGCTGGGCTGGGCCGAACCGGGCCGCCACGTTTGTGTATAGCTGAATTCACTGGCACAAGCAGACGCACACGCGCATACACACACACACACACACACACACGCACAGAAGCAGCGCAGAAGCAGAAAGGACAAGGCCTCACATCCCAGGGGACACTGCCTCTGAAGGGGCGTGTCCCCAGTCATGTGATATGGCCGCGAGCAGGCCGACTCTGAACTCCTCCTGTGCAGCCCCGTCTTGTGCTGTGAATGCGACCACTGCTATACCTGTGCTGCACTGAACAGCTCAGTAACATCGCATGGGATACTGGCTGTAATACTTAGGACATGAATGATGCTCCTGTGGGGCTTCAGACCTGAGGGAGGGGGTAAGTGCCCTGCTGCGAGGACCCAGGAACCCCCAAGGGGGCGCTCTGCACTCCTCTCCCCCTTATGACCAGTCCAGCCCCATTTGAGGAAGCACGTCATGGTATTTTTTAAAATCATGGCAGGAAAAAGGTTAAACACACATATTAAGCGTTTAACACCACAGCAGGAATAACCAGCAGACACTCTGGGGCAGAAGGGACCTTCTGAGATCTGATATTTCAGAGTGACAGCACAGGGGAGGTCCTCGGGCACCAAATTCATGGATGACCACTCTCCTCTGCTGGTGGCACATTCACACCATCTGTCAGAGGAGTAAGAGGAGGAGGAAGAGAGACTGCTGTCTAGCAGCATGAAACGGGAGGCCTTCCACAATCACCTGAGGGCTCGGCTCAAAGATGAAAGGGCCTCTGTTGGGGCCTGATTAACTCACACACAAGCAACAAAAACCCATGTTCACCAAAACGCACACCTTTCTGCTTCCCAGGCATCTTTTCCCCGGCCGCAGCCCCTTATCCCAGACAGTAAAGCCAAACTGGATAAAAGGAGACCGGAATCTTACACTTTGGAATGACTTAGAGATCCGAGGTTGTGCGGCCAGAGACTTCCGTGTCTGCTGGGAAAGAATGAGTCACGCTTTAAAAACGGTTATAAAATCCACATCGACCATCAATCAACTGTGAAGCCCTCAGTTAACCAATAGTTATCAGACAGGCCAGTTTCAGGACGACAAACCTTTACCGGAGGCCCTATTTTCTGACGTAGGCTCGCTGAAGATGAGATCTGGTGCTTATCACACAAGAGCAGGCTTTAATCCAGTAATTGGGACCAGACGTGCCGGAAACCTGGCCTATATGAGAGACGACTTCACTCACAGATACTCTTTTCTGCAGTCATGTTAGGTGATGTCAGTTCCACTTTCAAAGATAATTCCTCATTCCCAAGACCTTATTTTCTGACTCATGTGCTCTTGAAAGCACGTTCTGGGACCATGTGATACCCCATAATAGCAGTTCCAACACAGAGCCCACATTTCCATGGAAACAAGACAGCTTTTATGTGACGGGAAGGGGCACGGGCAGACACAGACCAAGACATCAAAAAGAGGCTGGGACACTGCAACTTTAATTTAAAATAAAGTTGTCCTTCTAAGAGGGGGGTGGTGGTGGGCAGAAAAAAAAAAAAAAAAAAAAGGCTGGGATCTCCCCATGCTGATGACGAGCCCAGCTGTGATGACCCACCATGCCAAACACCAGTATTCCGTGTTTCTCGACAACAGCGCATACACACTGCATTCTTACAGCTATTCACGCGTTACTCCGGACACATATTAAATATGCATGCAGGCTGGTTGTCCGTGAGATCAGGGATCACGAAAGAACTAAACCAGACCTTCAACAGGGAGGAGGACATCTACATCCCAATGTCCGGCACTGAGAAGTTTCACCAGGATGGAGCTCTTCGCCAAACAGTGGAGGCATTCCTCCACAGAAAGGGCTGAGGTGACCCAACAGCACGCCCTTCAAAGAAAACGCTAAGAGTCAGGAAGACTGAAGTATCCCCTCTGAGCCTCAGAGTCCAGCAGATCTGGCGTTTAACATGCCAGCACAAACTGCCCCATTTAGACTGCTAATCAACCCGTGACTCAGCCCATAAACACAGACCTAGGGAGCAGCCATATGTAGCAGACACTGTGAGCCTCTGATTACAAAATGACATGCGGCTGATGGCAGCCTGGAACCAATAGGAGTTCGAAGGCCGGCGGCCTGCCAGCCCTGCAGAAACAGACGCATTGCCAATGCTCCCTAATCACTGGTACGTGACCGTCGGGTCCTCCAAAAGGAGCACATGGTAGTCGAAGCCATCAGGAGAAAGATGCCAGAGTACTCTGCTGACGACAGCAGGACACGTCAGGGGCTGCAAGTGAGCGGCTCCTGCAGTGCTGAGATAAAACACTTCACACACTCAGTGTCCCACATATCCCAAACACATCCATTAACAAGGCAAGCGTTTCTCAAATCTCGAGGAGAAGGCACATCATATCTACCAGGCAGAGATCCATGTGACAGCTGAAACTGACCGACAGTCCAAAGATCAGCCAAAGGACACTGCTTTGTGTATGTGCTATATACATACAAGCTAGAGATGTATCGGCGCCAATCCAGACTCATTTGACGGATTGGGTATCGGCCATGTGTGACCGATCCACGTCCGATACTTACTTATTTAGTTTTTGGCAGTCTCTAAAAAGATAGCTCCTATTTAGTGTTAAATCTATTTGCACAATCAATCGCACGACAGCTCTTTCCCATTTTACATGTGATTTTTTGCGGAATTCAAATCGAACACTAATGCAACTGTGCGAGACAAAAAAAGCAGTGGATGATTTGGGAATCGCTAACTTGCACTGTTTCGTGAACTCGCTGCAGCTTGTGATACAAGAGGGGCTGCCATCGCAACACAGTGCAACTGAGCTGGCGCCAATGAGAGAAAAACTGTGTTGCATTTTAAGCATTCGCCACTTGTGTATACTTGCTCTGAAGATATTCATATTGAACTGCAAATGCCTCAAAAATGCTTAAAACAAGATATTCAAATGAGTTGGAACAGTACGTTATGTATGTTTGTAGTAGCCTAATAAAATATTTTTTGGCATACATTTTTTCCATCTGTATTTACTAGCTTAAAAAAATTAATATATAAAGTATAACAAAGTAAAAAGAGCTCTTGTATCGGAATCTGTATCGGAATTGGCAGTTGTGTATCGGAATCGGATCGTAACTGAAAAAATGTGGATCGGCCCATCCCTAATACAAGCAACCTGATATAGCCCAGATGTATCAGTCTTTGGCACGTTCCTGCTACAGAAGACCAGTGATTAATGAAGAGGAGGGGGGAAAGGGGGCAGGTGAAAAGGGAGTGGGACCAAAATGGGGCATGACCAAAAGGAGGGACCAAAAAGGAGTCAGAGCGAACAAGAATGCCCAACAAAGTGTGGTAAAAGATGCCGATACCAACTTCTCATCGCTTAAGGGCTTGCATTATACCCCTGCAGTCACTCAAACGCAAGTGAGAAACGCTTCACAAGCAGAACAGAAGGTGAAACCTTCAGCTATGGACACACCGGCTCTGCCTCCCTGCAGGGCTGTAAAATCAGTGTAGTGCCATGGTCACCGGCAGAACTGGCCAGTGGAAAAGACCACAGCTCCAGCCAAAGTGAACCAGCTAGGGTGAGTGCCAATATGTCAGCCTCACATGGACGGCCTGGCATTCTTTGGGAGGGGGATGGACAAATGCACACCTCATACTGAGGACACAAACGGCATCTGTCACAGCCAAGTCCTCGGCAACCGGATACACTCTCGGGGCATGCTGGGATACATGCGGGGAAAGAAGAAGTCCAATGAGACTCTGTACCAGTAACACGCAGACATAACTGCAACTTCCATTCCAACATGACCGATTCGGAGCTCAGACCGAATCGTCTATACCTCAGGCTTTCCACACATGGCCTGCCTGTGAATCAGCTTCCGCTGATCTGTTCAATACAGACTAACCAGAGACTCCTGGACCAAGTTGTTCAAAATATACCCCTCAGACACTCCCGGACAAAGCTGTTCGATATCGGCCACCCAGAGACTCGTAGACTAAGCTCCTTGACATAGACCACCCAGAGACTCCTGGACCAAACTGTTCGATACGTGCCACCCAGAGAATCCAGGACCAAGGTGTTCAATATGGACCAAGTGGAGACCCCCGGACCAAACTGTTCATTATAGACCACCCAGATATTCCCTCACCAAGCCATTAAATACAAACCACCAAGAGACTCTCAGACCAAGCTGTTCTATACAGACCACTGAGAGACTCCTGGGCCCAGTTGTTTGATATGGGTCACCAGTATCACATTTGCCATTTCTGAGCGCACTGGACCAAGGGAAAACAGATACTCACAAAAGGCGGTCTTGTGGTGGCCATGTCTGTGTGCCCCTGACGACGTTCTGTCTTCCTCCTTAGCTGCACACACCCATGGCCCCCTGCACAAAGCCTCCCCCCCAAGCCCCCCGTATCGTCATGTCCAGCTGGAGCCTGAGCCCAAGACAGAGTCCACATTAGCAAGTCAAGAGCGGGTTTTGTGTATGCTCTGGACCTCATGCAATTCAAATCTGTGTACGGGGTATAAGACAAAGAGGCAGGGGGACCAGAGAGAAGAATAAAAGGGTGCTGGGAGCCCCCACTTAACAGCATGTCCTGGAGCAGCAGGCATGATGAGCAACATGATCGCCATATAGTTAATACAGGAAGGATGGAAACCAGTCAGTTGTTCATAGGGGATAGAGTGATACAACGCCTTGTTTCATAATGGAAAGGGTTTCTAAAAGAATTAACAGTAACACTTTACTTGACAGGGCACAAATAATATAGTAACTCTTATTACTCAAACACAAATCATGAACAAATCAAACAAATGTAGATGCTACTTGAGATAAAAGATGTCACGATTCATTAATGATGAACTTACGTGAGATCAGTATTTAACTTGTGTTATTCATGACTTGTTCCTTCAGTACTTCACAAAGGTTTACAGAATTAACAGATATACTAACAGATGCAGTAACTGCTTGAGATAAAATGTGTCACGATTCATTAATGATGAATTAACATGAGATCAGTATGTAACTAAGACTTAGTTTGTGGTTAATTAATACATAAGTAATAGCATAATACTATACTACATTTATGTGTAGTCAAGTAAAGTGTTACAGGATTAACAAACCTGCACGAAAGATGTTATGCAGCAAAATTAAGGTACTTGTGCCTTTGGTAACAGAGCTGCATGTGTGATGTTCAGTGAGGGATGAAGGAGGATTTTCAAATGCTGGTTATACTGCATGAGCAAGTGGGTCATTCCTTTATTTAGAAGCAACTTGGGTTAAGGACTGTTATTGGCATCTCAGATGCACAGCACCAGTGTATCTAAATTAGGGTACACCCTTCAGTCAGGGGCCAAAGTGTGCCTTGTTTCCACCAACACGGAGCTGGTGCTGGTGCCGGGACTGGGATGGTTCTCGCTAGGTGCCTTTTGAGAACCTGTTCACGTTTCCACTGGTTTCAAAAAAGAATGGAACAGAAATATTAGGTAGGCGGAAGTGAAAGTAAAGTAAAGGTTAATCTGTATTTAGTGTTTTTGGCTTTATTTTTATCCGTTTTGGATTTTAAGTTGTTATAAGCTGCCGAACTGAAACTGAAAGTTTTCAGAGTATGACTTGTTGCGCTTTGACTCTATTGCCGGTATGTACTTTTGTCCCTGTTTTACTGCTGTTCATTTAAGGAGCTCACAATAAGTGTGTGCTAAAAAGTGAACTTTGCAGTGATCATGATCTCTTTGTCACCCGAGCGCCACAATATTTTATTTTTTCAACCTGCGACATATTTATACTGTATTATTAAATCTGGCCAGCAGACCGATCTTTCGTTTTTCACAGAATAAAAAAAAAACATTACTCGGTTGGTAAGCTGCTGGCACCGGAAATATTAGACAAAATTAGACTCATCTATCACTAGGGATGGGTATCGTTTGAATTTTTTCGATTCCGATTCCGGTTCCACTTAATCGATTCCGGTTCTTATCGATTCCCTATTTCGATTCCACAAAGGTAAAAAAAAAACAAAAAACAAAAAAAAGAGGACAACTGCAGCTCCTGTTTGTGCTGTATATACTGCCTTTGTTTTGAGCACATTTTGTTTCATCTTTCCCTCAATGACATAATGTGCTGTCACTGTGAGATAGTGATCTTGGGACATGCTTGTCCAGCTGTCAATGGTCAGTGCAACTTTGCTAACATTATTTAGCTCTGACATAATATTTGCCTTTTTCATTTTGTACCAGGCAGGAATCAATACATTGGACAAGTTGTCTCTGGAGGGAGGTCTGTACTTAGGATTTAGGGCTTTGGTCATCTCCCTGCAATTATAGATTAAACATAAATTACATTAATTTTTATTTTTTGTTAGTAGTAGTATATAAAAAATTGACAAGCTTGTTTTTATCATATACATTCCTAAATGACGGAGATTCGACAACTGAAAACGGATGTAGACCTTCCACCACAAATGCGGTTACTGCTCTGTGACATTCCTCAATTTTTTCTTTGGTCATGTTTCCTTTTATTGCTAACGTGAATGGTGTGTCGCGGCTAGTACTCCGTCATCGCGGATTGGTAGTGATATCGCTAGCTGAAGAGGGCTTACTCGTGCTCGGAGACTGCAAGACATCAAACAGTGTGCACTCTTTGAGATCGATCCCGTGCTGCCTTAAATGTTTGGTGAGGTTGGATGTACAGCCCTTTGAGCAACTTATCAATTTTGTGCATATGTTGCATGCTGCCTTATCGTTTCCTTTTATAGTGCATTGAAGCCACAATTTTGACCCTATTGCGATCCATGTCGAACACTGCTAGCACTCTTCTTCTCTGGCAGTAACGTTTAGTGGTGACGTTAGACACACGCTATATTTTTATTTATTTTTTTAAACAATTTGCAATTTTACATTAAATAACTGAAAAAAGTAACATCACATAAAATAAATGTGTATTTGGACTATTTTATTTTTTTTAACAAACCTAGCGAATCTCAACTAAAACAGGTCCTGGCAGATGCGGTGTTTAAGAACCGATTTACAGATCCGAAATTAAAAATAAAAAACGAGTGGGTACCCGGTACCGGGTACTTTCGAATCGGTTCTTATTTGGAACCTAATTTCGGTCCCTATCCCTATCTATCATTATTATTTTTAATACACTGCTGGGTTTATGCAGTGCTAAGCAACCTCAAAAATGTTACTCTTTTCCAGAAAGACACAGACCTCATTTTGAATAAGCCACCATCAGAATTCACACTGGTTCCTAAGCAGTGATGGCATCCCTTTACTAACAGCAGACCACCATGCATACACTTCATTAACCCCGGCCATCTGTGCTTTGAGACACCACAGGCATGCCACCAGATACCATACATAGCTAGCCAAGATGCACCAACACCAAAGAGCTGTTGCAGCTAACTTCAGGACCACAGGTAGCCAAGGTGCGCTAACCCCCGAGAGCTGTCGGTGCTATCTCTGAGATCACAACTAGCCATAGCATGCTTCACAGGAGCTATCAGTGCTAACTCCAGGACCACAGCTAGCCAAAGTGCGCTAACTCCCAAGAGCAGTAGGTGCTAACTCCAGCACCACAGCTAGCCAAGGTGCGCTATTCCCCGAGAGCTATAGGAGCTTACTTCCAGGACCACAGCTAGTCATGGTGCACTAACCCATAAAACCACTGGTGCTAACACCCAACAGCTCTCCCCTGTTGCCCGGGAAAAGGGGTCAGGCCTAGCTGGTGCCTGTTCTTACTCCACGGAGCTTCATAATAGCTTTATAATTATTTGGAAAGAGAAGCACTTCACCTGCTGTTTCATTTACTCAGACGCTAATTAGAAGGGATTCAGAAATCCGCAGGACTCTGGCTGCCTGCCACTAGCCTTCATGGAACGAATGTACAGGTTTTGCGATCTGAGCCCTCCACACTCCTGCCAGTGAACCTCCGCTTGATGTGACCGTCAATCCGAGTCTCGGATGTTGAAGCCAAATCAATTTAATGTTCACCTTTCAGAAGAATGGCCGGTAAGCACCCAGAAAACTGATGGCTATACTGGACAATGACTTCCACCCTCTGTGTGTCATCTTTGCTAAACAGAGCAGCACCTTTAGCAACAGAATGTGCTATATAAGGTCTATCTTCAGCAAAGAGTCTCTACAATGAGTCATTCTATGGCAGTACTTTTTCAGACATTCTTTGCACTTTTTTGTTTGTGATTTACTACTGTTTACATATTTACTGTCTAAAGGTATATGTTGTGCTACTGGAACTCTGCTCTTTCCTTTGAGATTAATAAAGAATCCGCCCATCTGTCAATGTTATTCTCATCGAATTCGACATGAAGGCGTCTCTCATGCAGAGTACAGAGGTCTTTGACTATAGGGCCATGCTGGAGATGAGTGGTGACAGCAAGCAAAGAAATCTGACCAAACGACTGCAGACCGCAGACCAGAACAAACAGACCCACAATTATTAGACATTCAGCCCCTCTCAGCTCTCTCCATCTTACCAAAGTCACCTGCATGAAACCATGAAACCTGGCAAGGGGGTTCAACGACGAGCTACCCTGGCAAACAGAGAGTGATGGGAACTCCTTATAAACAAGCTTGACACCCCCAAGGTAAGACGAGGGGTGCTCTCCCCCATCAGAGAGGATGCTGCAGCACAGAGGGTTGCTAAGGACAGGCTGAGGTGAACGGCAGCCTCCCCCAGCAGTGAAGGTGAGCGGTGCGCTCCTGCTGAGCATGGTGCTGCCTCGAGCTGGCGAGTCTGTCTCCGCAGAGCGCCGGCGTGTGGGCAGCCTGGCGGTAAGCTGTCCCTCTGTCACACTGCATCCCACTTCCTAAACAGGCACACCCCACAGCCGTGCGACCCATATGGCCCCACATCCCACGCCCCATACCTCATCCCACTCGGAGGCGAACGATGGCGACTTCTCCAGCCGTTTCTTGCTGGCGCTGCAATTGGAGACGGACTCGCTGCGGCCACTCAGGCCGCCGTCCTCCTCGTTGGGTGGTGACACCAGCAGGTCCGAGTCAGACTTGGAGAGGCTCCGAGCCAACTTCAGGTCCCCTGGGGGGCGTGGCCGGCTGGCCGGCGGTGCTGCGGCAGGCGAGTCCCGGGCCTCAGGCCTGGCATGCACCACGGTGGCATAGATGGCCTTGGGGTCGGACGGGGAAGCTGCCATGGTGGGCCGCACGGGCGCAGGAACGGGAGCGTCGGCTGCTGCAGGCTGCGGGTTCTGGCTCGTCGCTGGCACACCAGGCACCTTCTGAGACTCGAAGACGGGTGATGAGCCGTGCAGGAGCCCGGTGAACTGCTCCGGGACGCCGATGCCCTGGCTGGGCACGCCGGAATCTGGGTGAGACGGAGAGAGCTGAGTACCGCTTTGCCGACAACGGAGAGCACAAGAGCCGGGGGAATGGTGCTGCAGCTCAGAGCGAGCGAGTAAGCGAGAAAGCCCCCCCCCCCCCACCCCCCCCGTTTTCTCACGAACTACCAACACTGTCAAAAAACACACCA